>VXBC01006891.1:40127-141704 GCA_013399945.1 Ploceus nigricollis | reverse complement strand
CCATGACTTTCCCAGGCACAGAGAGAAGGGTGACAGATGGGCTGTTCTCAGGGTCTTTCTTTCTACCCTTTTCAAGGTGGGTACAATGCTTCCCCTTTTTCCAGTCACCTGGGACTTCACCTGACTGCCATGACTTTTCAAATATGATGGAGAGTAGCATGGCAACTACATCAGCCAGTTGCCTCAGGACTCTGGGATGCATCTCATAAGATCCTATAGACTTATGTACATTCAGGTTCTTCAGGCGAACATGGACCTGATCTTTACTTACAGCAAGGGACTTTGCTTCCCCAGTCCCCATCCCACTGTCCATCCACTCCAGAAGCATGGGAAGAGAGGCTGTTATTGAAGACTGAGGCAAAAAAAGTTGTTGAGTACCTCAGCCTTCTCTTGCTCTGTTGTCACCAGTTTATCAGCATTGTTTATCAGGGGGTTACACCTTCTTTGACCTTCCTTTTGTGGCTAACATGCCTGTAGGAACCCTTCCTGTTATTCTTTGTGTACCTTGTTCTGTTCCAGCTTCTCCTTGGCCTTCCTTACCCCATCCTTGCATGATCTGTGAGCATCCTCTGTGCTCTTCTTGGGTTACCTGTCCTTGTTTCCACTGCCTGTGGATTTGCTTCTTTGCCTTTAGTTTGACCAGCAGGTCCCTACCCAGCCATGCCAGTGTTTTGCTTTCCTTGCCCTATTTCGTGCTCCTGGGTGTTTCTACCTCTTGTGCTTTGTGGAAGACTTTCTTAAAGACCCGCCAGCTCTGATCTGCTCCCTTGTCCCAGAGGTCGGTCTCCCAGGGGATCCTATTGACTATCTTCATGAAGAGCTGGAAGTTTGCTTTCCTAAAGTTCAGGGGCCTAACTGTACTGTATACCTGACCCATATCCCTCAGGACTAGAATTTGATTACTACATCAATGCATGATCACTGCCACTCAGGCTGCCTCCAACCTTCGTGTTCCACTTAGCTGGCATATGTTGGTGACCACCAGATCTAGGAACACATTCCCTCTGCTAGGCTGTCTCTTATCTGGCTCAAGAAATTGCCCTCCATGCATTCCAGGAGTCTCCTGGATTGCTTACTCCTTGCTGTGAAACTTTCCTAGGAGATGTTGGGGTGTTTGAAGTCCCCCAGTAGGACAAGAGCCTGTGAACACGATGCCTCCTGTAGCTGGACCAAGAAGGCTTTGTCAGTAGGCTCCTCTTGATCAGGGGCCTGTAGTAGACATGGAACCTTTGTTGCCTCAGTCTCTGGTCCTTACTCACAGGCTTTCGACATGCTTGTGGCTGTTCAGAGACAAGTCTTCACACTCATTTCACCTCATTCACATCAAGAGATGTACATCAAGAGAGGTGGCAGCCTCTCCACCTCTCCTCCTCTGTCTTTTCTGAACAGCCCATAGCCATTGCTAGTCATGCTCCAGTCATGGGATTTTTCCCACCATATGTCAGTAATGGCAACAAGGTCATAACTTTCTAGCAGCCCCTGTCTTCCAGCTCCTCCTGCTGCCCATGCTCAATGCATTGGTGTAAAGGCACCTCAGCTGGGCTGTTGGATGTGTTGCCTTCCTAGACGGACACTCCTTAAGTAATTTGAAATATTTCCCTGGTGTTTTCCTGTTGACTTCTGTTACCTCAGGAGTCCCTGGTGTGTATATCAAAGAATGATGGAATTATTATAGTAAGACCATATATTTAGACTTGCATAAGTTCCCAAATTTGCTTTAATTCTCAGACCATGCATAAGGTAAATTACATAGATTTACCATTTATTTCTAAGAGAGGATGATTTGACTTGCATGCAATATAAGGGCATTGCTGATATAAGTTGTGTATTTGTTGTGTAATGTGGTTTATGAAAGCAATGTTCAAGTCCAGACTGGTAACATAAACCAGGTTTCTAGACTTGTGTTTATAATTAAATCTGTGAGCCACTTCACAGTCAGATGACAGAGTGCTGAAATGTGGAGAGCTGAAAAAAATATATATAAAATAATTATTATGTAAGTGGAAATTGCAAAATTATTAAGATCATCTAGATACTCTTTATATTTGTTTAAAGACAGAAAAACATGTTTATTTAGAGATGTATTCAGCTTTTGTGCTTACTATCCTGAAATCTAAAATGCTCTTGACTGAGAGTATTTTGTCACAGTTTTGAAGTCTTATGGAAACATACTTTGCCTGTTACATAATGATAAGCTAAGTGTGATTAGAAATTCTACAAACAAAATTGACAAAGGCCTAATTCTCCTTCAGTTTTCTGGGTTTCAAGTCAGAAATTCAATTTCAGTTTACAGAGAGACTCCTTTGACTTAATAGATTTGTTCTCATGCAGTTGAGGGCAAGACTGGAGCAGAAGGGCATACTGGGAAATTCATTCTCCTGCTTTCATATAAAAGGAGTTGATTCTGACATAATGTGATTCTCGCATAATAGATGATTGTCACTTATGTCGTAAAACCCACTATTGTGCCCTCCTCTGTGTAAGGCTAGAACTGAGCCCAGTGGTTCTATTTTAAGCATTGAAATACAGAGTCTAATTAGTGAGGTACTAATTAGTGTATTAGTGTATTATTCCTATACCAGAGTAATAACTCTTTCAGAAAACTTGCACTAGTGTAACACCTGTTTATTTAGCCTTTTGTAGATGTATTATCTAACTATTGCTTTTATGGTTCAGGCCATGGATTATTAATTGAAACAGTAAAATAAGCAATCATCTTTGGTTGCCATAGCAAAGATACCCAAAATATAGTTGCTGAGGAAACCATACTGAGAATATGCACAATATATAACCTAATAATATTGATATACAGCTTTAAGGGTACAAGAACATAAAATATACTTGTTCTCTTGTTGGGAGATTAAATATTGAATCTGATACATGTTTATTGATTTATTTTTGAAAGTCTTCCTGTTGCATGTAAAGACAGCTCACTTAACTATCAAATATATGTCTGTTAATCTTTAGACTTTGTCATGATTAAAAAAAAAATCCTGCTTCATTAAAAGAAGAAATGGACTTTGGAAAAGCATCATAAATGGATGAAAATTGAGCAAGCATCATCATGATGAATGCTGCTTTTGTAATACAAATAAATGGCAATGACAAGAACAAGAATAATCAAAATTATAATTTTTCCTTGCTGTCTTGTGGTACTTTATTTCTAACATTTGGAATAGGCTAGAATGACCTTCCACATCCAGTATGGGCACTGTAATATTTATCATATCTTTTCTGACAAAGGCATTTATTATAACAGTTTTTAATATGCTTCTAGTACAGAAGACTTCAGAATATCCCGTTCAGAATATCCCCTTCAGAATATGCAACCTGTTCAAGGGCTTTGCTTAGTAAGATTTTCCCAGTGTCCACCAGGAATATTTATTGCTGTAGGATAAGCCATTTCCAAGTTAGTTGTAATTTTGACTAAATAATCAGAGTTTTCCATTTTAATTGATTCTTTATGTTTTGCACTTAGATTGCTACCACTTTCTTGAAATTCTGTGTCCTCGATCCCATATTCAAGCTGAAACTTAATCCATGTTACACAGAGCAAGGAGGCTATTTCTCTTGTCTTCACATATTCCTAATTATAAATCTTTGCATGGCTGGATGTTTTTATCTTGTGGGTAGGACATTATCCATTATTCACTGATGTTCAGTTTGTGATCCATTGTAATCCCTAAAATCTGTTTTTGAAGATCTGCTATCAAATTAAAATGCTGTACATCCTACATTTGTGTAGTCAATTATTGCTAAGAATAGGAACCTGCATCTATTTCTGGTGAATTGTTTCCTGTTTTTCATTAGATCATTTCTTGTTTGTTAAGGATATTTGAACTCTAATGATATTAGCCTAGATATATGCAGCCCCTTTTATTTTTATCTTTCAGAAATACAATCATTGTAATAATGGAATAGAAACAGCGTAGGAAGCCATTCTGTTTAATCTTCAGACTCGTGATGAAAATGTTGGTTAATGCTAAAGCTAGGACAAACTACAGTGGAACTTCTATATAACCTTCTGTGTTTGACACTTAACTACTTTCAGTTGCTATCTCACCTCCCGTTGTCCAACCAGTTTTCTATCAAGGAGTAGGAGATCGAGCAAGATCCACTTGGATCTCTTCTGAAAAATAGATCCAAGGTTATGTGGCTACACCAGATCAGGGCAGAACTTGAGCATGGGCATTTAAACCCTGGAAGATGACTACTGTCACGGTCTGTTTGGATCTCTCAAATTTACAGGTGAGGCATTCTGTGAAACAAACTATTATATGAGCTCGTTAGAAGAGAAAACAAGCATAACCTACAGGGGCTCAGTCCCCTTTGGCGACTCGAGTTCACTAATTCATCACTTAGTTCTTGACGTTTCTAATTTAAGTAATAGTAACTTACTAACTTGTTACTTGTAGCTCACAGCTGGTAACTTGTGCACCAGTAAGCAAAACAGTAATCTAGGCAATGATGTGAGTGCTCATTCTTCCTCTTCCATCACAATGTAGCATCCCTTGTATCACACCAGGAAGCATGAAAGCCCCAGCTCTCCAGCTGCTGTTTGATCTGCTTCAAAAACTCCTTGTATAAACTGAAGTATTTGCACCTTCAAGGTGGAAAGTTTCGTCTGTCCAATTTCTTTGAGTGTCTTAGGTTGCAAATGCAAGATGTGGCTGAGGGTGTGCATTCTGTTGCCATCTGTTAGAACCAGGGGGGGCAGTTATCTGCTGTTAATGGGCCACCTGTTAAAACCAGGTGGGGCAGTTTTCTTTATAGCTTCAACAGCCAATCTTCCCTCCAGGGAAATATCTTCTGTTAATGGGCCACTGAGTGTCACTGCATGACTGACAAAATGACATGATCCCATTGTGAGAAGCTCCTCCCAGGGCGAGGAGCCAAGCATTCCTACCTGGATATAATTTGAGATTTGGAGCACCACAGTCAGCCTTCTCCCACTGGATTCCTAGAGGATCAGTCTTTTTTCCACTGGATTCCCAGAGGAAGACCAGGCCCATCTACACCACCGCTGGACCTTCAGAGGAAACCTACACTAGAGGAAAAACAGAACCACAGCTGTCACTCCAGGAGGACTGCAGCCCCCATTTAATCGGACTGCCACCAACACTCTGACCAACAGGGTGTAAGGTCATATTCTGACTCTGTCAGTGTTGTTTTGTATTACTGCATTTTTATTTTTAATTTCCCTAATAAAGAACTGTTATTCCTACTCCCATATCCTTGCCTGAGAGCCCCTTAATTTCGAAATTATAATAATGCAGAGGGAGGGGGTTTACATTTTCCATTTCAAGAGAGCCTCCTGCCTTGCATAGCAGGACCTGTCTTTTTTCAAACTGAGACATTGAGTTAGCAAATTCTGAAGAAAAGTGCCAGTAAATCAATGTGCAAGGATTTGGCTGCAGGAGACAGAAAGCCTGCAGTCGACAGTGGCTGTGTAATGACTGTAGTCCTTCTGGCAGCCATGACGTGCCTATGTGTTGCCATCACTTTGACCTTAATGGCATTGGTCCCAGTGCCTTTGCAGGGCGCATGCAACAGGCCTTGCATGAGCTGTGTGCTGGCCGAAATCTGAGCAGGACTTGAATGTAAGACTATGAAGAAACGGTGGAGAAAGACAGAGGTTTGTCAAGTCACTGATAGCCCATTGATGCTCCTAAGCCTTGGCAGGTTATTTATGGTATCCTTATTGCTCTTCTAGATGACAAATAAGGGACACAAAATCCTTGGGCAGCTTTTAGTTACTCCTGAAGTGACACAGTTCTCGGTCTCCAGATGGTGCCAGAGTGGCATTCAGGATTATGTTGTGGCAGGCACATGCTTTAAAACAAGTTACTTCACACAAAGAACTGGTCACTCAAAAAATTGTGAATAATTTTAGCTGAAAAATTCAATAAGGATTTTTAAAAGGCTGAGCTTAGGATTTTGTACAGGTTTATTGCCTTAATGCTCTCTAAGCACAGCCTGAGTAGTCTGACATGGTTCTGAATTATGTCAATAAGTGATACGTTAAAGATTCCCCAGCTACTGTGCACAAAGCAATATGACTAACCCAAATGGTTCCTTGAAAGCTTCTGGTTTATTATGTCAGTGATCCACAGATAAGTGTCTGGGGGACTTTTGAACCAGGCTTTTCAATTCATGAAGGAGTAAGGATGCTCAGATATTCCAAATCTAGGCAAACTTTGGCATATCTTGAAGCATATTTGAAGGGCTTGAAGCAATGTCTCTGTGCTGGGCTCACATGACCAAGTTCTAGTAGTGGGAGGGCTACAGGGGTGGGTTCTGTGAGAAGCTGCCAGAAGCTTCACCCAATGCCAGCCAGCTCCAAGACAGACCCCCTGTTGGCCAAGGGCAAGGCAATCTGAAATGGTGCCACACCTCTCTGATAACATATTTAAGAAGAAAACAACCCCAAAATTATTGCACAGATTTAATTGAGGCCAGAGAACAGTGAAGTGAATATGTGAGAGGAATAGCCCTGCAGACACCAAGGTCACAGTGGAGAAGAAGGGGTAGGAACTGCTCCAAGCACCAAGAGCTGATTCCCCTGCAGCCCATAAAAGGACCGTGGGGATGCAGAGATCCACCCGCAGACTGTGGAGGACCTAGAGCAGAGCAGGTGGGTGCAGGAAAGGAGGCTGTGAATCTGTGGGAGGCCTGTGCTGGACCAGGCTCCTAGCAGGAACCTGCAGACCCATGGACAGAGGAGTCCATGCTGGAGGAGGTTTCCTGGTAGGACTTGTGACCTGGTGGGGGACCCACACTGGAGCAGGCTGTGCCTGAAGGATTGCACCCTGGGGAAGAATGAACCACACAGTGGAGCAGTTTGGAGAGGACTTTTGGGATGGACTCGTGTTGGAGAAGTTCATGGAGAACTGTCTTCTGTGGGAGGGCCCCCACAGTGGAGTAGGGGCAGGACTCCTCTCCCTGAGTGGTGGCAGAAACAACACGTAACCTCCATTCCCTGTCTGCCTGTGCAGCTGCGGGGAGGGGTAGAAGTGGGAAGGATGGGGAGGGGGGAAGTTTTTTTAAAATGCATTTTAATTCTCATTATTCTGCTCTGATTTTGTTAGTAATGAATTCAATTAATATCCTTGAGTCTGTTTTACCCATGACAGTATTTGGTGGGTGATCTCTCTCCCAGATGTTCTCTCAACCCATGAATCTTTTGTTACATTTTGTCTCCATCCAATTGTGGAGGGGAGTGGTAGAGCAGTTCTGGTAGGTGCCTGGCATCCAGCCAGGGTCAAACCACTACAGTCTCACAGACTTTTATCAAACTCATAACAGTTTTAAATGAGAGACAGTCAGGAAATACTGTGATTCTGGGCTGGGGAAAGGTATGAGTGGGAGGGAATCATGCAATGCTCAGCCAAAATCTTAACTGTATAAACAATTTTGGAGCACAGAGGTAAAGAAAATTATTTCATATGTATTCAAACTTTGTACAAGCTACACAATATTGTGTCAAAGTTTCTGACTTGCTGTGGACTCACAGTGGAACATATTTAAATTCTTCTGCTAGAGTAAGAAGTAATTATACAGTAATTTCACGAATAAACTTTAAAAAGTTAACAGTTCCAATTACTGAGTGATAGGTAGCATATTGATAGTTTTATTTAATGTAATTAAAAATGGAAGAAGGAAAATTTCAAAATTAATTGACAGTTTCATGCAGAGATATGGAAGTAGGAAACAGTTTTGGAAACTAAGATCTGTCAGCAATGGAAATTGATACTGAAACAGATTTATCTCACATCAGACATTTCTGTTTCTTTAATCCGGTTAGCATGATCTCACAAACCCTGGTGTTTTCACATAATCATGTCTTGTTTCATGTTTGCACACTTACAAATGCAATTCTTGCTTTAAAATAAAGTTATTAAATAAACCAATAATAAATGTATTCAGTGCATAGCATGTTCTTATTACTTTTTAAAGATAAGTATTTTGTGAGTAAACCATGGAATTATAAAGACTTTTTCGTATAGAAAAAGACAATTCAAAATGTCAACTTTAGTGTGTTTGACAAATATTGACATTTGTCATTTTGACAAATGTTTATGCCAAATTATGTAGGGAAGTTTGATGGTATTCTGAGGTGCATTAGGAAGAGCATTACCAGCAGGTCAAGGGAAGTGATCCTGCCCCTCTACTCACCCCTAGTGAGGCACATCTGGAGCGCTGTGTTCAGTTCTGGGCTCCTCAGTATAAGAAAGACAAGGAGCAACTGGAGAGGGTCCCTGAGAGGCCACAAAGATCATTTGGGGTCTGGAGCATCTCTCTTATAAGGAGATGCTATGGGAGCTGGGCATGTGTAGTCGAGAGAACACTGAGGCATACAAATATCTCAAAGGCAGGTGTCAAGAGGATGGTTCTAGACTCCTTTTGGTTGTGCTCAGTGACAGGATGAAGAGTAGTTGTCATAAACTAAAACACATGAAGTTCCGCCTTCGCATGAAGAAGAACTTTTTGTTGGCAGAGCACTGGAATGAGTTTCCCAGGGAGGTTGTGGAGTCTTCTTCCCTGCAGACATTCAAAACCCACCTGTGTTGCTGCTCTAGGTGACCCTGCCTTGTCAGAGGGATTGGACTAAAGGATCCCCAGAAGTCCCTTCCAACACTAACTATTCTGTTACTCTGTGATTTTCACAAATTGCAGTTTCGAGATCTAGCTTCATTTCAACAACTTGTAGAGGAATAGACAATGAATACTGTTTGTTAATTGTTATTATTCATGAATTCTTGTTATTCATGTCTGGATCCTTGTTTATTCAACTGAAACAAGATTACCTTGGGATGTGGATTGAGCTCACTAGTCTTAGTTTGCATGGAGTGTCTTTGTGAATAAATTACTTATTTGAAGCATATTTGTTTGTGGTGAATCATTATGAATCTCAATGTGTTGATTAGGTGTTACTTACACATCATTAGGGTACCCCTCAAATGTTTTAACAAGAAATGTAATAACTATTGTGCCTTTAAATGACAAATGACAATTCAGCAGTGAATCCTGTCCTAGTGATACATACCAGCTATCAGGAAATTGGACTGCTATCTTCTGTCAAGTCAATGATGTAAATGACAAGTGTTATTCTTCCTTAGTATTCAAAGTGGCACAGCCACAGCAGATACATGATACTTTGTTTAGTTACATGAGGCATTTAGTTAACAGGTGGTCTGCAATAACTAAAATAGATGTGTGGGACAAGTTGCATTGAAATGCATGCTGCATAACTTTTTCTAATCTTTTCGCATTTCATGAGCACATTCTGCTCTATTAAATTTTGTATTAAATGAACATTGTGTCCTATAAGAATTACAGCAAGAGGAAATTATTCTCACTTATCACATTACAGAAATGCAAAGCTTCGAACATTAATGTCAAATTATTTTTCATGATAAGTTTCTTCATGTGAGGCTGCATTTACTGTTTGGAATTCATAGTTTTAAAGTTGTGCCTCCATTACTTTATAAGATGCAGGTGGCCTAATATTAAAACCAAGACTTATTAAGAGTCGAGTGGGAAGATCAAATCAAAATGAAGGAAATATTATGAATAATATATAGTCATTTATGTGCAGCAGCAGCTAAAATAGGTAGGCAAATGTTAAATTAGTTTTCTCAAATTTATAGACAGCAGAAGAGCACATTCTCCATTCTCACATTTGAACCTTCAAAGAACCCAGCCTGTCATATACTCATATACCATTCATATTGTAGCCTCTTTACCTTTTTATTTCACCTGTAGTCCTGTTGTACTCCAATTCCTTAGGTGTATCTAATTAACTCATTCAAATTAAAGGAATCAGTACACTTTAGAGAATTCATGGTCTCACACATCCAAAACACTCAAATGCTACTGAAGGCTCTACATCTGTCTCAAGAAGGACACTAAGAGATCAGATAGTCTGGCAAAAGTAGAGTGCTTTATTGGCCAAAATATGCAGGTGTTGGCTTTTTAAATTAAATGAGAATCCATACCACAAAACACTCTGCATTCCATTTCTACTACACATAATCTGAAGAGATTTGGAGTGCGGAGGACAGAGACAAAAACTGTTTTAAACTGGTTGGGAATTGCTTATTCCTGTGTCTTATTTGCAGTCATATCTTAATAGAGATTTCCCTGAGGATCAAAATTATTATAAACAGTGCAAGTGGAGTCCATATATGAGTTTAAAAGGATGAAGATGAAAATCATTTTTAAAATACTTTCCCTGTGTGATGGCCAACACCATGCAGTGCCTAAAAAGGTCTTGTTACATTAAAATACATTTTGCAAACTAAATTAATTTTTATGCATAGTTCATATTTTTTTCATCTCAGTCAGTGAAGCCATCATGGTTTTTTCAGTTAGTTTAATGTTCTTATGCCTGACTATAGTGCTGATGTTTGTTGCTAGCCATTCCAGCATGTCTGTGTCTTTAGACACAGCCCGGTGTAAGACAAATGACACAGGCTGAAGCACCACAAAAGCAGCCCTTGGAGGTATTGTGCATCAAGGACACTCTTCCTCTGCTCATATGTTTGGGGGAAACGGAAGAAAATTTCTATCATGTCTTAAAAAATAATGGTTCATTGCTTTGCTCACAGTGGCCAGGTTTTCTGACTGCAAATGTGTGGCTGAAGATGGAGCATTCTTGGATGGAATTCACTTTTACATTAATTTAATTTAATTTCATTTCATTTCATTTCATTTCATTTCACCTCTCTGAGGTTGTTTACTAGCCCAGGCATGCTTTAGGAATCTCAGGAGACTTGCTCTCCTTTTTGCCAGCAAAATGAAAGGAACAGACTACCTCCCAACACACTGAATGTTTAATGTGAGATAAAATTGGCCTTTCAGCCTCAACTCCCATTTCTAAACTCCAGGTAGGAAACATATAAATCACTTAATGGGCATTAAGTAAAGTCTAAAAATTTTCTGTGATATTTTCTAATTTCTTTAAGGTCCTACCAGCTCCCAAAGTGGGAAACCTTAATTCTGATGGGGAAAAAAAAATTGAAACAATTAGAGAAAGTGCAAATTAGAGTGTACATATAGCTGTGTTGGTGTCTTTGAAACACTGAAATCCCATGGAACTGGTAAGTTTTGTCCCTTTGGGTCTAGATCTCAGTTTATAAATTCTGTGGCAGTTTGCAGGACTATTAAGGCCAATCCCCATTTTGCACTTTTGTGACATCTGTCAAGTCACTGTAGAAAAGACTGTCCTGCATTTTGCATGCATACAGCAGTATGAATGGTACACATTTCTGCATGAAGAAAGGCTGGATTTCTAACTTGTAACCAATTTCCAAAGAGGATTATTTTTCCCTCTTCTGTTGACTGGGGTTCTCAGGATACAACTGGGCAGCACAAAGCACAGTTTGTGGAGCCATCTGCGCCAGCCTGGAGAGCAGAACCACGCAGCTCTGCTCCCTGGTTCTTCTCCAGAGATCATACATCCTGTTGCTAATGAGCATTAAGTACAGAGCACTGAGCTCCTGCACAGCCTGAATGGGTCTATGATTCTGTGACTAGCCTGAGGGAGCTTGGGCAAAGTGAGGATCTTAGTTGTCCAATTCCCTACCAGTGGAAGAACTTCTCTCCCACTAATATTTGCAGACAGTATTTAATAGAAATGGAATGTCAATAAAAAGACAGCACGTTCATATTTGTAATCTTGCTTTCAAATTTCAGAAGGAAGAAAGACACTTTCTCAGATATGCTTGATGTGTTGGCTAAGGGGCACAGATAGTTTCTTGGCTCAAATGTGGAGGAGGAAGCACTGAGATGCCAGTTACATATTTTAATATATTCCCAAGGCAGTCTTCTTGGAAAGGTTATTATTTACCCACCCAGCATAAAAGGCAGTTGCATTAATTCTAAAATAACTTTCGAATTTGTCCTTTCAACATGGTTTTGATGCATAGTTCCATTCTTTCTTAAGAAAACGATTCCACCATGTTGACATAATACATACATAACAGCTATAGAAAATAATTTTTAGAAATCTTGTTAATCCCTTGCATAGGGAGAAGTTTCTATGCCAGAAATCAAATAGTGAAGATTGTTGCCCCTTTCATCTTTAATAACCGAAGTGTGGCCCCTGGAGACTGAAGGTTGCTGCATGTAATGTTTCATAATGTAATATGCAGTCCCAGCATATAATGCTTCAGCCTGATCTCAGGGGCAGATGGCAGGAGTCACAGGTACAAATATACAATTTCACGCTGTTTAGATCAAGATGAAATGCTGTAGATGGCACCTGTTGTCTCTGGAGTCTTTGCAGATTTTTCCTCTGCATTAAAATTGAAAAGACTTATAGCTCAATAGACTGTTAGCCTGCTTTCCTTTATTTTTTTGTGATTGTTCTGTCTCTCTCTGCTAGTCATTTCCCCTACCACAAATATATTTTGAAGTGACTGGCCAATTTCCTCAAAATTTTACTGAAATGAAGTCTTGAAGACATTAAGCTCTTAAAAATATCATAAAAAGCAGGGCTAGAGTAGAGGAATGACATCAGAATAAAAGCCCACACTGGCAAGCATCCATTTAAAGGCCTGCACAGGCTGATACGTGATCTGAACAGTTATTTGTTCAATTTGGGCTCTGACTTGTCAAAGACCCTGTGCACAGGTCTGCCTGGCTGCAGTGCAGAATAGCAGGGGAAGAAATGCTCATCTTGGGTAGAAAAGGGAGCTGGGGGCTGGAGGACACAAGCAAAAGTGGGGCATAGGAACCCAAGTGGCTGTGAGTATTGTGCCTGGGAAGCAGAGACAACTATAGGGCACGACAGAGCCAGCAGCCGGCATGGTGTAGGTAAAACTGTTTTGTGCAAGGTGGGGCCATGAATATACATCAAACCAGGGGAACCTGTAGAATGTGCATGAAAGTAGATCTACAACAATAATTTTTTAACAACTACAAGTAGCCACTATGATCTGGGGACTTGCAGCTGCCCTGTCGAGCTTTCATCAAATCTCTGCTGTGATCAAGTTCCTAAATGCAAGTGTAACTACCACTCACTATAGACTTGTGCTGGAAAGACCAGATCTGACTGTCAGATGCCCACCTGGCTACTGTCTCACTGCACCTCCTCAACAGGAGAGGAGAAACAAAATAAAATAAAAGCCCATGGGTTGAGAGGGTAAGGAGATCACACTAATTGTTGTCACAGAAAAAACAGACTTGGGGCAGATTAATTTAATTTGTTGTCAATTAATGTAGTTATTCACCACCTTCTCAAACATGGGTCTCTGACCTGGTTGTTTGTAAGGCTGTTTCTCCCTCTGCTTCATCAGGCATTTTTGCCCTTTCTTGGATCCGTTTCCCTGAGGCACCACCACCATTGTGCCCACGGGGCTCGGCTGTGCCCTGCCTGGGGCAGCTGGGCATGAGCCATCTGGAACCAGCTGTGTCCCAGCTGGAACAGCCCTGGCCTCTCCTCACAGATGCTGCTCTCCAGCACCCATGGCCAGCGCCTGGACACGAACACCATGGGCAACGAGGGGTTCAAGTACTTAAACACACTCAAAGGTTAGGGCTCAACAACAATGTCAAAACACCATTGATTCAACAACAGTCCAAAGAGGAGCAACATTGTGCAGAAATGAAGCAAACACATTAATGATAATTATCAGAAAAAAATTCAGGATATCCACAACTGCTAGACAGGCACAAGCTTTCTGGTTATGTAGTGTCCTGTACTGTCTTAAAATGTTGGACAATTGCCTGAGCCTTGAGGCCGGAGTGCCCTCTCTAGATCATGGTGCTTGTCATGGTGCTTTCTTTCAGAAACACACTGCTCCAGCATGAAATCAAAGCCCAGCCCTTAATCCAGTTTGCTTCAGCTTCACTCTTTACAAAATTGAGGTGAGAATATCTCCTAATTTCCTTAATGTTGCAAGGTTTCAGCCCCTAAATGGGAGTGGGGATAAGTTTGTCACTCTAATACGCATACAATTAATTTTAGGAGGTGCCCTGCTATGTGATCTCACTCTCCTTCCAAACTCATTTAGATGAGTTTAGATGACTTAGATGTCAGTCTCAAACTGACTTCTAAGTGCAAGTCTGCATCCAGCTGCTTAAACATGCTTTTTAATGGCCATTTAAGATATTTTTCATTTCCAAGAAATATGCAGGAGGCTTTACCTCAGACAGTCCTCATCCCCTCCCTGATTGGCACTGGGAAGTGAGATGCCACACCAAAGCACATCTCTAATGAGGTCATGTTCTACAATCAGGGAAGTGAATCTGACCTGGGGCATCTGATGTCTTCCCTGCTACAAAAAGAAGGAAAAAGTGACTACCTGGCTGTATGGCCAGCCTGCTGTGAGTGTTTCATGTGCATTGCAAATTAGAAAACAGTTTGACAACAAAAGTTATAAAGCGTTTGAATCTTGAAGCAACAGTGGTGTTTAAGTCTTAAAGGAAACAAGATCTTTGGCATATTCTGCTCATTGTATGTGCTTAGCATATCCCAGTAGTAAAGCAAGAAGATGTGGTAGGTTTAAGAGATGAGAAAAGTTAAACTAAAGAAAGGAGTGCTAGCATTGCTGCATGTGGTGAAAATGTCTTTGTCCTTTGCTCATGGAAGAGGAACTGGCAATAGTAAGGGAGGGAGGAAGGAGACAGGCCCACTATGGAGGTGCAGGGCCTGTCCTCACCTCCATTCACTCATCTTTGAATCACCACGCATTCACTCTACTTTGTTTAATAACCTCACTAATAAACTTGATTTGCTCTTTCTTCTTGTTATATAGTGAATTACCATCTTGCTCATCCTTGAACTTTCTTATGCTTTCTCTGCAAAGCCTGAGTAAGCCTTCAGTTACTTTTCATTTTTGGATTAAAGTCTTCGAAACCAAAAATTCAATATGAATGTCAAAAAGCTCTGCAGTGTGTGATGGGCGTTGTTTATGCACCGTTTTGGTAGAAAAGGCCACTCCTTTTCAAAAATGGACATGTTAAAGGCTTCACATTACTGAAGACTTTTTTTGGTTCTTAAATTGACTATTAGAAGTAAACATTATTAATTTAATTCAAAAGACAAAATAAAAGGAAGACTCCACAGAACTTTGTTTAAACCTCTAGATTGTTGTTTGTTTGACTTATTCTATTATTGGAAATTTATGTTATTAAAAATTCTGTTATTGAAAATAATTGCATTTCTTATCAGGAGTAGTTACTACTTGCATCAGGCTTGTCACTACTTGCCTCAAACTAAGTCCTTTACTATCTAAATGAAGTTGTTGGTGTCAGACATAAAAGCACTAAGTCAAAGGATTTCAAACATTGTTCACATCACCTAAACAAAACAAATGCAGCTGAAAGTAAAACCTAAAAAATATTATGAAGTTTTAAAATGCACAAAACAAGCTCATCTCACTGCTGTGCATCTACCCCATAAACTACACATTTCATTATAAATTCCATTAAAAAAATGAGATGTAAACATGTAGAAAGGCTGGACATGTTGTGAAGGTCTGTTGTAGTTCCCAGTCTAACCAACAAACACATGAAATCTCTCTGCCATATGCTACTGTTCTGAATGTGGACAGAAGCTGCCTGAAATACCTTGCAGATGCAATCCTGTGTTTTGCTAATGTTTCTTCAGCGTCAGGAAAGCAGCCTCAGGCTATTGAATTAATGTCAGATACTGGACCAGCATTTTCTGTACTACTGATTTACTTGGCTGAAGCCTGCTGCTTTCTGAGCCTAGAGAATATTTATGGGAGGAATTTAATACCCATGTTGGCCATTCTTCATATGAAACTAGATTGGCACATACTTAGATTGTGACTTTTATAACTGTGCAGAATCTACTTCCACTCTGGGCAGAGACTTCTGGATCTTCTGGAACTAGTTCAGGAGTTACTGGCCACTCAACATCTTTAGAATCCTTAGTGAGGGTTTCAGAATCTGCTGTTGTTAAAGCAGTACAAAAATACCCTCCCCACCACTCTTCTTTGCAAAAAGATTTGCCTGCTAAAATAAAAGCCAATCAAATATGATGTTTGGATGGCAAATGCCACCACTTACTATTCTCCTTTAGAAATGGAGAGTTTTTTCTGTAAGAGATTAAAGCAGGCAATAAAGCACCAGTGAACAAACAATGAGAACTCTTAGTGCACCATGACAACTGTTTCCCAAAACAGATGAAACAAAAAGACTGTGACTATCTGTCTAGATTTGTGGATAAAGATATAAGGTGAATAAGAATTACTTATGCTTATAAAATATATCTTTCTAAAGCACTGAGGAGCAAATTTGTTTGCTAATTTCACTTCTAAGTTATAGCATGTGAGCCATTACATTTTTAGGATAGTAGACATCTGACAGCATTTATTGCACCAAATTGCTTAGTTCTGCTTGGTTTTATATGTGCTGGAGAGATTTGTATTCCATGCACTCAGAAATGTCCACAATTGTTTAATTTTATCTTGATGATGCACAAGACTTTTAAAAGCTTACTTACACAAAACAGTCTGATAAACTGTTCTGCATTATTCCTTTGTAACTTTGTTAAATATCTTGCCAGACAATTGGCTATTTTTTTTTTGTGACTCATAACTTTGCAGACAATGTCTTACTGTAAGCTTTTTTTTTTTTGTCTGAGGCCTTTAATCACAGGATGCAAAGTTCATTCAAAATTATGTTCCAATTGCTTAGCTCTCTTGATCAGTGCTTTGTAAACTTTCAGGCTAGTCCTGGGTTGCTATTGTGCAACTCCTTTGGAAGAGTGAACAGCCAACAGTAAGTCTGGTACTCTTTATTTTTATCTCATAATTGAGATAAATTACTCTTCTGATTATGGACTTCTTATTCAGTGGTGGCAGAACCATTGCAGTTTATTAAAAAAAAAATGATTTGAAGAGGAAAGAGAAGATGTGATGTTCCCAGGCTTACACATCAGTGGCACAGAGGGAACTTTTTTTTGACATATCGATTTAAGAGAAACTCAAATGGTTAAATCCAATGGTTAAATCTTCTGAAATACCTTCATTAATTTTTAGTACAGTTCTTCAGACCAAAATCCAAGTTTTCCTTACAATATGATAAGTATGAATATTACAGCATGATATCAGGTGTTCTTTGACTCATTGTCATAGAAATGCTATAGGCAAAATGTATGGTTTTTCTACACTGGTTGTACTGCTACGGATAGGATATTGAAGTTTAGGGTGGTCTAAAATTTTGCTGCATGGAGGTCACAATATGGGACAGGAAGCATATGTTGCACTGTCATTGCAATTTGTCCTTTTCCTTAATTCATTGTAAGAAGAACTTATGAATAATACCATAGTGCCATTTGACCTAAAAGATCAACTTATAAATTGCTTCAGGAAGGGATCAGACATAATGCTTATGTTACCACTCACTTTCAGCAACCATAAGTGAATTCTCCTTTAGCTGTCCTGTGGAGCTGGAAGAGTTAGTACCTGACACAATATATTGTAATAGATATCCTCAGGATCTGAAGCTTTGCTCTGAGAGAAGTATTGTATTGTAGGAGATTGATGGTGTGTGCTTTTTAAGAGGGTGGAGGAATTTGAACACTTCATGTACGTGTTTGGGAAAGGTTTTGC
Organism: Ploceus nigricollis; assembly: GCA_013399945.1. Taxonomy (NCBI): domain Eukaryota; kingdom Metazoa; phylum Chordata; class Aves; order Passeriformes; family Ploceidae; genus Ploceus; species Ploceus nigricollis. Next base: position 124,116 of record VXBC01006891.1, on the reverse strand, counting down.
TGAAGTTGATCTAGAAGAGCTTTGAAAACCTTTGCTGCTGATTTCCTCTCTTCTGAATGAGGCAATTCAGACGGGAGGATGAAAAGTCCAACACTCTTTACTCTGGATCATGCCAGTTTTTCCACCTCATTGTCAGCTGCACAACTTTTTCTGGGAAGAGGGAACAGGACCACTCATCCCTACCCTACCTTAAATGAGTGCGCTGATCACAAAATCATAGTGCTGGCACCTTTCTTATTTGATCAGCTTTTGATCCCAAGACTATTGATGCCTTCTTTTTATACTGATTTTGCTTTGGCAGAAGTGGGGAAACAGCAATTTTAACCTATTATTGTTTTTGTCTTCTGGGGAAGTTTGAAATCTGTCACCTGGAATAGAGCGTAAAATGCATTTTCCACATTCTAGAGTGACACAGTGCTATTCTGAAGAATGTGGAGACCAGCACCAATGTCATTACCTCTCCTTCAGGCCTGGTTTCAAAAGTAAGTGTGATCAATTAAGCAGCTACTACTAGAAGAAGGCTCAGGCTCTGTAGCGAGGTGACAGAATAAAATCAGCTGCTTCCTGATGATTGGTTTTGGCAGACATTTTTTGGCAGTATCTGGGCAGGATCTTACTTTCTATGTGGTGTTTGAGGTGTCAAGACTCCTATAGTTTCCCTTCCACTTTGCTCAGTACATAGAAGTCACGGAATGTGTTAGAAATGAAAGCTTTTAATTATGTTGAACATTCCCTAGCCTATTGCCATCAGTGGTAGAGAAGTGACAGCAATATGCATGGGAATGCCAAATGTAATTAAAAATGTTGGTTTCAAGTAGAATCTGTGATTTTTCTGACACCTGCAATGTCACAGTCTTTAAATGGATCTGATCCCATTTGAAGTCTGACAACGTACCTGAACCTCAGGAGGAGAGAACCAACTAGGATGAAATGAGAACTGTGTCAAATCTTTGCTGTATGAAATTCACAATACAGTGTAGTCTGAAGTTTGAAAATGTTCCATTCACATGTTCTCCAACTGGCACTAAGATAGGACAGTGTTTTTTTCCATGGCACACAGATAGTGCTGGTTGGCCATGGCATAAGCAAGTAAAAAACCTGAAGCAGTTTGCTCACCAAGTGGAAATGCAAAAAAACCCCACCATCATGCAACTTAACCTCAATAATTCTCCATTGACTGAGGTGTCAAAACACCAGGGTGGGATTCACAGTTTTTGACGTAGTCAGCCTTGACTCCCACAATAGGCAGTAGAGAAATAGATGCATTTGCAAGTTTTCTGATCTATTTTGTAAGCATAGTTTAGGATGGGTGGAATCACAGTGCAGAAGAACCTATTTCCTCTCCACAAATGGTAAAATTTACAAGTCCAACATAGTTGCAGATATCTACATTGTAAACTTTTATAATGGTGAATCAGATGGATCCAATGCCATGTGTACATAAATGTGGTGATTTCAACCAAACTGGTGGTAGATCAGCTGAAACCTGTATTTATTATATATTATTGTATTTATCTACAATAGTCACTGCTTATGCTGGAATGCCACCTAATCCAAAGTTACTCTGAGTGTGATATTCAACCCTTTGCTGTAAATTCTTTTATATCTTGTATAATTATGTGCACTTCATCAAAACAGTCCTTCAAAAGGGCTTGAGATGATTGTCTTCTTCCCTTCCTTTGAGAAATGTTAAGTCTTGGTTAAGATATTGCCATGCTGACACTGAATGGACTTAGCAGGAGTGAAAGTGGGAAATGAGGACACACAATGACGTAATAGTAATGTCTGCACTTATGAGGGAAACAGGTTAGGATGAAATTAGTGCAGCCACCTTGCAGCCACCCTTGCAGCTTAAGCACTGGCAAAGAGACTTCATTCTTCTTGATGACTTGTATGCTGGTGTAAGCAGGTTAACGGCATCTTTTCAAAGTTTCAGTCCAGCAAAATGTTCCTCTAAGACTCTAGAAACACGAAACCTTATGAAGACATAATATCCTTCCCACAGCAGAAGTTGTATTTATGCTGGTGCTATAAGCACTTCAATAGCAATAATTGGGCACCTGTTAAATATTGCTCAAAATAAGGCTAAACTGTAAGTATTTTTCAGTAATTCTGGGTTTATAAGAAAATGTTAACAATTTAAATATCACTGCAGGAATTTTATTTTAATTATCAGACAAATACTTATACAGTAACCACAAATAATTTTAATTTATTTTCAGGGGGTAAAATTATTTTCATTGCATAACTTTTGCACCACCTGATTTGCTAACAAGCCTGTCATCGACACATTAATGCCAAAGATCTAATGTCAAGAATACATACCGTGTTGGTACAGGCTGTGCAGTCCAGAAGCTGATGTACTCACTGGGGTAGGCATCTGTCTAGCCAGCGTAAGCAGCATGTCCTGCTGTCATTCCAGAGGGAAAAAATGCTAAATGACAGCTTAACAAGAATTGAAACTGTGAGTGAGGAATAATAGAAAACAGTGGAAAAGAGAAAAACATAAAACATGGTTAATCTAAAAACCTTCTTCTTACGTAATGACAATCCAAATTTAAATTGCTGTATTTCTTCCTATCTGCTTGCCAAACAAAATTAAACTCTTGCTTCAGCAAATAAATTTGATTTATAGAGAAAACTGTGTTATTATTAATTAAATTCCTTCTTAGTATAAAAGACAAAGATTATCACAAAACAATAAATTTACTTTTTCTGGAGCATTTAATCATTCTATCCAACTAGCTAAAGAGGTCAGCAGGTTATAACCTACAAGATGAGAGAAAGGACTACATAAAAACATGGACATTTAGAAAACCAGTGCCAGAGTGGGCTGACTATTCAAAGATAACAAGGAGGGAGTACTGGATCCCAGCTTTGGCTGGAAAGCATTTGGAGAACACTGTTGAAACCAGACCAAAGATGGGAATGAAAGAACTGTGGCTAATCATTGTGCAGAATCAATCCAAGTAGCTTAATGGTGAAGGGAAAACGGGACAGTTATTAAAAACAAAGTATCTATACTGCAGTTTGGTTGTTTGTTTTTTAAAAAATGAAATCCTACCATCTGGCCAAATTTCAAGTAGTGTGGCTTCAGTAGTCTTTCTAGCTCTTTTCTGAATTTTGTTTGTTCTTCATCTTACTTGTATAGTTTCTTTTAATAATAAGATTGTTATTATTTTCTTCTTGACATCATGATTCTACAAAGTGTTTTGCTTAAGGCTGGAACCCAAGGCTTAAATCCCTTTCCAGAAAAGTTTCTGCAAGATCTTGACTCCTTCCTCTGCCACAAGTCTGAGACAGGAAGTGGTGTCTGAGTCTCTCTCTGTATCACTGTGGCACTCACTCCTTGGGGTCCATCTGTAGTGCGCCAGCAGTCTGTCTCAAAATCCTTTTCTACTAACCTTCTGTTGATCAGCAGCATTCTCAGCTACATTCAGTGCTTCATTTAAGTGACTATTTTTGGTGGTCTTTGTCCCCTCTTTGAGCAAAACAATTTATTTGCAGAGTAGCTACAGCAATGCAGGCTTTATTCAAACGCTAGCAGAAGTCTAGTTGCAGTATCATGGCACTAAATAAATGGACATAGGTAGAATTTGTCAGCTTTTTCTGGAAAAAAGGTCCTTCTTTTCTGCAGAAGTTAGACTTCTAAAACATTCAGGCTAGTTAGTACAGTATAAGATACCATGATGTCAATCTGTCAATATGCAGTGCAGGCATAGCTAATGTCAGATTAACAATTCATGTATATGAAAAGCTGAAATGCAATGCTGATTGTATTGGTATTATTGGTACTCATTGGAAATCCACCTCCTGATGGGGCATACTTATTTTTAAATAAATATCATGTATTGCAGAGAACATGCACAGCAGGGAGTCACAGCAATCTCTCTCTTGGTAGCATTTGCTAAATAGGCTGTAGGCACACATCCATGGCTTATTCATGGTCATATTTTATTTACTTTGTTTTCAGTTTTGCCTATTCCTCATCCTAAGGGGTTTTTTTAATTGCTCATATTCTTTTTGTCAGTTGTAATTTTCCAAGTCAGGCACCTCTTACCATATGCAAAGAGGCTGCAAATAGGATATACTTACAAGTATAGAATCATTATTTAGTGGCTAACACAAGTACAAGACAGCAATGATTACAGGCTGGACTTCACTACTCACGGGAGTGCATTCTCAGAGGTGATGAGCTGCTTGTCTTCAAATCCTTGGGTTTTTCTTTAAGATTTTCTGCCTTCTAAAGTTCATATTTTTCCTCTTGAACTTTCCTCCTTGAAATGCTAACAACCTGTCTCACCATCCCTGTGTCTGCAGTTTTAGCTTCCTTATCTTTGCTGCTGCTCTGCATATCTTCTGAGTTCTCTTTCTCACAACTTCACAATTTCCTTGACAGTCTGAGCCAAGGATATGGCTGGGCTGTGTCAGTGATGTGCCTCTGATTACAGAGTCCTGAATCCCTCAGAAGAGTGAGATTCAGACTTCACCATGTCACTCTTCATTTTGGAGTGTCTGGCCTTTTCTAGGACAGCCCATAAGGAGCTTTGGAGATTTTCCTGGGCAGGTTTAGGCTTGTTAGAAAATATATGCTAACCTCCAACTGGTTCTTTTCTGAACTTGCAGTCTTCTGCTTTATTAGTCACTGCTGACTCTCTTGACCCTTTTGCTTATTCTGTAATGTGATTCAGATCCAAAGTTTCCCAAATATTCCTCCCCCAAACAAAGTAGTTGCATGTCTTATGTTCATTTATCACTGATGAAAGAGAGCATATGGTTACCCAAATATTCACCCAGTCTTTGCAGTTTATAAACCTACCATTTCCTTTTCCTCTTGTTAGAAAGGAGAATTCTGTGGAGTTCCCAGACTGCTTAGGCTGCTTCTATATCTTGTTTCTCCCTGTGGGGTGGAAAATGGCTTGCTTGGATTCAATGATATTGCAGTATGCCTTTTAATCAAGCTGAGGTACCACCTTTAGCTGCCAAATACAAAATCACACGTAGCTCTGCAGGGGCCTTTGTAAATCTGTGTGGGAGCACTGAACTATCAGGGTTAGAGCTGATTTGGTACGTTGCACAGGCCTCCAGGTGCAGTCCTAACCTAATGCAGAGGGACTTGCTCACTGCCCACTCATGGTGAAGGCCTTAGAGCTTTGGCAACAACAAAATTAGCACAAGCTTTACTCTATATCTCTCATTAGGTTTTGTAGCAGCACTCAGATTGTAAACAATTTTAGGTAAGACAACAGCATTTCAAGGTCTGCATGTGAGATTTGGGAAGGAAGTATTTTGTATCAAGGTATTTAGGACATGCGTCTTTGTGGTGTGTCTGTAAAATGTCACTCAGCACATTAGAACAATTAGCCTTGGAGGTTTCCTTTCAGAAAAAAAAGCATTGTATACATTTATTTCTAGACATTCAGCTTCCAAGAATCTCTAGCTATGATTCACCAGAGACAGGTCTCTTAAAGGAACATAGAGATAGAAGAACATGTATTTTCTTGATTTCTACTTGAAAGATACAATGCAAAACTAAATTGTACTTACACTATATTTAACTCAAATGGCACTTTTCTGACACATGTAATTGTCTATAGCTGTCTAGTGTAAGGAACTGCTCTGTGTATTTCTTTGCATGTTTCTATATTTTCCCAATAATGAATTTACTCCAAGGGGCACATCAATTTTGCAAGCCAAAAAAAGGAAGCACTAACTCATTTTTGAGCACATGCTATAAAAATGGGAGAAATTGTTTTTCAATAATAAACATTTTCCAGTGTAAATGGGTCACAGTGTCAGTACTGGTAAATGCTTGACAATCATGTTAATCACCATGAAAGGAGAGTCTAAGAAGAGTCTTATGCAACCAGACACAGTGCTCTGGAAGTGCTTGGGCATGCATTCCATTCTGAGGTGAATTTGTAGTTAAAGAACGGCTGGTTGCTACTAGTCATCAGTGTACACTGTCCATTTTGAGCAGTGAATTCAGACCTATTGAGCCCCAATGAATCCTGACAAGCAGAAATGGAGGCATATTCTATTTTCTGAAATGTCTTCTCTCATTACACATTGGTGCTCCTTTGACAGCTTCTCTTCCTGCTGTCATAACTTCTTCTGTCATCCAGCTTCCAATGGACTCAAAACAAAACTCTGAATTTTTATTATCTACTGACTGCTGATATTAAGGGTTCTGTACTCATTATCAATGCAGAGTTCTCATACTTCCTTTTTTTATACAATGTCAGCACAGATGCAACTTTTGCAGTAGTGCATTTCTCTGGCTTTTCACTGGCCTTATTGTATGTTGCAATGCTGCCCAGAGATCATATGAATCAGATTAACATTACTGTCAAAAGATGCAAAAGCATTTCAGCAGAGGATATTTGAAGTGCTACACCCCATCTGAGAATGACATCAATCTGTCTGCTCCGTCTTCAAGCAAATAGCATATAAAAGTTTAGTTCATTAAAAAAGTAAAAAAAAACTTGAGATGTGTATTTCATACCAGTCTCCTCAGGCATTGCAGAATTTTGATAATAAGATTTGAAGGTATATTTGACAAGGACCATTTATTTTCACATGTTATTCTGGCAGCCATATCATATGTGAAGATACTAAGATAGAATAACACAATAAGATATAAAAATGACTATTTAGCTGAGTTATTCTACCATTTTCCAAGTGAGATTATGAGACAATTCCAGAAATATTGTAGTTGTCCAAGCAATTNTAAAAAAAACTTGAAATGTGTATTTCATACCAGTCTCCTCAGGCATTGCAGAATTTTGATAATAAGATTTGAAGGTATATTTGACAGGGACTATTTATTTTCACATGTTATTCTGGCAGCCATATCATATGTGAAGATACTAAGATAGAATAACACAATAAGATATAAAAATGACTATTTAGCTGAGTTATTCTACCATTTTCCAAGTGAGATTATGAGACAATTCCAGAAATATTGTAGCTGCCCAAGCAATTTCCAGCTTTGCTGCTATAAATAGAGAATTCTGATAAAGTCAGGGACTGGATAATTACTGACTTTTTCTTTGAATTGCCTCACTACTTTCTTCAATTTCTTTTTTGAAGGACTGGCTTGATCAGATCCTTCCTTTCCTGACTCTTCTCCTGCTCCTTCTTCAGCAGCTACAGCAGTTGTTATTGTTTCCATCCCTATCTCAACCATAGAGTCCTCAAATGCAGTTTGGGTTCCTTCCTTGACTACAGTGCCTTGAGAGTGCTGAACTGTGCCTGGACAGGCACAGGCCAGGCCCCAGCGCAGTGCTGGAGGCTGCTGGTTTTCACTGGGGGAGGCAAGGCACCCTTCTAGCAGTTGACAGGTCAATTTGTCAGGGTTGGTCGTCTGTTCAGGTATTAAGTCCTAGGTAATGGGAGGTGATAACCATCCAAGGAACCTGCCCAAATCCTCCCAAACCCTCTGCCACCCACAGAGTGCCCACTTCAGTACACATTTCAATATCTTCTCACCCAAAATTTGTTTTGTCTTATACTAGGATGACACCATATTCCACAAACCCTGTAATATGCTAACAGTATGAAATAATAATATTAAAAATGCCATGTAAGTATGAAAAAGGATCATGGTAGCCTGCATGAAAAAACCATCGATGTCAATTATGAGTAGAGAGAGAGAGATGTGTTCACTCATCATTTCCACAAGATAGCTCCCCCAACACAGCAAGCCTTTCAATGTAAGGGCAAAGCACAGAGCCATTACTCGAACTAATATGTTCCCAGACTCAGCAAAATAAAGAGATAAGCACTGCAGCTGACAAATTCCATGTACATTCTACTCGATAATTACCTATAGCATGCTTAATATAAAACTGCCATTGTCTTGCCTCATGTTGGGCACCAAAAAGTACTGTGGAGGATTGACTTTGATTGGATGCCAAGTCCTCACCAAGGTGCTCTACCATTCTTCCTATTCAGCTGGACAGAAGAGAGAAAAGATGGAATACAACTCCTAGGTTGAGATAAGTTTACTAAAGTGAAATGTTGCATGCAGAAGCAAAGGAAAAAACCCTAAAGATTTTATCCTGTACTTCCCAGCAGCATGTGTTGTCCAGACACTTTGTGGGAAGCAGGGCTTCAGCAGGTATAGTGGTTGCTCAAGAAGGCAAATATTGTAAATAATGAATGAGCCTCTGCAGGATTAGCAGGTAGAGAACTGGGAATAAAGCTGAGCCCAAGAACGAGAAAGGGGAGGGGGAAGGTATTTTTAAGATTTTTTTTTTAACTTCCTATGATTCTTTTCTGATTTGATTGGTAATAAGTTCAATTAATTCCCCAAGTAAAGTCTGTTTAGCCTGTGACGGTAATCAATGGATGATTTCTCCCTGTCCTTATCCTGACCCAGGAGCCTTTAATTCTTTTTCTCTCCTCAGTTCAGCTGGAGGGGAGTGACAACATAACTTTGGGGGGCACTTGGCATTCAGCCAAGGTCAAACTACCATGCATGTTTAACTGATTTTTATGAATGCCAAACATTGCCACTATTACTTGACACCCCTGTACTGACACTTCAGATCTAGTCCATGGTTGACATATAACCAGAGGAAATACTGTGACTGGGGAACTCTACATAGAGAGAATACTCTACAGAGTATATTCAAAGATATTGCTATACCCTTTGTGAATTAAGAAATAAGCAAAGACAGGAAGGATTGGAGAATATCAACATTCTTAGATGTGGTCTAATTTTTCAAGGATTTGAACATTTGAATCTCCATTTGGCTTCAGTAGGAATCAAGATTATTCAAATCAGAGTGGAAGTCAGTCCAGCAGAAACTAGACTGCAACAGTCAGTATCCATTTGTGGCTGATTACTTCCCAAATCACGTTACAGAGTAAAACAATATTTTAAAATGAGTTATCTTTCATATTGAAGAAAATGGTTGATGCATTTTTTTGTGAAAAATTAGGAGTTTTCAGTCTCACTTAAATAAAAACCTATACAGAAGGTCCTTCTGAAGTATGATTAATAGAAACAAAGTTTGGTCATACAAAAATGCTAATTATTTCTGGCTATTAAATTATGTAAAACAATGGAATATCTCATAATGTTTAGACTATGACAACTGGAAGGCAAAGTTAAAGTGTGGAACTGATCAGAGAGATTTCAGGGAAAAAAGGCATTGAAGAAGTATTCTATGATTTTTGGAGGTTTGGGGTCACAGGATGCTCTGCACCAGCTGTAGTAGGGAGGATGCAAAGAAAGAGAGGCAGAACAGGATCCTTCCTGCATCTTGATGATAAAAGGTTGACAACAAGGGGCTTCATGACTGCCTCAATCAAACAAAATGAGAAGAGGTAGAGAGTGAGTAAATCTTAAGTCCCTTTGAATGTTGGGCACCCTGCATAGGTGATTGAATCCTTGCAAAGGTACCTATGGTCTCTTTGTTATTCCCCTGTGCTGCTTTCAAATCCACAGGACTGGAATGGATAATGAGCATCACCTGCTTCCTGATGGTGATATCAATAGGGTCATCAAGAGCTTTCTGCTTTGTTTTTCTCCCATGAGTTTTGTTAGCATTCTAGCCTGGGGTACCCCAGATGAAATAATACAGTGCCATTGTAGATGTTTGTTATGCACTGGCTCTGCAGTAACTGAGCCACCAATTGTTGATAGGTTAGAGATCAGTATGAACTATTGATGTAGTTTAAAAGGGTGCCATAAGCCCCTAACCAACTATTTTTGACTGTAGAAGTCCTGTTCGAAAGGATTTACAGGAACTGAGAACGTGACATTGTTGATGGGACAGTCTGAGTTTCTGTTCTCCATGCCTGTTCTGTGTAATGAATGTTGAGTTAGTCTGCTTGTGTATGGTGAGAAAAAAACAGATTACTTTTACTGTAGCTCTAAGCTATGCTGCAGGCAGACAGGAGTATTTTCTTGAAGAAGCAAATGGCTGTAGTAAGCAAGGAGACATAGATAAGGCTAATCATGATAGCTTCCATCAGATCCGTCAGTCCTGCAGTTACGACCTGATTTATAAGAACCGCATGTGTGTTTCCATTTCCCTAAGGCATCTGGATTGAAAAGTAGCTGGTGGGTAATAATTGATTTTGAAAGTTTTAGATTATTTTAGAACTGGAGAATTCCAGCCAGCAATATTTTGGAAAAAGAAATTGTTTTCCTGGATAACACTGGGAAAGTTTATTCATACCATATGTCTAAACATTGATTGCTTTTCCATATAGGTTCCAGTGCTGCAATTATTCCCATCTGAGAGATTTTTACCTTCATTTGTTATTGATCAAAATATTTTTTTAAACGTCCATGGCTTCTCACTTAATACAGGAGTTCTTAAGTATTTAGACTAAGTTGAGACGAGCCCAAGCAACAGATCTGAGACTCCTGTCTGAGTTTTGTTACCTTTCTCCCCTACACTGTGAGAACTTTTTCCATAACGCTTTAATTCAACTACATCCTACTAGCTACATATAATTATAATTTTGACCAATGCAGAAGCAATTAAGTGGTGTGATGTAGCAGGTTTGTGTTATAAGCAGTTGCAGAGACAGCTACAGAGGATATGGATGGAATGTCAGCAAGAAATAAATACATCCTGTGTTCATTACATACTTTCTAGTGCTGTCCCATGCACTGATAGACAATGATGCAGCACAGGTGAAAGGAACTGTCAAGAAAGGAACAGGCTATCAAGACCTGTGTCTTGTTCCCAGTACCGGTCTATTCTAAATGTTTCAGAGGAATGTGCTAGAAATCTTGAAGAAGAAAGCTATAGGACAATACATAAAACAAAAGAAGTTTCTTCACAGAAACAACTAGCTTAAGGATGGCTTGCCGAGAAGAAAAGGTACTACTAGTAAAGTAGAATTTGGATTTATGGAATCATAAAATGATTTGAGTTAGAAGGGACCTTTCACATCATGTAGTTCCAGCCCATCTGTCATGAGTAGGGATGCCAGGCCCTAGACCAGGTTGCCCAGGACCCTATCCAACCTGACCCTGAACACTTCCAGGGATCCACAATTTCTCTGGGCAACCTGGTCCAGTGTCTTACCACCCTCACAGGAAAGAATTCCTTCATAATATAAAATTTAAACCTACCCTCTTTCAGTTTGATTTCAGATTCGTAATTTGTGACATTAATTTTAGGATTTTTTTTTCCTCTAAGAGCTCTTTAAAAAATATATATAAAATTTACATTATCAACAGTGAAAAAAAATTCTTTTCTCTGTCCCTAATAAATTTTCTTACTAAATTTATATTCAAATATTCAGCTCACGATGTATAGTAATTTCCTTTGTTTAGAGAATCTAAGTTTAACATAAACTTCATCATGCAGCTTATCACTCAATTTAATTCTATATTTATCCCTCATATAATGTCTTTTTGTAACTTAATAATGCATTGCATAATGACATTTTCCATTACTTTCTATTATATACATTTCATTAATAAAAAATCCTGATGTTTGTAAATGCATTATTATTATTCAGTATTCCAGATCAAAGCATGCCTTACTTAATAAATCATAAAGATATACTGACAAAGACTTTCCTTCTTAATCCATCTCACTGTATTTACTATTTTTAGTGCAGGAACCAGTATTTTTTTATTTTCTCTGGGAAGAGTGAGAATGGGAGGAAGGAATCAGTGTTATTTGGTCCAGATTGTATATTGTGTTTATCAACATTGTGTCTGCAGCATGGGATGTAGATAAAAGCAGTTGTGTTTTGCTTTATATCAATGTTTAAAATAACTGAAAAAGCCACTGATTGATTTAAGAGAATGCTCATATAGATAGGCAATTTGTCACAGCTGTAAACCTATATTGCTGGAGGAACTTAGAAACAATTTTGCTTTTTTTCCAAAATCGGATTTTTCTCATGGTCAATGAACTGTGGCATAATTACTTGCTATCCATTAATATGTAACAAGTATACTTTAATCTCTGTGGATATAGGTAATGGCAACTCCACCTACCTCTCACCTGCAGCCCGAGAAGTTCCTAGCTATATTTTTCCACCACTCCATCTTGAAGTTTTCCAGTGAAAGGAAATGACCTGAGATGAGGTTATCCTCCAAGTGACTATTCAGCCCTAGTTAGTGGTGATTTAGGAAATTTTAGGATGGTTCTTTTTATTTTTTTTATTTTTAATACAGGTTGTGATTTCGAGATACTGGGTTGAAGTACCAGAGAGATGAGAAGCTATGACCATCTTAGTAAAGACCATAAAATCTAAAAATCTTTGTAGAAAATTAATTCCTACATTATTTTTAGAAAGGGATTGACTGTACATCTTGAAGAGTTTACATAAACAGAACCTCAGGTGTGCTCATTTCTATGCAAAACTTTGGACAAGTGCTTTAATATTATGTACATTCAGATGAATCCCAGTTCTTGCTTTTCCTCACAGGTGCAGTACTTATGCTGGATACCCAAGGCATTAAATCATATTTTAAATGTGCCTTTCTGTTCTTGCAAATACCTAATTTTCCCATATGCTGCATTTTATTTTTATTGACTGTAGGAAGAACACTCATTTTTGTGTCAATGGCTTTTTGAGGAGGACTCTTAAGAGTGGCATTAATGGCTTGCAGCTTGGAGAAATATTCTTATCCCAAGGGCACCGGATATTACAGCAATTGACACAGAGGTGCTAGCATCAACAACCCTGTGGTTCTCACCTTCACTTCTAGTGGCATTGATGGCCAGCTTAGAGGGGGCTGGAGAATATCAAGTGAGGAGCCTGGGGAATGAAGTGGCAGCTTTTCTTCTTTTTTTTTTCTCTTTTTTTTTTTCTCTTTGTTTGTTTTTGATTGTTTGGGTTTTTTTGTTATGTTTTAGATTATGCATTTTAAGTCACTCCTCACTGATATCTGGGAAAAATTCTTAGCAGGAAAACACACAAGAGAAAAAATAAAATTGTGGAATTCACCAAACAAGAATTTCTGGTGGTGACAAGGTCAGTCTAAAAATATAATTAAGTATTGCAAACACCATTTTTGTTCTTCATTCCAAGCTGTTGATTCAACAAGGAATTTACTTAGCTCAAGAATGTGTCTTTGAAGACCAAGAGAATTAATGTTTCTCATTTGTTTCTTTTTATTTTATTTAGAAAGCAGGAAGAATCAGTAATGAATTTATTCTTGATTTTTCAGTAAGGAAACTCAACCAGAATTCGCTTATGTTGGTTTTTCTTGCTCTTCCTATATGTATCAAAACTTTTATGAAATTGTCTCAAATGATGGATAGCAGTGATAGATTCACCTACAGGCCAGATGGAGTAGAGACCTGGGGTGACATGAACTAGGACAGCATAGAGAAGTCAAAAAGGGAAAAGTGATTCCCTCAAGATTAAAACTTGATTTGCAAAACTTTACTCTGCTGATCATCTGGGTTGAGTGATTATTATTATATTTTTTCCTTAATGGGTGGTAGATTATATTTAAATCTTCTGATTTTTGCCGTAGTAGTCAAAAGCAGGGATAATGAGACACATTTTCCATCACTGAAGCAGGTGAGGTAGATTTTCAGTTAGGAAAAGTGTGTTCTACTCATCTCTAAGTACTTGTTTTGTCTATAATTTCCTTATCAGTTTATCATTTAAATTCTTTCATGTCCTGTGGTGAAAGACTATAATAAATATTAAATTATTACTTATTCTAAAGATCAAAGAAGAAAAAGATGAATACCTACCTACATGTAAGGGCTCCAGTTTCCCTTACACTTGAAGTTAGCATGTGTTTGCTGAAAATCAGAATATGACTTTGGTCAGACTCCTGAGTTTGGCTGCTGTGTTCATGGAACGAATGGAATGATGGTCGGAATGATGGACATCTGTGTCTGCCATCTTACCACAGTGTCAGCAGTGCAAGAGTACTGCAGCCTTGGACTCACAGTAGGGCAAGTACTTGTGGCAAGATATAGGACTTCTAGAGCTAAACGAAGCCTGCAATGGCTTGAGAAAAAGCATGAATAGGTATGTTGTGATGCAGATAACCACTGCCGGGTTACAAAAGTATTTGGCGAATTAAGGGCAAGTATCTTAAATTTTCAATAGATGGAGTAGAGATTAAGACAGTTTTTATTTCTTCTCTGGGTGATAGAAAATATTATTTGATTAGTAAGATATTTTCTTCATAGTGATTTCATATAAAATATTAAGGAAGGAAATAACTATGTCAACTTTGGTTATTAATTAATATGCAGTACTGGATACTGCTAACGTGTTTTGTACATTGGCTTTTCTGAAGTGAAGAATAAGGCAGGTATACAGTAGCTTGGAATTATTTTTTTTTCTCTGTAACATAAAAATTCATACATGAGCCAAACTTTCTTGTGGCTGCCACTGCCAAAGAGAAACGTGATGTGCATGTTGACTGGTGGATCAGCAGCCATTAGTGCCACTAGCAATAAACTACCATGAGAAGAAGCACACTTAAACTGTCATGAGCATGCTGGCAGTGGAGAGGCTTTATTTTGCAAGAAAAACTTTTCCAAAGTTGCTTTTCCGATGAGCAATTCTTTAAAATGTTGTGAAACCTTTTCAGCATTCAAGAGCTTTTACATTTGTGCTATTCAGATCAAGTAAGGCTGTAGATGTTTCCTTTCTTCAGGTAATTTGCCTTGGAAATTATGTTGAGTTGCAGTTGCCTTAACCTTCTTGTAGACAGATGTTTCTAAGGTGAGTTACAAAATGACACAGCACTCCTCGCCCCAGAGCATGGCAAATCTACAAAGCAGGACTCTGGAACATCCTAGCGATTGCTCAGGACCTCTGCATGTCCTCTCCTGGAGCCAGAAAGGAGAGGAGGGAGCTGTGCAGGCAGCACTGAGAAGTGACACCACATTGGCCAAAGGGAGCAGAAATTCTCCCAGGGGCCATAGGTGGCACTGAAGGCTCTCAGCACACCGTGACTCTCCAGGGAGAGTTTATCCGTGTTAATTAATGTTGGGCCAATGGCTTTGCCTCATGATGCAACACGAGGTCTAATTCAACCACTTTCTGAACCAATGAAAAGCCGAGCAATTAAAGAACTGGCAGCAGCATTATTATGGTGACCCTGAACTGGTTTTATGTTCTCATACAACTCTGTAATCGCGGTCCAAATTTACACAGTAGCATGCATTGTGAATCCTTTCAGTACGTTTTGTCATTTTCATTTTCTTATTTTGTACTGTGTTATATGGAAATATACTTTGACAAAACATACAGTATGGCAAAACAACCAGTATGACGAACAGCTTTATCACAGAAAATTTTCTCTTGAGGTGGATGTGGTATGCAGGCTCTGAATCAGGTTTGCTGAGCAAGGAGCTGTAGTGTCCAGGACATGGTGGTGCTGTGGAGCAGAATAACCTTCTGCTGGAAGTTACCACAGCAGCCTTCCTGGCTGCTGGGAAGCAGCCAGCTTGCCTTACCCGTAGCAGTTCACAAAAGTGTTTCACCATCCCTTCAGAGGCAGTTTAGGCTGTTTGAAGCCCTATGTGTTGGAGTGGCTGATGCTAGGAGCAGGCTGTTTTTTAATGCCTTGCAATGGCAGTCATAACCTTCAACAGAGGAAAGGAAACAAAGAACTGAAGTTGACCATGTTTTAAATCACCACACTGGGTTATCCACAGTCATCTGTTAGAGCTCAGGCCCCCAACAGATCACGGTAAATGGTATTACACAGAGAAAAAAGATCTTCTGGGGACAGAAACATTAAAAAAGTGATTTTTTTAACAGATTTTTTAATGCTCTTTCCATTAAACACTCCTCCATTAGCACTTTCTTAGTTACTTCACATGCTTCAAAGCCTGTTTCTTGGTCCTCAATATACCCTCCCCGTGAGGATTCTGATCACATATTGTAACTGGGATTGCAAATTATTTCAGATAAAAAGTGAAAAAAAATTCATGAGCAGAAAAAATATTGTACAGTCTGATTCTTTAGCTGGTCTGAAAGCTTGAGTACTAAATTATAAAAACAAACTGCTGAAATGGCTTTTTTCAATAAAAATGGTGTTTTTAGCTAAATGAAATTTAAAGAGCCAATGATCTATCAAGTTCTCAGCAATTTGGAAGAAGGAAATATTCTATGATAATCTTAAAGTCTGTCTTGGCAGAACAGCAGAATCTTCTACTTCATTGAAAAAAATAATGTAGAAAAAATATATTTGTTTTAGTCTTTGACAGAAAAATGTACCATTTTTCCAGATGGAAAAAATCTATTTCTAGCTAGCTTTAACCAGCTTGCCTCTATTGAAAAAAAAAAACAAACCCAAAAGACCATTGAAATTAAACTAGAAAAATAGATGGGGAAGGATCGGGTTTCACGAAGTATTCTGCAACCATTTTGGAACACAATCTCTCAGAAAAATGCTGCACCTTTTGCAATATGATGGGAACTCACTTTGCACCAAAAAGAAATTGACTTGAAGCTGTTGGTTTCCCCTCTCAAACATCTCTTTTATAGCAATTCTTTCTGCTTTTCCATACTTGACTCTTTGGAGGCCAAAAGCAGGAAGATGAAATAGTCTGCATTTTGGTCAAGTGAGACTGCTTTGGAAGTTTGATCCAAGTACATATACCACAGAACACTGAGTGAAAAAAGGCATTGCAGAAACATCTTACTCTTTTCTGAATGTCTGTGTTTGTATTCAGGTCAAGAACAATTTGTTTCCATTTTTGCAGGTGTAGCTGTTGAATCTTTTAAAATAATTGGAAAAGAAAGATAAGAGGTTGAGGGAGGAGGAGAGAGACATAGGAGGGAAAGAATGAAGAAACGTAAATGTAATAGAGACATAAATGAACACTCATTTGAGACAAAGAAACAAGCAGAAGGCAATAATGATGGAAGAGACAGAAGAAGAGGAGAACTTCCTAAATGAAAGTAGACAAAAATGTGAAAAGGAAACTCAATGGAAAGAAGTTAGAGAAAAGAGAGACATGAAAAAGCAATATGGAAATACAGCTTTCTGTTATAAATTTCAGATTTAGTAGTTGTATGCAGCAAACAACATGATTCAATATCAATAATTTTTGCCTCTATTAAGGTAGCTCACAGTCATGGATAAAATGGTAATGTGAGAAGGGGTGGGAAGGCAGAACAAAAATGTGTCTATGCTAGAGAAATTGCAATCTGAAATGAAAAAGAAAGATAACATATGATACAGACAAAAGAAGAACACAAGGAAATGTTTAGACAGCAGCAACTGAAGATGTTGAACAGGCCTAACTCTAGTTGTTTCGAAATGTGACAGAACCGGAGGATTTAAGTGGGAATGTGAAGGACAGCAATGAAGTAGATTTAAAGACAGCTATTGGAAGGTCTTCTTAAGCATGAAGAGCAATAAGGAAGAAAGACTAAATGCAAAACATAAAAGACAGTTGTGACTGAGTGGCCAGCAGGTCATGAATGATCTTGAAAATTTAAATGACTAACTTGTGCATGAGTTTGTAGAGAAGAAAATGCTAGTGGAGAAATA
Source organism: Ploceus nigricollis (assembly GCA_013399945.1). Classification (NCBI taxonomy): domain Eukaryota; kingdom Metazoa; phylum Chordata; class Aves; order Passeriformes; family Ploceidae; genus Ploceus; species Ploceus nigricollis. The sequence goes on along the minus strand of VXBC01006891.1, from coordinate 106,646 downwards.
AAGGATTGAAAAGGCGTAAAAATTAGGTCAAAATTTGATTTTTCCAATGCTAATCTCAATGGACACAAGCAGTACAAAACTGACCACTGAACAGACTCTACAGTTAAAAAAAAGACCAAACCAAAACAAAACTACAAAAGGAGTGATGAGGTTTTCAAAGACTTTCACTTAGGTAGTTGGAATGAGACCTTTATCGAATGTTTCCATGTAGGAAGAAGCATTTAGATGTATCCTTGAAGCCGAAGTAAAATGAAGTCAAGAAAGGTGCTCTGTTTATGGTCCTGAATAAGAAATGAATAGCTGGCACTATCAGATACAGTATATGAGGAACAAAAAGGTCTTCAGCAAAGTGATCAGAAGAAAACTTTGGTTATTGTTGTTTGGGCACCTGAGATAGTAGCTGATGGTAGGAGCAGAAGTTGTAACATATGAGAACTACATAGGGACTTGCTGAAGAGGACTTTGAAATTCAGGTCTTTAGTTCATGGAAACAACTGCAGAAAAAGACACTTAGAACCCAGGAATTGCTTTCTGCTCTTTCATCAACAGAAGAGTGATGTTACTAAAGCTTTATCAAAGAAGCCATAGATTTCTTCCAGCAAGTAAGGCTCAGAACCACAAACATGAAATGATTTTAAGACGTGGATTGAAACCTGTTCTGGTGAATATTTCTGACAGCCCTAAAAGGCAATAAACATCTCTCTGTGGTGTGCAGTGAAGTTTTCTGGAATATCAACAGCAAATTGATTTCTTATAATTATTACGGTATGTCAGGAGTTCCAAGGCAAAGAAAATTTTTAATATCTTTTGTCAAAATATTCTCAAGCCAGTATTTGAGGACTTTATGTGGCCATTTCTGCAGCATGACAGAAATGAAAATTTATGTGTAGAAAAATGTGCTATACATATAAGTCTGGGAAAGTAAAGAGGAAAATGTACTATCCTACGGAAGTAGAAGAATAAATGGTGGCTATTTATAAACCTGTGCGTAAAATTATTTAGAGATGTAAAATTATTTTACTGTTTCTTGGCTGGTATTCTAAATACCAAAGTAAATTTTAAATTGTAAAGTTCTGTGTATTTACAGAAAAAACTAATTCACTGACTAAAGCAGGAAAATAGTCATAGTTGAAGTTTTTTAAACAAAAATTTTACTGAAGAGTTTTTACTGAAAATGTTCAAGTATACCTTACCAGCTTATGTAAAGAAAATTGAAGGAATTTTGTTCTGAAACCTGTAGCTGGCTTTTTCTTTCTTCAAATAAATATTCCAATTGATCATGTGTATGTGGAGTGAATATAATGATAAGAGTAAGCAACTGCTATTTCGATTAAACATAATGTTTTCTTGAAGTGGATAATTATCAACATTGTGGTCTAGATGTTACTGTAGGTTTTTTTTTGCACTGTTACAATAATTTTATTTGCCTAAGTAGACAAAGAAAATTCACTGCTTGTTTTCTAAAATTATTTATTAAAAAGTGATACTTCTATGCTTCACACAATTATTGTACATCATCATGTTGTTGGAAAATAGAGGAAGACAGGTATGAACTGATCATCCTGAGCAACGCTGCCATTCAATACAAAATACAGGTATTACAGAGATACAAATTCTGCATATTTGTTAAAAATATGGGCTAAACCTTTGTGTCTTAGGCTTTAAAAGAAACATTTGATTTGCATTTGCCAGTCTTCCTTTTCTATTTGTTTTGAATAGATTTTCATGTGCATGGAATGGTCCAGGATTGGTACATCACAGGCCTGAGGGTTCATAAGAGGAGAAGTACATGTTTATAGAATAGTGGCCAAGATAGTGAGAGAACACCCTCCTCAGGACTAATTCTTAAATCCAATCACTGCTGAAATAGCAGGATGAAATTCCTTTAGGCATTTGACTGACAAAAATATCTCTTTAAAGAAGTTAAGATAGTATTTGATCGCTCACAGACCTTTTTTGTGCCGTGGTTTGGGTAATGTACATGTGTACCTATGTATGTATACATGCACAGAGGACAATCCTATACACATTCTTCTGACTTTTTGCAGGTGCACACTGTGGACTGGGAAAATTCTAGGCCAAAATAATGCAGAGTTACAGTTGGTTTTTCGCACCTCCCTGGAACAAATGACTCTCAGATAGCAAACTAGGCTCCAGTTCTTGTGTATGGAGATTGACCACTGCTAATCTTTGTTTCCAGTCTCAAGATTCTGGGGTCAGTTCTTCCTGACTCAGAACCAAGTCTCCCAACTTACTGCATGTATAAAGAGATCACAGACAAATCAGGTAACGTTGCTCTTTTCCTTCTCTGATAAAGTCATATCATTGCTTTGCATGGAGAATAAAATAAAGTAACTACATTATCTGTCATTATTACTTGTTACCTGATTTACTGCTTATAATTTACATAATTGTTTCTAGATAAATTAAATGAGTGATTAAAACAGCAAGGTAAGTGAACCCATTGAAGGGGTGCAATCATGGTTAATTAAAGATAATGAAATTCATTGAAATAATGTCTTTTTCTTTACTAATGAAATGGGGTTTTTTTCTTTCCTCTTATTTCTTTTTCTGCTGTTGGCAATACCTTAAGTAAATATTCTTGAAGATTGTTGTTTTTAAATTGAATAAACACTTGAATTGTGACAGGTAAACATACTAGTGTTCAATCTGTCAGGAACTCTTGTCACTGAAAACATATAATTATTTTGATGGTGATTTTTCAGTTCCTAAAACACGTGGAAGCTCTTGAGATGTTGTATACCAGCATCTGTCACAGTAATGACTACTGAAGCATTAACATTGCAATTCAAGGCATTTCCTAAGTTCACATGGTGTCATGGGTCACACAGTGCAAAGGACAGCTACTGCTCCTGTGTCTTCCTGTGAGGTGAAAGGTTATACCAAACATATCCAAATATAGCTGCATACCTCTTATTTCCATAGGAATTTCCTATCATCCTGAAAGCACAACATGAATGAACATACCCATGTCTATATTGTCCTAATTCAGATGCGGTGGAATCTTAAAAATATTTACTGACACACCTACTTTCACTTTCAAACCCACTTTCAAACCATACTACCTTAACTTTAAGAACTTTTAAGGATTTATTTGTTTATGATGATAAGAGATTCTAACAGTATTTCTGTAAAAAAATGTTTTATGAAAAGAACTAGAAATAATTTTTGTTTATGTTTAAAAATTTATAAATATTCTGTGAAATGTTGTAACACTAAAGGCATAGTTGAAATTTGAAAATTTTAGGGATTACAGTTGTCCATTTCTTCATATTTAATTGCTCCAGTGGACTCATTTTAATTGTTTCTGATGCAACAGTCACCAAGTATCAAATTAAAGAATAGCATAGTAATTCAGTTGTCCTCTGAAAAATTAATTTGTTGAATTGTTGAATTTGCATATGAAATCCAGTCTTTAAAGTGTGAAATAATGTAATTTTAATCCTTCAAATCTCGAATTACTTAACTATGAACTTCCTACTGATCACTTCATAGGCACATGCATTATGCTGTCTGCTCTAAGACAAGCATTTTAAAAGTAACCTAGTAGCAAGTGAAATGAAGTTCATTATAGGGTTTGAGGCACAACAACAAAAAAGTCTATATATTTGTTAGGCAGAAATACAATGAAATTTGGATGCTGAAATTCTGCCATATTGAAGAAGGAGAGAACGTTTGTCTTGGGGCTGATGTAAAACACTTCAATCTGTCTTTCAGAGGGCCCATTGGTTTCCTGTGTTGAGGCATTCCCAAGAGTGATGCATTGGCATGAGCAGAGAAAAGGTGGTCAAAGAGCAAAAAGCTGTAATTTATTTCTTGTCTGACATCAGTTCACACTTTCACACAGATGAAATGCATCTCTCACTGAAGTCAACAACAAAATCTCTATAAAGAATACATGGGTTTTTGGTCTTTGTGAATGCAATTACATATGTGTGTATATAATTATGCACACATACCAGTAGGAAAAGTTCTGATCATATAGTTTTAAAATTTTTTTTAAAAATAGGTATGGTTTGTGCCCATGAAATCAGTGCTAAGTGATTGATTATGTGGCTCCATTTCAAGCCTTATAGAGCAGCACAAAGTATGTGTGCTGTTTAGCTAAGGTAGATTATGTGTATATGAATAGCATTTACAAGCCCAACATGTTGCATTTATCTGTGTGTTGAGGTCTAATGCATTGCAAATACATTTCAGAGTGCTGCCATAATAAACTGCCAAGTTACAAGGGCTTCTTCTTTAAAAACAAAGCCATGCACCTTTTTACAACTGATAATGATCACAGTAATGCTTTGGAATAGTGATCACAAGGGAAGCAATGGGAAACAATCTGATCTTCAAAGAGCCTGAGTTTATTTAGACAATTTCAGTTAACTTTTATAAGTAAGAACTGTGGCCAAGGGTATTAAATCTGCTATGTGTAGACTTTATACTGCAGTGGGTCTGTAGGAAGCTTTTATCAATGTGTGGAGATAATAACACAGAGGTTTGATTCTCATTTCAGATGTACACCAATGCACAGAGCTGACTCACTGATTTCAGTGGGGTTATTTACAATCAATGTCAGTGTAAACACAGGAGAATCACCCCGGCTGCAATCAGAGGTTGCTGTCTGCAGGCTCTTGGGTGACACGTTTTGCTGGAAAGCACAGCATAATCATTCCATAGTCAAAGAAGGCCAGTGGTACTTTGAAGCATCCATTATTTTTCTGGGAGGCCTGGCAGGGTAAGAGAAGAAGATCAAGTCACAAATGGCAAAGGAAGGAGGTCTATCACAAGAAGGAGATTTAGAGTGACTATCAAGCAAAACCAATTAAACTCTGACAAGTGTGCTTAAAAGTGTTTCTCCATCTTTTCAACTTTGCAGTTTAACTCCACAGAGTTTCTCTGACAATAGTGAAGGAATTATATTTGAGACAAAGATGTCAAACAGAACCAAAGAAACCACCTAACAGAAAAGTAAACAATAAAGGCAACAGAAATAGAAAAGAAGAAAGACAAGGAAAGGAATAAAACAAGGAGAGGCTGAGGAAGGAGAGATTTTGTCTTTTCTTCCAAAACCAACATATCTTCTCACTCTGGTCTGGGAATGTCTAGAGAGCAGTTCAGTAATGGTAGCAGGACATCTCGTGTTTCAGACACATAGTTGCATTTATATACATTCAAAATAGTTTTGCTTTAAAACCTGGGAACTTCAGACAACATTTAGAGGTATATTTATAGTCCAACACATCACCAATTATTTAATTTACGTTTCCATAGTAACTATTAGCAGAAACTAGGCAGAGAAAATATGTGCAGCTTTTGTTCAACAATTACACTGCCACATGCCCAGCGTTGTTCAGCTGTATGCAGCAGCTCGAAAAGATGCACCTGTGGGACTTTTTCCTACTGTTATATAATTCTTTCATGGTATTGCCGGGAGTTCCTGGCTATAAAATATAAAAAGAAAAGGCTATTCTCTAATCCAGAGGGATGGCAATCCATATTTATAGTAAGTTGTGAAAGGGATGCAGATACATGAGGGGTGTGGACCTAAGGAAGGGAATAAGGTGACAATAACCATGGGTTTTCTTACATATATATAAAACGGTCACAATGTCCCCTGAGCCAAATGCCAGTGACCTGGCAGCATTGTGACAGGACAAGCTATGAGAGAGGGATTTGGAACACAAAGAGTTGAAAACATGATGAATGGTGACAGAGAATTTGTTTCTCTTTAACTTACATTATTGTGGAAGTTAAGGAATACTACCAAGAAAAAGGATCTCTGTCAGAAAACAAAGCAACTGTGTCTTTTTACAGTGCTAGGAAAAGTCTCTTTGGTCTTGTTTTCACAGAAAATGCAGACAAAATGGACAGGGGTACTACAGGAGTGGGAAGGGTAATCAAATTGTACTTTCAGTAGGATATTGGTAAGGTTTTAAAAGTAATTTTGGAGCTTGTTTTCTGCTACCCACTGAGGTGAACACTGCATTCCAGTCCTGAAGTCAAAGATGGAAAATTGTTGCTTTTTAATGCCATAAATTTTCTCTGCAAACACAAGTTCCTCTTTTCACCATCAACTATAATTTTCCCCTCACTGACCATGAAAAGAAGTGGTTGCCTCAGGTAATTATGTGTACAGGAAGAAATTCTCACTGCTTTCTGAATATCACCAATAACACGTTTAAATGATTTACTGTACCTTGTAATTGGTTCTCTGAAAATATGAATATTTTACTGCCACTGTGGAAATTCTCCACAGCATCTATAATAGTGACATTCTACAGGACATGATTAATGAGTTTTATTTTTTGCTCCGTCCAGAAGTAAGATGTTCTAAAAGTATTTCCTTCTAGCAAACACACAAAAAGATCATAATGTGCATCTGGTATGAGAGTTTTCTGAAGGACCAAGCAACCAAAATAATGCAGCAAATATTAGAAACAAGCTAGGGGAAAACCATTGTGCATAAAGCAACACCATCTTATTATCATAAACTTCTCTATAGCTGATTTGGGGAGGAGGATTTAGCCTGTCTCTGAGTATATGATATGAGAACAGGAAAGCAGAGAAGAATGTCTGTGAAAGCTAAAGCATACTTTACTGTAGTGGGTGCCTTTGAAATTCCTTACAAATTTATGTGGGACAAACTACAAAGGTGAGGTGACCCTCTTGGTATTCTGGGCAAATGTAAAAGAAAATCATCTTGGTAAAGTATATTGGAACTGAGATGGTGCTAAACATCGAGTTACACACTTGCCCTGGGAAGTTTGCAACCTTGAGAAGATATTTTGCTATCCTTTTCTTCTTGCTTAGAACAGAAAAAATAGAGGATGATGAAACAACCCTTCTCTGTTGAGCACTCTGTGCTGTTTTTAAAAAATCTAATTTCTAGATCACATTAGAAAAGGTTCGTAAATGGAATTAATAATAATGGGAGCAATTTCCGGTTCCTTGGCACTCAAGATAGTTCACAGTCCTGGATGAGGCACCCATGCTCACTTATATAATGCAGGGAGAGCTCTTTAGAGACGGGGTTTGCTGTAACAGAAATACAAAGGAGAGTAGAATTGTTTATATCCTGCCTATGGCAGGCAGTTAACTTCTCTGAGGCAGAGGTGGGAACCACTTTCATAACAAGGAACTGAACTTAATTATTTTCAACATTCAAAGGGAAATTGTTTATTGCAAGAGATGAGTGGAAGTGCAACTGTTAATGTCCTTTTAACCACAAGACTGGTAGCAAGTATACTTATGAAGGTATAAGAGACTTAAACATTGACCTGAGGGCTTTGTTTTAATAACAGCAGGAGGTGGCTCTGTGTTGGCTTTACCGCTATGCCCCATGGAAAAAATCTGAATTTGCATTTGCTAATTATTAACAAGCTAGTTCATAGTCACATATGCCTGTTCTACTATGAACAGACTGTCCAATTACAGTAATCTGCAAAGCATTAGAGCATTTAAAGGAAAAGGCAAAGACAGAGGGGCTGATGGAGAATAGGGAGAAAACACAACGGAGGATAATGCATGACAGATCATGCCAGACCAACCTAGTGTCTGTCTTTGCTGACATAGCAAACATCGTGAACAAAGGAAAGAGAGAAAAATCTTAAAGGATAAATTCACCTGCCCCTAAACACAGTTTTCTGGGGATGATAATGATACCTAAAGATTTTTACTTTTTCCAAATATTTGGAGCTTTGTAGATTTTCAATATATTGCTATATAGTTTCTAGCACTTCCTTACATTTTAGAATAGTAGTTGTCCTTTCTCACACATCATGTCACCTTCTTGAAATTCTATTTATTCTTATTTTCAAGAAAATAATTTCTAGCAAGGTCATCCTGTTTTGCACTAGCATTTAGGTAACAAGACACAGGGCTAAGAATCCCTTGGAGGGATTCCAATGGGGCAGGTCCAAGGGTGGGTTACCAGGGCAACTTGTGTCCTGTTGGATGTAATTGCTAGATATACTAATTAATCATACTTTTAAAAATTGTGAAAATCTGATGTCACATGTGCGCATAGCTATATTTTGTGCACCTGAAAACTTTCATTAAAAGACTGCCCTTTATGTTTTCAATTCTAATATTGTTTGGAGGGTTTTTCTTCCAATTCTAGGCAACAATAAAGCGCAACAAAAGAGCTGCAAAGCAGGTAAAAAACTGACAAACAGGGAGACTGCTAAAAAGAGAACAGCAGTGTTGAGAGAAGGTAGCTATCCTCAAGGATAGGTCTTAAGGCCAATTATATGCAATGTTTTTATTGGTGACCTTGGCACAAAGAATAACTGTGCCCTGATAAAATCTGCTGATGACACAAAGCTGGGAACAGCAATCAATACAGAGAAGAATTGGAATATCATACAGGAAGAGCTGTATGACCTTGAGAACTGGAGTGACAAGAAGGATAACATGTAGTATCAAGTACAAGGTCATGCAGCCAAGGACTGAGAAGAAGAATGACTGCCATAAACTGGAAATACAACAGGTGCAAATAAGAAAGGAGGGCAAACTTGTAAATGTTAACTATAGGATGAGAATGCCTGTGAGCCATTTAAAGAATATGCCTGTCAAAAAAGTACCAGTGATGCTAGAAATAGACAAAAATCTTTACTCAAAAGTTTGAAACAGTTCTTTTTAGTATATTCAAGTATGTACATGCAAATTACCCTAAAAAATTAAAACTAAATAGGTGTTGCAATGAAAGAGGAGTCTCAAGATATTGATATGTGCATGAGTTAGTGCCAATTTGGGAAGGATGCAGATTTAGTAGTTACCAAAAGGTAGCATCTACTAGATGTTTGCCTGTGGTATTCACATGCCCTCTGAACAGAGAGAGACTTAGCTTTCTCAGGATTTCTCCTGAGAGAAGCTGTGAGAAAAGCAGAGAAAAGAATGATCAAAACAATTCTTATCTCATTTGCTGCTCCTGTGTTTGTGTTCATGTGGAATGTGTTAAGAAGATTGTTTACCCAAGGTGATTGCTTGATTGGATTCTGGTGAGGGTGTTTTGGATTCATGGACCAATTGGATCCAGCTCTGTTGGGACTCTCAGCAGAGAGTCACGGGTTTCTCCAGTTAGTGATAGTTCTTTTTAGTGTAATATAGTGTAATATAGTCATAGTATAATATAGTATAATAAAGTAATTAATTAGCCTTCTGAAATCTTTGGAGTCAGAGTGCATCATCTTCCCAGACATCGGGCATCGTAGCACCTATATTTGCCTGTCTGCACTCACTTCATGGTAAGTTCAAGTTAGTTTTTCTTCATTTTCACAGAAAGATAAGCTGTCTTGAACTTAGCAAGAAAAAATATTATGGAAGTGGTCAGGAGATAGATAATGACATATATATATATATATATATGAAGGCATGAGCTCTTCTTCAAGTAGTCAAACCATAAAATAAATTACTTTGCTCAATTTGACCAAACAAGATTAAATGGATTCAAGATGATAGGGTTGTGTCTGTAAATATGAAAATAAAGTAGACATCATAGTTGAAGAGATGCTCTTTGAGTTAAAGAACAAAGTACCCTCAATATCGAATACTATTTGATTAGCTATATTTTGAATGGAAATTATTAGTTTCTGATCACAGGAAGGGTGGGTGGTCACAAGTTTCCCAGTAAGAATACTAAGAGCAAAAAAAGTAACTGATTTTTGAGATACAACATGAAAATGTTTTCTTAATGACTGTCAACACTATGTTTGTCAGTAAGGAGTTAGCAAGGTGTTCCATGCGTGTAAAAGGTAGATATTTGGGTTGTAAGAGTGTCTCAAGGAAAGAGGCAGTTCTCTGAAAACCATTCCTTTGCTTTTCTGCTTTCCTAGTACTTGATTATGGCAAATAAAGACTTGGTGCAATGCACTTCTGTGTTGTTTTTCTACTATTCTAATCCTGTTCCCAAATGTCTTATAGTGCTCTTGAGCATTGTAATGAAAAGAATAGATGACTTGAGCCTGTTTGACAAAAATAGAACCTCTGTCTATTAATAACACAGTGAGTAAATGAGCAGTGAGTGTATGACAGAGCACAGATGAATTTCAGTGTTCCCTCACATACCAGTGTGTTTTTCTCATTTATATTTTCCATCTGATTTTTAAAACATAACAATAATGAATCTCCTTTTTCCTGTCCCACTGCAATAACAAAAATTGTTAAGATGGTGACTTGTTAGACTGATATTTTTTGAAATATCATGATAAAATTGTTCACAACTATAAATAATATAAAAATAAATAAAATATGTTTAATAATTTCATACATAATTCCAAAGAATGGCCAAATGCACTTGGGTAGCATGAAGATAATATAAAAATGGGAATTTCCATAAACACAGATGAAAATCAGATGCTCACATTCTGAATTCAGGGTCTCTGCTCTGGAAGGTAGAGCAATAAGAAAACTTGGCAAAGACAACCAAAAAATATGTCTTTCTAGCAAGTGTAAACAGCTGGGTAAACAGTTGTCTGCTGAAACTCTCTCCACCCATCATGTTTCCATGGATACAGCAAGACTGAAAATTATCTTAAGGCATATATTTTTGACTGTTTTTAATAGAGACCTCAGTCTGGGAAAGCAAACTATTACCTGCTCAACTTTAATCACAGAGCTAGATTATTAAATAAAGAAAATGAAGGCAAAGAACAGATGATTTACATGACTTCAAAGATGCCTGAAGAGGGTTGACACAAAATGAACACAGGCTACAAACAAACTTTCTGTATGTCTCACTGAAAACAAATGGGACTATTTAATCACAGAGGAAGCTTCAAACACCTCAGCAAAATGTGTGGCCTAAGAAGCAGGAAGAAATGTCTGATACTTATTGCCAGCAGTCTCAAAAGAACAAAAGCAAGTTGCTGAAAGCTCAGCACACTGTATTATTTTTCCTGACTGCTTTGTCTATGAAGATCAGAAACATGTTACTTCATGCTTCATTTTCCAATTCTTATTGGCTGAATGATAAAATTGTTAGACAGTATCCTGTCCTTTTTTTCTGCATTTATCTGAGTTAAATACCTGAACTGATGGTATATTGATATTTTGAATTTTGTCTTCATGAAACATCAAACATATATGCAGTATTTCCCATGGTGGGAGTTTTGTAAAACTTAACATGCAAATTTTAATTACATTAATGGAAATGTCTGAAAATTAGTCTGTATTTCTACATTTTTAAATTACATTCTCATAGTTACAACATATGGTATTAAGGAAGATGCTGATTAGCAGATATTTAAAACCTCTTTCATTCCCTTCCAGTTAAAGTTGTTTCTCTCCTATTTGTTTTCTCATGACATAGCTTTATAGCCCCGTTTCCATGAAATTCGTTTTGATAAAAATTTTTGACCAACTAGGTAGTAATAACAGTTTGGATCAAAGTGATGACAGATAATTTGTTGATAAGCAATTTAACTTACCTGTTTTAGAAAGAAATTTCTAGAACACAACTGATGGGTTTCTTTTCAAATAAGTCAAAAGCACTCAGCATCAGAAAAGAGGCAAAAAAATTTAGATTACACATTTTACTGTTTTAAAAAAGATTTTTGTGGCATACTATTTCTATATAATCCTTGTAGTCTAAAACTTAATACTTGCAATTAAGGGAACATTACCAAAGTAAGGTCAACTCTACAAAGTTTACAACCAGCATATTTTAAACTATAAATGTTAATCTGCCAGATCAGTCTGTAAACAACCTGATAACTAAAAAATCATGTGTGAGTGGCAGTTCTTGATATTACTGAAAGTCATGCATTACAATTTGATACTTGCTTTTAAAATTTTCTGTTTCTATAAATTAAGTACTAGGCAGTATGATGTTTTAGCTATCAAACTAAAAGTTTTACTCCTTTATCTTCATGTTATATAATCCCACAGAACTAATGCATGAGAAATGTTTTCCTAGAGGAAAAGATAGGCTGTGCCTGAGCTATATTAGGTAATTGTAGTGCTTCTTAAAGAAAAATTGTTCTTTCCAAAGTGGCTTTCTCAGTAAGGTGAGGTCACAAAATGTACTATAAATCAGTTGGGCCTAAACAAAATTTGACACTGTTTAAATTGAATTGACTCATAAGCCACAGAACAATTAACAAGAAAAATGACAGAAGATATTTTAATTTTATTAGTTACTGAGCAAAAATGGCTGTGAACTTCTGAAGTTATTCTATCAAGAGAAGGGCTTTTTTTTTAACTATGAGAAGGCATTTGGTGGCAGACTTTTTAGTAGGGCCTGTAGTGATAGGACAAAGACTACTGATTTTAAATTAAAGGGAGATCAATTTCTACTAGATATAAAAGGTTTTTTTTAAAATGAGGGTAGCGAAACACTGGCACAAGTTACCCACAGAGGTGGTAAATGCTCCAACCCTGGAAACATTCAAGGAGGCTGGATGGGGCTCTGAGCAATCTGGTCTAATGGGAGCTGTCCCTGCCAATGACAGGGAGGTTGGACTAGATGACATTTAAAGGTCCCTTCCAGCACAAACAATCCTATGATTTCCTGATTAATTTCTGTTCATGAGTCCAGGAGTTAATTTATAGATTTAAAATCATCATGGCAAAATAAAAAAGCACTTTTTCTTTCAATTTTCTAAAATTGCAATGTTGTCATTCACCTATCAGTAGAATTTAAAATATAAAGTTTTGACCTCTAGTGTGTGTGCTGTGGTCAGCCTCTGTCATGCTGGGACTCAGGAATGGTGCCAGAAGCTCTCTGGGGCAGCACAGGCTGGCACAGAGGCAGGAGTTCCCAGCACTGCTGTGGTGTGAGCGCTGGCACTACTCAGTTCAACAGCATTGGTGCAACCTCCGTTCCCAGTCTGCCAGTGAACTCGAACTGCATAGCTACAGCTGGTCTTGTGCTGTGGGCAGGAAAAAATGATCTCTTAAAATCCCTTTCTGACTACAGAGTACTTGCTAAAAGCCTTATCGCGATATAATATAAAACTGTTTACTTCACTAAAATCTCTATTGAGAAAAAATGGATTAACTCATTCTGGCGCTTCAAATTTAAAGCATTTAAACTGGACAAGACTTCATTAAACATCCATTTGTGATTACATTGCATGCAAGATTTTGGAGCAGGGGTAGTCTGAATCTGTGAGAAATGACCCAGGCTTCCCACTTGACATATTTTTATCCTTATTTTTCCTTTCGAAAATTCTTTATTCCACACCTTGAGAATCACAACACTAGGACAATCCAAAATAAATTTTCATCAAATGCACAAAGTCCCACAAAATTTCAAGTCTCCTTTGCAAGTCATTGAGAGATAATTTTGTTTGGGGAACTGAGAATGACCCTGGAGTTCAAAACTGATAATCAGAGGATTTCAGAAAAACGTGGTGACTCTCACCAAGAGGCCAATGACACAAGCATGAAGAGTGCTGAGGGAGGGAAAGAACTCTTAAGATCTTTTAGCATTCTAGTCACAAGCTTATTTCAATGTGCTTTGCATACTCCAAGATCCTCTATGCAGAGTCAGGATTGAGCCAGCCAGGGGAAAACTTGGCTTTTACACCGGTGACAGCTGTACCAGAAATGTCCTTCCTTGCATTATAAGATCTACTTGGCAAGTTTGTACTCATGTTTCTGAGGTTGAAAGGTCTTTCAATTTTATGATGAAATGGATACTAAGATGGTATTTTTGACAAGAAAATTAAGATAAGCAATACCTGATAAGCAAGAGCTTTGTGGAGCACAGCTATTGTGTGATGTTTGTCCCAAATGGGAGGATTTGTTTTTGCATCTGAAGGCAAACATAAAACACAGCAAATGTCAGGAAAAGGGCAGTTTCCTCTGAGAGGACACAAATCACCACTCACAGTGATTCTAAAAGACTGAAGAATACTTTAAAAAAAGTTTTTGAATAGTACATTTAATTTACATGTGATGTATAAAAATACTCTGAAAATATGCTTCTTTTTATGCAGTGCTTAAGTTCTGACCTCACTTGCTGACTTGAGGCTGTGCCTCCTGGCTGAGACCCTGCCCTGCCTGCCTTGCCCTGGTCCTCAGCCCCAGCTTCTGTGGGGAGCCTGGCCTGGGGGCTGCATGCAGCCTTGGCCTCATGGCTGCCCACAGTTCCAGTTTGCCCACCAAACCCTTCAGGAAGCTGTGGCTAATACATAGGTGCAGATTCTAACAAATATAAGCCCTTATTAAGAAATGTACTCATTTCAGAATATCTGTTTCTCAATGCAGGAAGTAAAATATTTTCAAATGTGGTCAGATCCAATAGACTGGAACAGTTGAAAAGGAAATTTTCTTATCCCTCATAAATTGTGCACAATTTAAAGGTCTTGTATAGATTAAATTTTAGTGCTTTCATGCAGGAAAATTTTAGAGACAAACATAAGAGCTAAAAAGACTTTATTTACGTTTACTCCAGAAGTGTCTGCTTCTGTCTCTGTTTCAATTTTGAGAGCTCATGTCAGTTTTCTGATTCAAATTAGGCACAGTAGTGTTTGCATTTAATTTATGTTTATGTGGAACTTGACTATTGAAAGTAAAAAAGTACAGCTTCTACTGGAAATCTGCAATAAGTGAGTGCACCTATTATTTTTAGAATCCGTCCCTAAGGTAGATTTGATAGGAACTCTTCTGTCTGAAGGTGCATGCAAACATACCTAGCCAGATACAAAACACCAACAGCAAACGTGGCATAAACAGCTCCCAGCCTTTTTTTCATATCTCTGCTAAGACAAGAATTTCACTTCCTAGGTACAGCATTCCTGTGGAAATCAATTTATGGATCCAGCAAAAATAACCTCTCTCTGCTGAATACAACACTGCTTAGTGATGTAGCTAAAAATGTGTCAGGCCTAATTCCCCTCTATTTTAAGGCTTCTCTAAGTGGAAGCTTTAGAAGACTTACCAGGACATCAAGCAGAACTAAATTTTAGAGTCTAAACTATGAGTCAAGACTAGTTCAGGACTCGGCTTCCTTCTCTATTTGAAAGGGAAAGGCAGGACACAATGGGGCAGGTGCTGGAAGAAGCACACCAGAAAATCAGAGGTGCTGATCAGCAGCTCATAGGAAATCTTTAGGGAGAGGCAGCTCATGGAACATCACCACTGTGCTCCACACTTTGACTGTGCCTTCAGGAGCAGCAACCAAGTACTTGCCAGTGCTTTTCCAAAGACAAAGTAGAGACAGGAAATTCTGCAAAAGCTGTTACCCCATGTACTTGTGAGAAATGACACCACTCCTTAATATTTAATGGTGATTATGATTAAGAAAACTGGGTGTTACCACCTGGTTTTAGACATCTGCTAGTTCCAATTACTATGCCAAGTACCAGCAAGCCTCTGAAGAACAATGCTTCCATGAGCTGCATTTTTCTCTTGGCAGATGTAGAACCAGCTGATGTTACAACATATCTCTTTTCACTTTAGTAATATCCAGTTCAGTCTGGCCGCTCCCTGAAGTAACATAATTTGTGGCACCTGTGTGCTCCAGCTTATTGGTAATCAAAATGCCCACCTTAATCACAGCATTCTTTAAGCGCTGGCCTCTAAATTTTCAAAATGGGGAATGTAATACAGTCTGCAGCACATTTCATAGATACCTAGTCCACTGGGAGGATTTATGGGGACTTTATGTGGTGATGGCATTAAACACAAGCTATTCAAGCTAGGTCTTTGAGCTAGGGAACTGAGAGGATTTACTGAGGTCCACCATAAAAAAGGGAGAGAATGAAGCTTAACGCTGGATTCAGTACAAAGGATGCCTCTCTCTTTTATGCTCTGGGAGATCATACAGGAGTTGTGGATTTAGTTGCTCGGTTCTTATGAAACTTCAGGCATTGAATGCTGTAATGTCTCTGTGTTGCTTGAAAATATATTCTTGGATATTTTGGACTTTCAGCATATTCTAGATGTAGTATTAGTAGTGGTATATATGTATGTCTGAGAATAATGGCTGTTTGAACAACTAGAAAATGTCAAGATAGATAATTATTCATTGAAAAAAGGCACAAAAAATCTGCAACGGATGCTATTCATATGATATTGTTTAGACATTTATAGAGCTGGCTTAATAAAGGACTGTGAATAAGCAATGCAAAAATTGCCAAAATTTACAATGACTTCTTTATGAAAGATATTTTCCCTAGCTGTAAATAGAATTTGGATCTAAATCATTGCCTCAGAATGCAACATGAATACTGAAAATAAAGGGCTCATTTATATCCATTGCCCTGATTTTATCACTTGAGTACTCTAGATATAAAGGACTGACTGAATATACTAAAGAAGCAGGTGATAGGTATCAAAGGAGAAGTTTAAGATGGACTTTCTAAGTTTATGTTTCTGACTATAATCCTTGCTCCACTACAGTCACCTCTCGGCCTCCACAGGTACTATATTTTTCATTTTATTGTGCCACTAGACTTAAGTTTTTGAATGGACCCAAAGCTGCCCTTATCTTTTTGAAACAAAAGCTTTCATTGCCTGACAAGAAGAAAATGAAGTCTTCCACCCTCACAAATAGACTCTGTCAGCCATTCTTGGTATAATTAAAGAATTAACTTATTGGTAGGTCCAAGTAAATACAAAAGAAAAAGAACTATCATGCTGGATATCTTTTATGTAATTTATTCAGAGTGCTAAAGAAGAAACTTTCAGGCTTCAGCATCCTTCCACGTCCCAGGATGTCTAATGCATTTTTTCAAAGTACTGTGCTTCTAATGCCTGCAGAAACAGTGTTGTGTTGCCTTACAATGTCAGTGCCTGAACCTTGTTTGTGGCCAGGCATATAGACACTAGAAGAGACTCTTTTCTATGTTAACTAGCTCTTACTGTGCTGCAGTCCCTCAGACTTACAGTGAAAGTGCCTAGTTGAAAAGCAAAAGCAAAGGGTGTCACAGAGTCACAGCATGGGGTTTCACATCCTTGCTCATCTTAATTTTTCTCTAAGAAAAGAGAGATTATTTCCAAGAGGATGTATAAAAATGTAGCCATCAGTTATTTTTAGTTATTCCAGGACGGTACTTTGACATCCTCTCTTACTGTAGCTCTTCCAGTTTAATAATATCAATCAAAGAGGAACCTGAATTTTGTCATACCACAGTCCTGGGGGACCATAACCTTTTTATTACCCTGAAATTCAGCTGTTTATGACCAAGAATTCAAGGTCCAACTCTGATAAAATGCACATGCATAACCTAGGCTCAGAATTCTGAGGAAGTCCTGGAGGCCATCTCTAGCCATGTGGACGACAAGGTGATCAGGCATAGTCTGCATGGATTCACTAAAGGTAAATCATGCTTGACCAACCTGATCACCTACAATGATGAAACAACTATCTGGATGGATGAGGGAAAGGCAGTGGATATTGTCTACCTCAACTTCAGTAAGGCTTTCAACACTTATCTCTCACAGTATCCTCATAGGCAAAGTCAGGAAGCGTGGACTGAGTGAGTTGATGGTGAGGTGGATTGAGAACTGGCTGAGCAGCAAATCCGAGAAGGTCGTAATCAGTGGCACAAAGACTAATTGGATGCCGGTCACTAACAGAGTCCCCCAAGGTTCAATACTGGGTCCAGTTTTTCTAAGTTATTCATCAATGACTTGGATTAAAAGGGGCAGATGCCTTCTCAGCAAGCTCACTGACAACACGTAGCTAGGAGGAATCCTGGTGGCATGTCCTGGGGTGCATTAGGAAGAGCATTGGCAGCAGGACAAGGGTGGTGATCCTCCCTTCTACTCAGCTCTGGTGAGGCCACATCTAGAGTGCTCTGTCCACTTCTGGGCTCCTGGAGAGGGTCCAGTGGAGGGCAACAAAGAGGAGTAGGGGGCTGGAGCATCTCTCTTATAAGGAATGGCTGAGGGGACTGGGCGTGTTCAGCCTTGAGAAGTGACAGCTGAAGGGGAACCTCATCGGTGAATGTCAGTACCTGAAGGGAGGGTGTCAAAAGGATGGAGCCAGGCTTTTCTTGGTGGTGCCAGGCAATGAGACAAGTGGCAATGGGCAGAAACTGATGCACAGAAAGTTCCACCTGAGTATGATGAAGAACTTCTTTATGGTGCAGGTGGCTGAGCAGATTGTCCAGAGAGGTTGTGGAGTCTCCCTCGCTGTAGATATTCAAGAACCATCTAGACACAATTGTATGCTACACGTTCTGGGATGACCCTGCTTGAAAGGGGAGGATGGACCGGATGACCCTCTGTTGTCCCTTCCAGCTTTATCCATCCTGTGATTCTGTGATTGCAATTCTGTGATTGTGATTGCAAAGTGAGGAAGTGGCGTAAGAAAGGCCGTGGAGTCATGCCATGCACAACAAAAAAATGCAGAAGTGTGTGAGATTGTTGAGACTGGGCTCATTGTCAGGTGAAGGGTTCAGGAGGAGAAACCCCAGCTTGGAAAGATAGGTGTTTTCTGAAAGAAAAAAACCCATGGATTTGGAAGATAGCAAGTCAGTAGCATGGAGGATCTGCTCTTGGGACCAGTGGAAGGCAAATCTTCCTGAGCTAACTGATGCCTACTGGTTCAGCAAACATATTTTACTGGGGTGATGAGCTCATTCATTTTAGACAGTTTTGATGTTTATTAACAAATAAATAGCTGGTTTATGTTTGACCTGATGTCTAACCTGCTTGTAAAATATTTTGTTCCTGAAAAAAGTCACTTAAATGAAGTGATGTAAAGTAATCTGATAATCACACCTAAATCCTACCTGGGAAAGTCAGGTAGGCTCTCTAACTTCCCTTCATTATTTAGCTTTGACAATAACTGAATGAATATGTTGCCATGGTATGAAGTGGAGCAGGAAAGATTTGAGCTTGTAGCTCTAGTTTGATTGAGGAAAGAAATTTGAAACCCACTCCCAGGGAAGTGTACAAACTGGCTCAACTCTCAAAGAAATCTGCCTTGCTGTCTCTTGTGGACATATTTGCAAGAAAAGAGTCAGCTTCACAGGATCCCAGCTGGAGGAAGATGTGGAGACAGCCAGTCAGACACCGTAGCCAAACATCTTATTCCTTAAGCATAAATAGTTCCTTATTCAGATGGCTTTGAGAATCTTTTTTACATTCTTGATACCTGCACTCCAAAGTACCTTTGAGGTTTTTTTTCTCTGATCTGATAATTGTTTATATATATGACTTGCCTTAAGCATACAAGGAATATTTGTACATTTTAAGTTACTTACATGATTAGAATCTTTACTAAATGAGAACTGCTCTATAATGAAGTTGTCATTGAATTAAAAGCATAATTTAACCCAACCAGTACAGGGTCCTGCAAACTTAGGTGAGTTTAAATGTCTACTTAACAGCCTACCTTTCCTTTTAAAAAATTTGGTTTGTGTGCCTTAACCAAAATACTGTTAAACACAAGGTTTCTTTTCTTTCCTTGTATTAAGGCAAATTCACTGCTCTGAGTGACTATACTTCTTATTTCAACAATGAACTGGATTTGACAGCCAACTTGCGTTAAATCTCTGAAGATAGCATTTTCATCATGCAATCTTGTCATACTCCTATCTGTAGTAACATTTGTGGGCACCTCTTTAACCAGGAAAATTATTTTAACCAGGAAAATTACAACTTATTTACTGAATATGGGATAAGGTGGCCATTTCTAATTCTAGTTAAAATATGGAGTCATGCATTGGTATGAGACTCAAATGGCCTTTTAATAAGTTTATAATTTTGTTCTCTCTCTGAGCAGGCTTAAAAATTGATCTTGAACACAAAATTTTTATTAATTTTTTTAATGTTGGATAAGCTACTTGGAACGACCTTTTTATTAGAGTTATAACTGTTGGGTTTATCTGGAACACTTCTCAAGTTTTCATTATTGGATTTTAACTCATATAGCTAGACTTCATCTAAATTGTAACCTTTCATTATCACTGTTACCCTGACTTCTACAAGCCTTCAAGGCATAATTGACCTTTATACATGAAGGAGGCATTTATTTTCTCCATATTATAAAGGTGATCCATATGTGTTATTAAATCATAATGACATTGATTTACCTTATATTCACAAAAGAAGAAAATACATCAAGAAGATGGAACTATAGATCTATCTCAGATGGAACTATAGATCTATCTCTACCTTTTTACTGTTTGTTCCATAGAGCTGTTATATGTATGTTGTCATTTTATGCTTTTGTATGCAACATGGGTCAAATTGTAATCTGGCATTTGGAGGAAAGCATCAGAGATGTTGTTTTACATGCTTGTATATTTTGAGAGGACCCTAACAGAAATTTAGAGAAAGAAAGTCTGATTTTTCATTCTTTATTTGCTTAAAAATAAATTGTTTGGTTGTTTTTCTTTTTTTCATTTCAAAGCTGCAGATATATTAACAAACAGGAATCTAATGCAATTTTCATTAAAAAACCTTCTAATTGTTTAAAATTATACAGTCATCATAAATTACCAAAGTAAACGATATTATTTTAGTTGTCTTTATTTTGTGTACCACTTAATGTTTTTTGTATTAATTTCTGGTCAGTAACCAAGTTTGCTTATTAAGAAACACTCTTTTGGTTACATGATAATTGGAAAACAGCTGTTAATAGTTTGTATGTAGAAATTTTACTTTTTCCTTGTAAAAGCTTATGACAATAGTCATTAACTATGTGATAAGTCATCCTATGAGAAAATTATATTTTATATTTTTCCTCTACTTCCCCCTCCCCCTCTTTTTCTTACGTGTCTGGATTGCAATTTAGCTCCTTTCAACCTTCCAATTTTGTAAAAAAAAAGAAGGTATTCCTTTCTTCAATTTTTCAATCAACTGATTTTTGTGAGAACTTAGGTGAGCCCACAAAGCACATGCAATTGCTTTTCAGATATCAAGAGTGCATCAGGATCACTTTCTAACCTCAATGTCTTGGCCAAGGCTTGTATAGTAAACACGGTGCCCGACTGGCCGGAAGAATGATGTGCAGAATTCCAATGATTTCAGAAGGCTAATTAATTACTTTATTATACTATATTATACCATGACTATATTACAGTATATTACACTAACAAGAACTATCACTAACTAACTAACTAGAAAAACCTGTGACTCTCTGCCAAGAGTTCCGACACAGCTGGATCCAATTGGTCATTGAATCCAAACAACTATCACCAGAATCCAATCAAGCAATCATTTCAGGTAAACAATCTTCCTAACACGTTCCAGATGTGCAAAACAACAGGAGCAGATAAGAATTGTTTTCTATCCTTCTCTCTGTGCTTCTCCAGGAAAAAACCCTGAGAGAGAATTATGTCTCTCTGTTCAGAGAATGTGAATGTCACAGGCTTAGATGAATGCCAAGAAGGAGAACCACATACTCACTCTTTTCTGATACTTTTCCTCAAGATACTGGTTGCCATCAGAGACAGGAAATTGAGCAAAAAAAAGTCCTTGGATTGGAAATTTTCCAGTGATTTATCACTTGGCTGAATTTGCATAAGTTTTCATAGGTTTGATAAAATTTCATATCATCCTTATGAATTAACTCTTCTGACTGATGTCAGCTGCCACCTTGGAAGTATGAGGTCAGCAGAGGCTTCCAGTAAGACTGCCAGGCTTCATGTAGGTAAAGCTGTATATTGCATCTGCTCTCACCATTAGAAATGACTGCATCTTTTCCTAGAAAAACTAATTGGACACAGGCATCACCCAGCATGAAAAATTTCCAAAGATGAGATCTCTGTGCCCTTTCCTTGTCTGTAATGCAAAGTGAGCACAATAGTGCTAGTAGGAACGAGGGATGCCACAGACTCAAGGTGCTCACTGATTAGTCACACTTGTCAATACTGGATCTGGTCTCTTTTGATGTTATCTTCTTCACAGACGACAGCATAGGCAAGAAAAAATCTTTCTTATATGAAATCTGAATTTATGTGGCCATGTCAGTTCAATTTTCTGAAACCATAGAGTCAGGTTGTATTCTTTGACATCATCTGCACCATGTAGGCTGCATCAATTCATCATCCACGTGGATGAATTCAGAGGAGGTGCTGTGTATCTGTGCCTTTCCCTAACTGAACAGAGAAGCCTAGGACCAAGTGCTGGACCACTTGGACACAATACCATATCAGCTATTCCTTATCTCCTAGAAAGAAAAGCAAGCAGTTTTATGGAGGCCTGCCATGGCCAGAGGCTTGAGTGACTCCAGGCTAGCCCATCTGGACTTGGGAATACATGTGATATCTATTTTTATATTAAGAGGCTTGTAAAATGAAAAACACATAGTCATTCAAATGCACAAGTCCTTTATTTAATGAAAACCATGTATGACTCATCAAGAATGTCCACCATCAATTCTCTTTTGTATTCAAAACTAAACTGAGTTTCTATTAAAAGTATTTTATTAGAAACATCTGACTCTTATGTCAGCTACTCAATTAAGAAAGGCCTTTTTCCCCCTCTTAGGTTAATTGTGTTTTCCATTGCATTTTAAATATCAAGTTTTTTATTATAATAAGGTTTTGTTAATGTTCTGAAATTCACATCAGTTACTTCAGGTCAAAAAGATAAATAAAGCATACAAGCTTGCTTCTATTTGCAAGCAAAGTAGATATAAAAATGAATTATCACTAGTCATCAATAGCATAGTGTCTAGAAATCATTTCAGTTTCACAATTTAGAATTTCCTCGATGGGTTAATAGACAATGCACAGGATTCACATGGCACATGCATGTACAAGAGAGAAAGAGAGGGAGCACAGAAACTCATTTCCCAGTCATGTATTAAATCTGGTTCTAATGTCTTAATTTTTCAGATGAAAAGTGGGAACCTTTGAACTTCTCATGATATGCACAAGATTATTAATAAATGAACCATCAAAATGTCGTATTTCAGAGAATAAAAGTAAAATAAACAGTCAGTGCTAGAATGTCCTGTAAAATTTGGGTTTTTTTGGGGTTAAATTTTGGTGGTTTTGTTTAAATCTAGAACACATAATTTCTGCAAGCATTTTAAATGTTGCTAGTTTCTCACTGAATAGTAATAGTATTGAATCAAGGCTAGAATAACTACCTCATCAGCTGTAAGCTAATTTACGCATGCAACCACATTTTGCATACTACACATCTATATAAAATACATAAATTTAGACATAGACATATAAATAAATATTTGCGTATCATTGATGTCAATTCAATTTTCTGTCAAAATCAAGCTTGGCACAGGTGATTCTGGCTCACCATCATTAGAGAAAATTATTATATGATGCTAGCTTAAAGCATTAAAAAAATCAAAGAGCAAGTTGCTAATAAATGAGGTTAGTTTTGAAGTCATGACAGTTAAAATTCCTAAGCTTTTCTCTGAACTCTTTGAGAACATAAAGTTTATGCTTTTCTAATGAAACTAAAGATTCTCAGGTAACGTGGTAGGTCTGAAAGCAAAAGGTTTGGGAAAGTGCTGAACATCTCAACATCAACAAAATCCATGTAGAGCTGAACACTGCCATCTATCTATCTATCTATCTATCTATCTATCTATCTATCTATCTATCACCATCTATCCATCTTTTTTTTTCTGGCTCTGTAGTGTCTGTGTGCTGGAGGTACTTTAAGCAGGCAACACAACTGTTCATTGACTCTACACAATGATACTCTGCAATCCAAACCATTGAGTGATAAAGTGGCTTCAGCTTAAAAAATGAACTACTGTTCCAACTGAGCATATTAATCTAGTTGCATCCTATGTTGTAGTGACTTTTTTCTCTAATCTTGTATTGCTACTACCATAATATACAAAACCACATGACTAGCAGAATGGTGTTGCTACATTAATATATATTCTATAAATGCTGCTAATTAACAAAGCCACATATGAAACAGCTCTGGAAACTTTGTATTTCTCTAAATTCTGGTCTTTGAACATCATATACAATTGTTCAAATATGAATAGTTTTCTTTTATTTAAATATTAAGACTGGGCATGAATTAAGGATGCCCTATGACTTAGGATTCAAAACCAACTAGTCATTTATAGGTGAGGAGTTAGTAGATTGCTAAGCATTTCCTGATGATCAAGGCCTCTGAAGGCATCTCAGTCTCCTTTGACCTCTCTCACTTGGTAAAGTTAATCCCTTTTTACAGGCTTGGCTCTCACTATGTTACATGCCAGTTCCACTCCTCTCCTCCTGTCTCTCCAGATTCAATAAAACAAAGACTGAGATACCACTCATCTGGTTGTTGCCAAAACAGACCTTATCTCACTCACAGAATTTTCTTGCAGACAGTAATTTCTTTGCCGATATCCTTATATTTCTCCATACACAAACTTACCTTACCTGTATCTAGGTATTATGCTGACAGGCTTATTGGCTATGTCCAGGACAATGCAGTGGAAGGGCAGATGAAAGCAGAGCAAAAGTATTTCTAGACAGATGTAATTAGAAAGTAGGAAAACAAATATAATTGAAGGGGAAAGCTGATGTTTAAATTACAAAGCAGTATGGAACCCCCTCTTTGGTGCAATTTGTGTTGAAGAAGCACAGCCTGTGTCCTGCAGTTGTGTGATGTAAAAAGAGCACAGTGCAGCAGCCCTGCTTCCACATGCAACTGCACCTCCTGGGGAAGAGGGCAGAACATGAGATCTTCAGAACACCTTTAGGGAGCATAGATATTGTAACCCAACTGAATCCTCAAGAGGTATGTGGGTATTTTAAGAGCCTAAAAGTGCAGCTGTTGTCGACTGTGTAGGAAGCCTACACAGGTCCTGACAATGAGACCAGCAGTTCTAGTTGTTGGTGTTTATATAGATTTTTAATCCAGAATAGGTGGGTAGATACAAATTTTTGTGATCTCAGAAGGAGAGGAAAACCTGATGTGGTTCTTTTAGAAAGATGGAGAAAATAAAAAGGAGGTGTGAATGGGTAAACTACAGCAGCAGAGAGGGCAATATTGTCTCCCTGGGAAAACCAAAGTGCCTCACTGCTTACACAGAAGGAAAACATGGTGTTGTTTCTTGCTGCTCATCACTGTGTGACTTTGCCTCATTCTTGTATTGAACTGCAAATTGACTCACCAGAGCTGTAACTCAGCACAAGAAACACAGTGGAATTCACTCTCCTGACTGTTAGGAGACAAGATCAGCCTGGGATATTTCTAGCTGGTCCAATATTACACTATGGCAGGATTACAGCATGCCAGTAGTATCCCAATGGTGTTATTTTCATGCAGCCACCCTAGAAGTGGTTACAGACAGGAATGGCTTCCCAGAGCTGAGCTGCTGAGAAAGGAGCTGCCATTTCTCCATCTGTCTGCCCCTACCATGTTACTTCAATTCTATCTCAGAATCTGAGGCTGCCATGAAGTAGCACCATGCCACAGTTACACTGCTGTAAATGTCATTGCACTGGTTCCTGGCAAGAGTCATTAAAGACAAACGTGTATAGAGCTAAGTACTTAACTTTTCTTTGTGACTTGGAAAAAATTTCCTCTGGTATTTAATCTTTTGAGCCTATTTGTGCTTGCTTACCTTCAAAAGGATCTTAAACCTTTTCATATAAAGTGATAAGGATGAGGAAATAAGTTTGCAGGAAATAATGAGCTATCTGCAGAACTGTGAAATTCCTGTTGAGTGCAGGCTAGTCACCAAGTTGTTCAAAACCTGATTGCCTGAGGAGAGATATTTGCCTTCGCAAAGATCTTTAGGATGTGAACTGAGCTGAATTAGCATTGTGAAACCCTCCTGCTCTCAGTTCTTAATCATATATGTAAATTGGCCAAATGTATTTTCCTCATAGCTAAGTCAGATTCAGACAGGGGTTCAGAAAGGCTTCTGAAACAAAGTTAACCTGTTAATGTTGATCACTAAAACCTTGTCAAGTGCATGGATTTTTTAGATTGCAAGTTAATGAATAAGGAAACAGGGGCCGTTGTGAATTTGGGCAGTACTGCGCATAGCAGGATATTATTCTGTAATGGAGAAACAGTCAACAGTGCAACACGTACAACATGATTTTAAGATTATAGTACTGAGGCCAGTAAAATTATAGTAAATTAAGTTATAGGAGATTAAAACATTTTTCCTTAATATATCTGTACTCTGCATGAACATATAATTGAAATAAACTGTTCAGATATGGAGCTCTTAACCTCTTCTTTACTGAAGTATTCTGAAAAACAGAAGTAGCTGAACAGATATGAAAGGAGCCTTGCATCTGGTTTTGTACACATTCAAACATTAACCAAAAGAAGGGGCAGCTGCACTACAAGTTTGCCCATTAATTTAAATTTAAATAGAAGACTTGATCCTCTAACTCCAGGTGCAGTGCTAATAATCACAGACTCATAAAATCCTAGACTGATTTGTGTTGGAAGGAACCTTAAAAATTATCCCTGCCACAGAGGAATGCCATCCACTAGGTCAAGTTGCCCAAGGCCCCATCAAGTGGCCTTGAACTCTTCCAGGGATGAGGCATTCACAACTTCTCTGCTCCAACGCCTCACCCTCTCTTAGTGAGGAATGTCTTCCTGACTTCTAACCTAAATCTATTCTCTTTTAGTTTAAAACCATTTATGCTTGTCCTATCACTATCTATGAATAGATAGTTTCATCTGTGTGAAACAAAGAATAGTGGTGGAGTTTGTGCAAATGAGGTTTACTCTACAAGATTTTTGGCTTACCTTAGAAGAACACATAGAGGTTGTATCACTGACTTCATTCCCTGTGTTAGAGATTGGGAGACAGCTTTCATTGGGTCACAGCTGAATAAAATACTAGCATACTCTGCATGTGTATCTATCCAGGTGTATGATGCTGTTGTAGTTTAACCTCAGACAGCGGCCCCGTGCAGCTGCTCGCTCAGTCTCTTTGCAGAGGGATGGGGGAGAAAATCAGAAGAGTAAAAGTGAGAAAATCCATGAGTCGAGATAGAAACATTTTAATAGGCAAAGCAAAAGCTGGACATGCAAGCAAAGCAAAACAAGGGATTCATTCACCACTCGCCATGGGCAGGCAGGTGTTCAGCCATCCCCAGTAAAGCAGGGCTCCATCACAGGTAACAGTGACTGGGAAAGACAAACACAATCACTCTGAACATCCCACCCTTCCCTCTCCTTCCCCCAGCTCTATGTGCTGAGCACAACACCACATGGTCTGGGATATCCCTGTGGTCAGTTGGGGTCAGGTGTCCTGGCTGTGTCCCCTCCATGTGCACCCCCAGCCTCCTCACTGGTGGGGTGGGGTGAGAGGCAGAAAAGGCCATGACTCTGGGTAAGCTCTGTTCAACAATAGCTGGAACATCCCTGTGTTATCAGCACTAATGCAAAACTTAGGCCCATACTAGATACTATGAAGAAAATTAAATCTATCACAGCCAAAATCAGCACAGATGGTCACTTATGACATTAATCTTCTAGGAAAAGTTAAGAATTCTCTTGTGGAAGCAAATAAGGTCATCTATCAGATATTGGTTATATCTTAAATATTACTCACCATCAACCCTTTGTAAGCTTTATAAGTATGATTTGCACAGTAGACTGCAAAGAAACAATTGCTTTAATGAAAATTGCTTATGGATGCTATATAGGCTGAATATGCATGTATCTTGGAAAGGGTTTTCATTTTCCACAAGAATCATACTAATGCGCACAGCACTTTATAATTAGATACTGTTCGTGCTAGTAAGGTTTGGTCTAGAACTTCAATGTTTGTCAAATATACCAAAAGGAAAGACTTTAAAATGTTCTGAATAACAAACTTACCTAGTGCTACTGTGATAATTTCCCAGTCAGTTATTCGTAAGAGTACCTCAGAGTTAGTTCATGAAAAACTGATTTGGAGTAAATATTTTGAAACCTGCTAGAAATGGCAGTGGAAGATTTTACATAGTAAATCCTTCTTCCGTTTTTTGCTCATGACAATATGTCTGAATCCACTTCTTCCCAGAAGCTACCAGTTGTATGGGGTTTAAAAGGGACTGTGGTTTTTTACTGAAAACCAGCCATTTCCAGCATTCTTGGTGCAGAGTTAATTTGGTAGGTTGCATTTCAGCATGAATACCTGAATAGTCTGGTTTGCTGCAGAGGCATAGCATCTTTACACCTGCATCTGATAAACATCAGTTTCTCATTTTTCCTCTGATTACTATCATATACTCAGTGAGCACAGCATGAAAATAAAAACAAAAAAACAACAAAACAAACAAAAAATACAAAATTACTAAAAATACATTTGAAGTTACATGTTTCAGTGTAAAACTAATACTGAAACAGTAAATATGACACATCAGCCTTGACAGGTCTTTTGCAACTGTATTTCTTGTGCATTGTTTGGGAGAAAGAATTTTGCAATTACGATATTTTGGCACAGATAATGAAATTATGACTTGATTGAAACATATGGCAGTAAGGAAAAGGATAATAAATAAGTAAGGAAAAGAATAATAAATAAATAACAACTAGTCTTGAATGACTAGTGCTTGAATAAATCTTACACACATATTTGCTACTTGTAGCTGTTGTAGTTTGTTTGTCTTGCACAGATACCTGTAGAATGTCTGCCTAGAAAAAATTTAATTGGTATTTGGACTGAAAGTCTTTGTGAAAGTTGTTCATGTAGGTAGGTTAGTGGTAGGGAGGTTAATAATAGGACAAATATGCTCAGTTCAGGCAAGATTTTTGTTTTGTGGAATACCACTAGACATGAGTAAGGAAACTGAGGCAAGCATCCTCTCTTGCTGTGCTATGCTGTGGCTGCCATAGGCACAAAGACTGCTCTCTACCATGGGCTGGGTCCAAGGTAGGAAGGGCAGGAACAGGGGCTGCTGCATGGGTAAGAATTTCTTTCTAGAGACACTGGAATTATTTTTAATGGAGGTTTACAAAATTGAAACAAAGGCAATTGAAAATTGCCTTTTTTTTTTCCTCCAGATTTATTTATGTTTGTCTGAAAATCTGTGCCATCAATTCTTGTTTACTAGAACCCTTATTTGACCAAGAAAAAAAAAATCCCTTTATCTTTCAAGCATTAAACAGCCTAGGGAAAATATCCAAACCAAATAGCCATTTCAGGTTGGGTTTTTCTCTCTCCGTGTAAATGGAAAATTCCAGACAAAAGAGCTTCTAAATTCTTCACAGAAATGTAATTGTCATTATGCCTCTAACCCACCGAAATGACACTGCGTGAGAGAGACCATGCAAAAAGTTTATGGGTTGCAAGAGAAGGGAAGAGTTAACTTAAATTGTTAACGGCAGCCAAGGTAGCTGTTCCCATTCAGCATGGCTACATATACCACTAGTATGTCTGCACTATTTCCATTGATAATTTATTGTACCTGGGGGGGAAGAAAAATGCCCCCAGGTATTTTGGTCAAAGTGAGGTTCTTCTAGACATTGTGTTTCTGAAGGCCTGTACATTAAAGCTGTAGTTTCCCCTTAAAAGTAGTTTAACATCAAAGAGCTTAATTTGTAGTCAAAGAGAAAACCAAGGTTTTGATCCAATGCTCATTAAAGCCAGCAGGAGTTTCAATAATGTTTTGAGTAGGAAAAGGTTCAGGTTGTGAGTCTACCTTCCCAATGACTTCTTCATTTCAAAAGCCTGTTCCTTTTTTTATTCAGCTAGGAGGTTTCTGTGAAGACAGTATTTGAATGCTGTCTTTCTTGTAAAGCCTAAAAGAACTCGCTCAGTTAGGTCAAACTACAGTGAAGAGCTTTTCAAATCATGAAACTTGTGGAAAACAAAGAAAAACTAACTAATTTTAAAATGGCTTAATGCCCTGAAACATGCTAAAGGAAAGTAGTGTGTGAATGATTTCTTGATATAAAGGTATATTCTGAAAATCACTTTAATGCCATGCTATCTTTCCTTCCTCTGTAACACACTGATCATAATTCAATTCCTCTAAAAGAATTTATTGTTCCATATGGCTGCTGTATTAGATAGCTTTTGCACTTTTATTATTCCAACCACAGCACCCAACTTGGTGTGAGATGCAATAGTTTTGAGCCAAGACTGTCTTTTCTTATTTAGACTTCAGCAGTACAGTCAGTGTGCTGTGCTGCTCCCATTGCTCTAAAGTTAAAGCCTGTTTTGTGAAGGTGGCTTTTCCATGCTCTTTTGTAATCGTTCTTTTCTTGGTTGTTATGGAGATAAAGCTTATCCAGTCCCTTTTCTGCTTACTTTATCATGCTCCAGGTCCAATAGCACAGTAAACAACCTACTAGGCAACCTATTTATCTATGTCAGTGCTGCAAGTTCAGACCTCTATTATTTAAGGTATGAATCTTTTTTCAGGTATATTTCTCTGGCATCAATTAAATTAATTTTTTTTTCAAATTGCATTAGCCTTTGTGGGATTTTAGAAAATATCAGGAAAACTGCTTTGGTAAATATGAAATTTCCCCAAAATAACAGTGTCACTTGTCAACTGAGCTTGTGTTTCAGCTATTAAGTACAACATGACCCAATGTGATATTTTGCACATAAAGTAGTTTATAACACATCAGATGCTGCAGATTATTTTATCATGATTGTCATAGAATTAAAATGTTCCAAATATTTTTTTTTCTACTAGCTGGTTATTTACTTGAAATCCTGTTTGTGAATTTAAAAAAAAGAAATTAAAAGATATTACCTTCCTTCTCTGTATTTTGCACTGAAAAGTTAGATGTGTTTTTCTGACCAACTAATTGCTCAAATTTGCTACATTCCACTGAATAATGAACTCCGAGTAGGTAATTATTTTTAAAGGGGGGTTGTTGTTTTTTTTTACTTAGATTACATTAGCCTTGAAAAGTACCTATGGAAGTGCCATGAGCGTCTACAGAGATTCTTAATGTGCCTGCGCTTCCCAGCTTGTAGAGAAATTCCTGTGTTAGAAATTACTTGATTCTTGGGTGCTGCCTCACAGGAGGTGCAGCTGACTGGTGGTCTCTCCTGTGAACTGGGCTTTCTTACTTAACTTCACCTCCAAACGCAGACTGCAGCATCCCACTGTGCTTCCCTTGCTGAAAGGCTCTTCCACCCTGGGAGAGGCAGCTGGACACTGCCCAGCCTACACTGGAGAGTATTGGTATGAAATGAGTTTGGGGGGAGTTTGTGATGAAACCCTAGCTATCTGCAGGGGAGAAATCAGTTCAGCTTTGGAGACAGGTTTCTGCTGAGAACCTGGGATTTATAAATTCCCTATATTCTCAGTTGCACAGGTAAAACCTCTCTTGCACTGAAATGTCTGAACATTTAACTGCATTCATAAATTGCTAGAGAGTCTTTGTTCAAGGAAAAAATAGCATATCTGGCAGCTGTAAAATTAGATACATAGAATATCTTCATGGCTTTATTCTGCTCTTCAGGGACTACATTAAACATAAAACATCAACCTTCCTCACTTCTTGAAATTCATTAAATATAAAAGAAATGATCCTAGGAAATGCTTTGGGAAAGATCTCTGCTTATAAAAACATAGCACTAGATCATTTTCTTATAACTCTTGGGGAAAAAACCCAACCATTTCAGCTCTCTCTTTTGCTCCATTCCTGTAACTTCCATTATGGATTATTCTATTGTGGGACTTAATCCTGTTGATAAAATGACTCCTCTTACTATTGCACTGACTTGGGTATACTGCATTATGCAGTAATTTTCTTTTAATCCTTATCAAATAAAAGACATGCTAGGACAGTTTTGTTAAACCAGCTATCTATTATAGCTTTATTTTTCTTCCAGTCAATATCAGCAGTGAAGATTTTAGAAAACTTTTCCATGACATCTCAACAATGAACATGCAATACATTGTCTACTGCTTATAGCATAATTTCATTTTTTTTTCTCTTGAGAAATTTAATATAATTTGTGGATAGTCAGACTGTAAGGACAACTATCTTTATTTTTAGCATCAGTTTTTCAATCTCCCTAATGTCAAGGGAGAGACTTGAGTCTTGGCGTGAGCTTCAGTTGAGTAAATCAAGGCTGAATCTAGTGTATTAATGTTTAGGTTTTTATTACAGCCTTGTAGATTAGGGCTGGGGGATGAGTTTAATATTATATTAAAATTTTATGGCTGATCATAGATGATGTAGTGAATCCAGTCCTGCTTTGTTACGGCCACTTCATAAGATTGTATTATGCAGGAAGAGGCAGGTGTAAATATACAGACCCATCTACCTTCTTATACACATATGTCTATGCAATAGAGTGGCATATGTATGTGCATCTGTATCTGTACTTATACATGTACTTTTTTTCTATTCCTGAGACAGAGTGGACATAGTACTAATATAATTGCCAGTCCTGGATTTCTAGATATCAGTGCCTACTTACGCTCCTCTTATGCTATCCCAAAAAGCACACTTTGGCCTTAACTGGGTGGAAATGCCTCTGAGAAAAGTGGCAGCTGGTCTTTCCACTTCTATGCAACTCTTGATCCCTCTACAGAGAGTGGCACTGGCAGAGCTGATGCTGGAGCTGTAAGCACCAGTGTTAGTGATAATGAGCAAACTCAGTCTGTTATATCTGTCCTTTCCTGTGCCTCCACTTCATCCTCTAGGGAGTCAGCAATTCTTAATAAATATTAGCCTGTAATAAGGCATTATCAGTCAGGGTTCATCGCTGACTGGCATTGAACCAGAGAAATAAGTGCAAGTTGAAGCTGATTGATAATGACTAATCTCAGCACCATCTGTCAGTGGTACATCTGTCCAAACCCTGTGGTTCTGCATCTTGTCTAGCACCAGTTTGGATGGGGCCAAGCTGCCAATTTTGCTGCATCTTGGCTTAAGAAAAGAACCCTTTAGGAATGAGCTGCTGTACTGCTAAAAGTTTCCTGCTGTTGTGAGGCAAGTGCATACTATATACAACCATTTCAGCAAATTCCAGCTTTGTTCTCTATCAACAGTCATGCAGAAATATTTCATTGAAATTAATTGCTGTATAATACATCAGTCTCCCTGACTGCACCGATTAATCTTGGTGGAAGAAACATATTTCCCATGCATTTAATGTTTTTGGAATCTCATGGAGAGAGAATGTATGATAGCAGTATATACTGTTTAGTCATCTCACTTGGAGGGGTCCATATTTCTTAGGGGTGATTAAGCAATGAATAAATTTGGTTATATCAAGTGAATACTAATAAACATTACCTCATCACCACATTTGCAGCATAAAGCTGTGTCTTACAGACAATATTTAAAAACTACTTCAGAATTATACAAAATGTTCTACTTTAATTCCTCAAGATACAAACCCAGGTTACCTTTACGCAGCCTAGGAAAGAGAAAAATAACTATGCTTAAAATGCTTCTGACAGCTTTCTCATACGCTAAAGTGTCACAAGCTTAAATCTGAATTGCAAAATCTACCAGAAGAAACAAATGTTGTATTGCCATCTCTTGTCAGATCTGATTTTTAAAATCCTACTGATAGACTCATCTACTCAAGCTTTTATTCTGTGGAGGAAGAGTATCTTTTAGCCCTCCTGTTATAGAACTCAACTGTGTTATTTTCCTACCCTTTTCCAGCAGTGTGGCTATAGATCAGCTTATGGGGCATTGGTGACCTGCAGACATGCAGGATGCCAGGCTGTGGAGCTCCTCTGAGGACCCCACCAGGCTGCAGGGTCATACCCCATTTCTGCTCATGCTTGGTGACAACTGTGGTGTGGTCACGGTGACCCACTGAACAGCTGTATGCAGTGCAAAGTCAAAAACAAGAAGAAAGGCCCAGAGCTATACTCCACAAGCATCCAAAGACATCTTTGTCACTGAAGAAGAAGCGTGGAGTCAGCTGCCTGGTTCTCAAGTTTGACGTGAATTTGGTAGTCTTGGTACCTGGGGGAAAAAACCTGCATGTACACCATGAAAGCACCATGTGAAAGCAAAAAGAAACTTCCCTGCATTGTTATATGTTTACTACCTCCAGCTGCAACAAATGTCGTTAACATACATCTACATTTAGCTTTAGTTTGAGATTTGACTTGGCCCATTTACGTTGCCCAAAATGGAAAGTTTAATACGACCCAGCTCTGAGAGAGATAGTTGGTACTTTTGAATAGATTTCAGTAATTCAAGGTAGTCACTTAAAAACCAAGCCACCTGAGAACACTTGTCTTTCTCTGGATGTAAGTCTAGATTAATGAGGGAGAAAGAGGCCTTTTTTTCATAGCTTGGTTCTGATAAGTGCAAATATTCCAGGACAGCACAGGCACAAGAGACCTATATGGAAGTTTATGGGTATTGTGAGATCTTCCATAATTTAACAAAGTTATCAGCGAGACTGCAGCAGAAAAGGTTATTTTTTTGGAAAAAATATTTTTGCTGTTTCAGCACTCTGTCACTTATCCATGAATTTCTTTTTAAACAGGAAAATGTAGTGTTGTAATTGATCCTCATGCTGATAATTTAGGGCTGAAACATGAAAATAATAAGACATAATGAGGCTGACCTCATTAAAAATATTCAAGTAAACAAATGTGATGTTAAATGTTAAAGTGTTCCATTAACTCTAGGTTTCTGCAGAGCTAGCATGCAAATCCTTAAGTGCTTCTGAACCATAAAGAGCTTCATTGTGATCAAAAGTCAAAAGAACTTTTCTTCATTTCTTGTAACTTCTTTTCTCCTCAATGCCTTTTGCAACAGCTCACTTTCCTTCCAAGAAAAGAAATATATAATCCTGGTTTTAGTTCAGTTTAAATAAAAACCAGCTCATCGCCATCCTTTCTCACGAACTTTAACTGTCTCCATGTGAACTAGTTTTTTAGGCTCCAGTTTAAGGGAATGAAGATCAAAGTGCAATTTGTGTATCTGAGACATCCATATGAGGCTAAAAAATACAGCACAGAAACAACTGAAGGGTCTGTGGGGGGAGTTTGTGTGGCCAGGTTCTGATAGTAGGGTGGCTACAAGGGCGGCTCTGTGAGAAGCTTCCAGAAGCTTCCACCATGTCCACAGAGTGAGTGCCAGCCATCTGCATGACAGACTAGCCAAGGCTGACCCCATCTGTACTGTGGTAGTGCCTCTGGCATAACACAGTTAAAAAAGGGAAAAATTTTCTGCACAATAGTAGTGCCAGCCAGAGAGAGGAGTGAGAATATGCGAGAGGAACAGCTGTGCAGGCACCTAGGTCAGTGAAGAAGGACGAAGAGGTGCCCCATGTGTTGGAAAAGAGTTTCACTTCAGTCCCTGTTGCAGACCCTGGTGAGTCAGGCAGTCCCTCTGCAGCCCACGGAGAACCACACACTGGAGCAGGTGAATGCCTGAAGGAGACTGTGAGCCTGTGCGAAGCCCATGCTGGAGGCTCCTGGCAGCACCTCTAGAGAGAGGAGTCCACGCTGGAGCAAGTTTGCAGGCAGGACTTGTGACCCCATGCTGGACCTGTTCCTGAAGGACTACAGCCCATTGGAAAGACTTATGTTTTAGAAGTTTGTGGAGGGCTGTCTGCTGTGGGAGGGACCCCACCCCACCACCCCAGAGCGGGGGAAGAGCAAGAGGAATCCTCCCCCTCAGGAGGAAAAAGCAGCAGAGACTATGTGTTATGAACTGACCTGTGAATCCACTGCTGAGCCCATCAGCACTGGTGGTAGCACTGGTGGTAGGCTGAAGTAACACTGGGCAGGCTGTTTTGCTTTTCATTATTATTTAGCAGTGTGGGAAAAAGGAAATAGTTGAACAAAAATTAAAATAAACTGCCTCTTCCAGTTAATTTTTCTCACTCTGTAGCTTGTCCTGCATGAGTCATCCTGGCAAGTAGTTTCAGTGATTGCTTAGAGGAAGTCCTTAAATTACTCCAGCACCAATGAAACTATTTCACTTGAAGACAGATGTGTTCAGGTGCAACTCAGCCATCCTGAAGCTTCACCTGGTAGACAAAGAACAGAGGAAGATTTGTTACGAGCTGTAGTTAAAGCAAAATTTTGTGATTCAGCTTGTTTCAGCTGAAAAAATTCATAATGAATGGAAGAAGATCTTCCTGCTTTGGGTGTGATTGCAAAGATGCCCACTTCTTTTCTGGGCTTCAGTGTACGTACATTACAGTCACACTGGGATTTCCAAGCTACAGGAGCATATGTATGCATTCATACTGCATTTATGCACAATTTCGGAAGCCCTAATGAGTCTCCAGGGAGTATCTGCTACTGACTATGACCCTGCTGTGTTAAGTGCTCAGATTTAAATAGATATCTCAGCTCCAAAAATAGTAATTTCTTTCAATGTCAGAGCAGAGGTGGTGAGTAGATAAAGGGGAAGAGATCTAATCCTGTAGTTTACACACTTTGATATTCCAAGGACTTGAATTTGTGCCACAGAACAGAAAAAAAAAGCAGCTAAAGAGAAAGATGGATCTCAATTGAAATATTCTGGATCCCTACCCACATGTAGAGGGCTGGGGCATTCAACTATGAGACTCAGAAAAATCAGGAGTGGAGGATGGTCATCTTAAGGAATGTTTGGTAGCTTTTTCTGGCACTATCTGAGGAAGATTCTGGTTGACTATTCCCTCAAGACATACATGCTCACCCTTCAGGAGTGTTTCCAGTCAAAGTGCTTGAAAAAAAGATTACAAGAGAAAGGCTTGAGCAGTGCAGAACCCAAATGAATTTGCTGTAAATTCTATCTTCTGTCCCTACTTTCACCACTTCAAATACATATAATGGCTTTATTTCTCTGCCATGAGTGAGTTTTGACCTACCATAAGTTGTTTTATGGACCAGACAGGGTACAGAATGAACTAGCTATGACCTCCATAGATTACAGACTACATTTCACTATTCACTGTTTTTAAGCTGGAATTCTGCTTCTCCAGACGAGAATGCAGGCAGGTGCACCTGGGTGATTGTATGCTTGTGTGGATATTAATATTTCATTTAACCTGGGTTTATTGGAAGAAAATATTTTGCAGCCGTACTAACCCATGCATAGGCAAGTGATACAGGTTCTCAAGTGAAACCCTATAGATAGAAGGAAGAGATCTTTTATTGATGAATCCAACATCAGTCCTACTTCTGTGTTAACTGTTAAGTACAGGGTCATTAGTGCTTAACATGTCAGTCAGAATGTGGGAAATTTAAAAAGTTTGGTAATGTGAGTCAGGAGAACATTGAAAAGACTGACTGAGATGCTGCCTTTCTTTCTAAGCTCTGGAGCCCAGTCAATAGGTTATCATCTATATTCTGGAAAGACCAAGAAACCACCTCTTAAATAAACTTGTGGAGGATTGAATTTGCATGGGCACTAAATTATTTTAGTCTTAATGCAATACAAATGCTATGTAAATTAATATTGCAGCTGCAATCCTATTAATAGTGGTAGGAGAAGAAAAGAGCCATATCTGTGTAGGAAGAACCACAGTATCTCTAGTAGCTAACTCCATCTTATTTTTAGTTGTGGAAAGCATTACAGATAATATTTAATATTTAATATTATTTCTAATATTTTCCATATGTATTTAATGCTTCCTTTTCTAAGAGCCCTTCCTCTGAATACTGGCTGGCAATGATTAACATCTGCTTAATTAGTATTTTAGCTTAAAGTCTCTGAATCCCAACGCCATGTAATGCTTCTTGAACAGACAGGGAGCTCTAGTTCATATTCCAGCAGAGTCTTAAACTGAGGGCCAGGGAAGGTACAGCTTCAGAGGGGTTTGCTCAACAGCCCCCTTCTACAACACATGGGCATAAGGAGACAATGAGAGCAGACTGGGTAGCCCAGTCAGTGGCTGACACAGGATGCCTACTGTCTGACTGCTGTCAGGGTCCTGTGATGGGAGAGGACAGCTGTTATCCTTTCACTGTGTTTGCACTGTCAGGAGGCATCTGTCATACCAAGGTGAGGGTCACTCAAAATGCATTGCACACTCCCCACATTTAATATTCTGCAGGTGCAGTCTAAAATTAGGCATGAGATTGATTTGCCAGACAACAGTAGGAAGGAGCAGACAGGACCCCAGATTTTTCTGGCTTCAGACTAAATTGTTTTTATTCCTGTAAGGAATGAACATTAAAATTAATCCCAAATGCTCTTGAATTTAGGGATGTGGGTGTTGAATTTTGAATTGAAATTCTAGCTTTCTTCACTTTAGGGCATTTAGATTCAGCATATTAGAGCAAAAGAGGATGGACTGTCAGTTCTCATCCTTTAAATATTGCACCAATTTGGTAGGGCACATTTGCAACACTCACTGAAAATATGTACTTTCCCTTCTTTCAACTGACAAAGTACAGAAAACTGAAACACATTTAGGAAGAGGACCTCATATTTGACCAAACTAAATGTGTTAAGAAATATTAGGTCTGATTCTGTTTTGGTTTGTTGTTTTTTTCCCCCCTTCATTTCCAGGTCACACAGGAACAGTGAAAAAGAGAAGCTCTGGTGTGCTTTGCCTGAACCCTCCCTTCACCTGAATGATAGTACATGCTGCTGTGTCAGCTCCTGACACTCTTAAATGAGCATAACATGTGCTCCCATCTATATATGCAGCAAGCTAATTCCCTGGGGGCAGAACTAAGGAACAGCCCTGCCTTGCACCTATCATGGAGCAAGAGTTGCTGCAGGCACTAACTTGTAGTAGGGCTGAGATGCCTGTGTCTTACCTAGATTGGTGTTGGCTACTGCAGTCGATTGCCTCACTGTAAATGCAAGATGTACCTGAACGAGCTCAAAATTGCTTGCTTCCTATGGTTTCTGAGACCTGTGCTAGTCAGAATAGAAGAAATCAAATTCTAGTGAAAGTTATGTGGCATCCAAGGTGAGTGAACATGTGTTCCATGGAACAAATTGCAATGATGACAATACAGTGAACCTCAAACTATGAAAGGTTTCCCCTCATGGCTATCCAGTAAGTCTACTGAATCAGGAGGTAATTTCAAAAGGAGCTCACCACAATTGTACCACATTAAAGTGTCTTGTACTGAAAATATGTAAAAAATACACAGATGACAGTAGAACTTCCATAAAATTATGAGGATACCCTTCTCCTCTGGTCAACCTTATGGTCTAAAAAAGATACCAAATAAAGTTACATTAGGGCTGTAAAGCAAACAGTGAAAAGTTACAAAATGCCAGAATTAAGCTTTCTGTGTATCTCTCTGCATTTTAATCTGTAGAGCCGTGGGCTCTCCCCTTGTTGTGTATGAATTTTGGCAGTTTGACTGAGGATCATCCACAGTTTTTTCTGCAAGACTGTCGCATTCAGTGCCCTGGCTGAACACCACTCAGTGATTGAGTGGCTCCTCAATTTTTTTCTTTTACCCTCACATTTCAGTGCATGCCCCAAGGACACATTTATTTTATGCTACTCAAACCTTTCCATGTGACAGAATTATAGATGTCCTCAGGGAATTTTTCTGTGATGTTACTCATTGCAAATTTTATTTGTGCAGTATGTTTTGGTGAGGGGTGATATTAGCTGAATTTTTGTATTGAAGAAAGGTAGATAGGCTTGAAATTAGCCTTTGATTTGGGCAGCTAATTTGAGGCACCAAAGACTATATATTTTGTAGTGTATTTATTGCAGAATTTTTGGTAAACTGTCTTAGATAAGACCACTCTTTTTCTTACAGAAATCCCATCTTCCTCAGCACAAGCCTTTCAGCCTCTGTTACAGACGCATTGAGGAACATTACATCAGAAACTTGAGCCATCCCAGTAAGTGATCCACCCTGTGAGACTTTTATTCTGAGTGCCTGAGTCCACTGTTTGAGATAATGGAGAAACTGGAGGTTGACATCTTTCACATGATCAGACAATACTAGAAGTAAAATATGAACATACAAAACTCAGCATTAAGTCCAACCTTTGAATGGTTTTGGAAGTTGATCTTAAATCTAGCTGATTTTCAGTATCATTCACTGAAGACAGAGCAGTGAGGGCTGCAGCATTATAAGCAAAGTGATGCAGAGACCATGGTTGCAACAGAGCCTCCTCAGTCTCCCTGTTGGGAACAGCTGGAGGGAAGCAGGTGCCATCAGGTGTTCAGCAAAAAGCCTTGGTATGATCAGGAAGAAAACTAATGAGAAGTTGTTGTCACTCGGTCATACTCCTACATCTTCCTACATCCTCTTGTTATTTTTTAGAATAACTGTAGATGCCTCATGGCAGCTGTCACATTAGCCCTCCACCAGATAGGGAGATGGGAAACTGTTATGGCTTTAACTGGTTGAAGGGTTATATTTCTCCTAGCAACTTTTAACCTCAAAGCAGAGAGCTTCTTTAGATCACGTCAGTATATGTTCCTTAAAAGTAAAGATAATGCAAGTTTCTACCAAATCAATACTTTTATTTAGTCTGGGGGTTTTGTGCCTTTACCCCCTTCAAACACTGGGTTCCTCATCATAATACTTAAAGCCTTGGACCTTTCCCACAGATTTTTTTCAATGCAGGTGCTCACTGCCCAAACCTGCCGTCCCCTATGGATTCAGTGTCTCTTCTTCCTTCTCAAGCACTACCCCACAGCATTGTTCTTGCACACTCAGAGCCTGGTTTCTTGATCAGTCTTTCTGCTTGATTTTTGTCTCCTTACATGAGCAATGCAAAGCAGCAGATGAGTGTAACTCAGCATCTGTGCTCACTCTGTCAATGGTGGTGTTTCCTGTAGCAGTCAACAGAGAGCAGAAGAGAGTTGATGTGCATCATTTCATTACCTGTTCTTAAATAATGAAATAATCTGCTAAAAAATTATGTTTATCTACCAGTGTGTTGGCTAAGTTACAGTTCCTTCTACTTATTTCTATATCTCTAACGTCCAGCTCATCAAAACGTAGATATCTGTTAAAGACAGGAACAATTGACAAGCTCTTGAAAAATACCCTTGCTCCCACCAAGCAATTCACCATCCTCTGCCAACACAGCTAATAAAATTAAGGCTGTGAAAAAACAGATATATCCAAATTCAAGGAGCCAACTGTGTATCTGGACCTCTCTAAATAAAGGCCAGTGTATTTATGACAACACCATGAAATTTCTAATATTCAGAGCATTCACACTGCAAGAGGACTGTTCTGTTTCTCATGAATCAATCAAATGGTAGACCAAATTGGCAAACAGAATTATTGAGGTGAGCTAAGACACTTGCCAAATGTTCATTTAAATGAGAGCATAATTTATAAATCAAAAAATGTGGAGCTTGCCTGCAAGCATTACATACTTTGAATCTGTCCTTGCATCCTTTCAAACAAAAAACCAAAAACTAACCAAGTGAACAAAAAGAAAAATATTTGGAGGAGTGAAAATATAAAGAAAAATAACTAGTTGCGTAAAAGAGTTTACAATCTAATAACTGTTATGATTTTGAAATGTTTAATTCACAATTTTACTCTATTAAAAAAGGATGAAAATATTTAAACTATAAAGGCTGCATCATAAAAATATAACTGATGTTCCAGTTTTGGAGCATCAAGACATTGATCCATTGTGTGCCATATCCACATCTCAGCCCAGGTATGACTCTGAAGAGGAATGTGTTCAAATCACTGTAAGCAACAATTGCAGAGTCATCAGGGATCTTTTTTCCCCAAATCTCCTCACAATTAATAGATTATTTGTAAAGGTTCTTTTTCTGTGACTACTTGTCTTCCTTAATATCCTGATAAACTCCCAGATACAATAACAATTGTTATTGTTATTAATAATTATTATTAATTAGTGGAAACATAAATATCATACATTAAAAAGAAACAAGAATCAAGAGCTTAAATTTTCCTTTTCCTTTCCCTATTTCCTTTCAACCTTGGCTTTTGATTTTCACTGGATAGTTAAGTTATGTTAGCTCCTTGTGGTTCATTCCATTCATAAAGCCAAAGAAAATAACTTCCAAGTAAAACCATGGTGAAAATGTTAAACTAGAAATGCTCCTTATCACATATTCTGATTTTTTACATGGTGTAAATCAGATAATCTGAACCAATAGTCCCTATGAAGGAGTTTTTTGGAGTAGGATTGTCAATACTAAGAGATATGAGTTTGATGTAGAGACTAAAGGTTATTATGCTCTCCCCATTATCAGGTTTTATTTTAGTTTAAATTTTCAGCCATTCAATATTGGCTTGGCCTTTTTTTTCCGGGTTAAATATTTCACAAACATTTTGAGGAAGTGAATTTTCTTTTGATTATTTAATGAAAAACAGTTTTGGATACCTTCTATAATTCTTTCTTATTTTGACAGCTGCTCTAAAGCTGAATAATAAAAAAGATCCTTCTATTGCTGGCACAGCAGACATTAGGTAAAATCCTTTAAGGAAGAAATCCAGGATTTTAAGACAGCCAATGATGCACTGGGATAGAAACATATAGCCTGTAACACTGCTCCAGGATGTGTACACAAGAGTCTGTTCCTCACTGGACACCAGGATGAAAAATCCAAGAATAAAAAGAAATGCAAATGCAATTGACAACATCCAGGAGGACAAAACAGCCTGGAGAGGCTAAG
This sequence comes from Ploceus nigricollis, assembly GCA_013399945.1. Classification (NCBI taxonomy): domain Eukaryota; kingdom Metazoa; phylum Chordata; class Aves; order Passeriformes; family Ploceidae; genus Ploceus; species Ploceus nigricollis. The sequence continues at coordinate 64,297 of VXBC01006891.1, read as the reverse complement.
CATGAGATCTGCCACATATCTTCAGTAATACTGCAGAGCATTCCCCAAAGGGACAGATTGGTAGGAAATTCTGCAATCATATCTGGTTAACCTGAACCCATTTATAAAATCAGTATTACACATCCTTTTAAACTGGTTGTCACCTTTCAGTGTTTATCATCTTTGAGAGAGCATGCTCAGATAAATTGACAAATCAGATTTAATCTGTTTCTTTCCCAGGAAAAGAATATATTTCAAATGTCCATTTAGTCCCACTCCACAGACATCATGATTTCTTTTTTTCATTACCGGAAGATGTAAATGAGAAAAGGGAAATTTTGGAATATGTATGTAAAATTATTCTAAATTAAATTTATTTTAAAAGGTGTTTTCTTCACTTAGTTTCAATTTTGTGTAATTTAAGAGGATAAACCCCAAATATGTTTAAAGGCAGAATATTAAATTTCATAACTGAAATGGCTGGATGAATGAGAGATGCTTCCTCCTTATGAACTTTTAGGAAGAAAGAATCCTTTTGGCCAGGTGCCTGGCCTTCCTCTGATCTCCTTATTTTCTTTTGTGTCTTACTGTCCTAGAAACTCCGTATCAGGAATGGTGAAGTCACATATCCTGTCATTTCACCCTTTTTAGTGGATGGTGACATTTTTGCTTGATGCAGCAGGAGAATGGCTTTCCAGACAATTTTTCAAGTTAGCAGAGTGTCACAGATCTGCAACATGGGAGTAACTGAAGCTGAGGATCTACACTCCTCACAATAATTCTTAAATCAGCCTGAGGTTTTTGGGGATGAAGAGTCACTTGTGTGGTTCAGAAAAGACAGCTTTTACCTGGTTTTGCTACCTGAATTGCTATGGTTGGAGAGTTTTCCTGTGCCTGATGAATCATAGCAGTATATGCAGAAAACTGAATCAGCACTGTGACCTTACTCACTAGTCATAAGTACTGCATGGATATAATGATTTATCTCATGTTTGCAGTGCAGACTATTAAAAAAGCAAAATCCAATTGAAATATGATTCACATAACAGAATTTGATTAAAAGAGCTCTGATCCCAAAACCTGTGTTTCCCTCAGAGGAGGGTGATCCAGCTGATTACATCAGTTATTTTAGTCCTAGACCTGCAAAAGGCCTCCAATGTCAGTCATAGCACTGTGAGTGGCAATACCTCAGGATTTCCAAAATGCGCCATGTCATGCTCTGGGCACTCCTGGATGGGGTAACCAGGGGTCTGTGTTTGCTCAAACAGTATTTCTTTGTGTTGAGAAGTCTTAATATGATAATATTTTGAGAGAGCCCTGGAAGCAGAGAGCAACGTGATCTCTCTCTGACATCATCTGAAAGTCTTGACCTTTATACTAGCCACACCTGTGTAATGTGAAGGAACCAGCTTCAACAGGAGGGGCAAAACAGTTGTGCCTACAGTGACAGCATGGACACCAGGGAAGTTTTGTGGGAAAGTGGAAATGGGCTCCCTCATCCGCATGGTTGATGGATGAGTGCTGTGGCTGAGTCTACTGCTTTGCCCTCCCCACCCAAACTGGCTCTCCAAGCGTTGTCAGCTTCCCCATGTGCTTGGAGCCATATCTGGGCAGGATGAAGGGAAGGCCACAAGCTCTGCCAGCTCGGAGGGATTTTGTGTCACCATCTTGGTAAGAATTGAGGAACTTAATTTAAAAATCAGGTGTCTACATATATCAGGCATTGACAGAGTCAGACAGCAGCTGAGCAGAGGTTTCAGGGATCTATATTTGGACTGCAGTCCAGAGAAGCAGTTTGGTAGGATATCAGCATGACAAATGTGACAGGCTTGTAAAAATCTTCACCTTCTCTTCAGAAAGATAGTTAAGAGGGTTTGTAATTAAGGGGACTGCAGATCCATTCCATGCCTTCGGTCATCTCACTCTCATAGTGGTCCCAGAGGAGAATCCGGGTGCTCTGTGCTTCACCAATATTTTTCTTCAGATGCCACCCTTTCTTTGACAGTGCCAGAAAAGCTCTTCCCCCTTTCTATTTCCCTCCCTGAGCCAACAGGCACTTTAAATATACAAGTACAGCTGAAACTTTCATTTAGATTCCTGAAGACTGGCACCACAGTTATTATATCCCCAGACTGACAGTTCCTGCTGATTGGTGCCACTCAATTCAGAAAGCAATATCGCTTTGATGTATCAATCTGGCAACTGCCTGCAGGAAGCTATTCTAGTCCTTCTCTCTGAATTTCACTCTGAGAAATATACTCCTTTCAAGAGGATTTTTAAGGGGAAAAAAGGCAGAACGTTTAAGAGATGGGATGGGAAGCTCAGCATGCCCCCCATAGCCTTAAACAAGAGCACCTTTTTTTCATATTGAGGAGGTAGTAACTCTACAGGAGACAAAGACTGTAGGAAGACGCTTTACTCCAGCATTTTACACATTTGAAAGATCCATGTCTTATTCATAGAAAAAGGAAAGGGTCTTTAAAAATTTAGCACTGACCTATATGTCCTTTATGAAGAATATGGCATGTTGGTGTTTTAAGAATGTGTTGTTTGATGTTTCAGTTCAGGCTTTGTTGTGGAGCTCAAAGGTCAAGTAGTGAAGATGTTAACAGAGCAAACACAGTTGGTGGAGTTGTGCTCAGTAGCACTTCAGCTGGGAAGATTAGGAGAGAATTCCCTGGGATGCTGACAGTAGTCAGCTGCAGCCAAGTAGGGGGACAGTCGACTTGACCAGTGTAGGAATTGGTGAAAAGTAAAGACAAAAGGATAATGTGTAGGAGTTTATCTCAAAGGGGGAAGCTAACACAACAGGAATACAAAATAGCAGGCAAATTTATTTTATTTAAACTGTGAAGAAGGAAGGAAATCTGAAGTTGCAGAACCAGAATAGATTTAGACCAAAGTCAGTCTATATTCCTATATATATTACTACTGATGACCTGGTAAAAGACTAATCATGTTCTCTTGCTCCTGCTTCCAAAGTGCTTTCTATTTTCTTTTGAAAAATGGCATCGAACAACCTTAGTCATGACCAGATCTTCCTGGACTTATTTTTAACATGGTGGTCTCAGGACAGAAATTTTCCCTCTGTCCCATGGCATAAGAAATAGATGAACCTGAGTTCCCTATGCAGGCAGAAGGAGCTGGCCTGACTGAATACTCTGACATGCACACAAAGACAATCTTGAGGATCCGTCCCTTAGGTCTTCTGCAGTTCCTCCTCTTATTTTCTTTTAATGCTTAAAAGATTCCCTTCAGTTCCTGGGGAAGAATTGCCTGGCTAGTAATTAATTTCTAATAGTATTTTTCCTGTTCCTGAGTAACTTCTTTTCATAGAGGTAGTTTATTCTCACAACAGCGATGTAAGCCAGAGCCTGTGGTTCAACCTGAAAGCTCTGGGAGCAGACTTAGGTCTATGCTGTGAAGTGTTTTGCTAGAATTGCTGATAGCAAGAGCCCAAGGGATTTCCAGAAATGCAGGTGTCTGTTTATGATTTATCTTCTCTGAATGTGATTGCATTCCCTTTAGCTGTTGTATGTATCATCCTTCCATTTAGAGTTATTTTCTTAAGTGCATCTGGAGGGCAGGGGAAGGCTCTTAGTGAAGCAATATTGCATGCTTCACTAATGCTGTATGACAATATTCATGCAATGGTTTATGTAAGAAGAAAGCAGATGTTCTTGACATGTCAGAAATGTAAGAACACTTTATCTTGGTGAACTGCTTCTATCAGCTCCTGCAGATAGTTTTTACCTGTGCACATCTCCAAAGAAAGAAAATATTTAGAAGTAGTAGAGAATTCCTGAGGTCTCAAAGGTGCTGCTGCTGCTGCAGATGGAGGTCACAGCACCTCTGTGCACTTTGTTTTTAATACAATTTTAGATGGAGCAGGTGGCAAAACCTATTATATTAAATACTATTAAATAAATACCTAGTTAGAAGNATTGAATTTTTGATATATTGAATTTTTTATATTTGTGCTGGAGCTGGAAGAGCATGCAAAACGTTTCTCTCCAATTAACAGGTAAGTTGATTACTGGGCTACCATCTAAGCAGAGCACTGGCGAGTCAGTGGCTTGCTGGCGACATCGTGCAGCCGCCTGGTTTGCTCTGCTGCGCACAGACACAGAGGAGCAGCACTGATTCCTTGCCTTCTACTCCCCCTGTGCTGGTTTTGCATTAATTGATCTTTGATGAAGAGACACCCCCCCTTTGATAAAGTCACAACCCCTACCCACACAACCACACANTATTCTCACAACAGCGATGTAAGCCAGAGCCTGTGGTTCAACCTGAAAGCTCTGGGAGCAGACTTAGGTCTATGCTGTGAAGTGTTTTGCTAGAATTGCTGATAGCAAGAGCCCAAGGGATTTCCAGAAATGCAGGTGTCTGTTTATGATTTATCTTCTCTGAATGTGATTGCATTCCCTTTAGCTGTTGTATGTATCATCCTTCCATTTAGAGTTATTTTCTTAAGTGCATCTGGAGGGCAGGGGAAGGCTCTTAGTGAAGCAATATTGCATGCTTCACTAATGCTGTATGACAATATTCATGCAATGGTTTATGTAAGAAGAAAGCAGATGTTCTTGACATGTCAGAAATGTAAGAACACTTTATCTTGGTGAACTGCTTCTATCAGCTCCTGCAGATAGTTTTTACCTGTGCACATCTCCAAAGAAAGAAAATATTTAGAAGTAGTAGAGAATTCCTGAGGTCTCAAAGGTGCTGCTGCTGCTGCAGATGGAGGTCACAGCACCTCTGTGCACTTTGTTTTTAATACAATTTTAGATGGAGCAGGTGGCAAAACCTATTATATTAAATACTATTAAATAAATACCTAGTTAGAAGTACCCATTTTTTAAAGATGGCTGAATATGTACTAGTTACAGTGATTTAAAGGTCAGTTATTCAGCAGCTTTCTCCAAAGATTTGAACTGATTTCTGTGTAATAACAATGCCGCAATTTCTTTATCTTCTGCTATCAACTTTTGCTAGGATGTAACATTTCACATTTTTTCTGTGTGCATAGAGCCAGAAGAGCAATTAGGTCTCCTGCTTCAGCACACCTATGAAAGGCAATGCCTTGATGTAAAAGAGGCTTTTTAATCTTTCTTTCAAAGCTTTTACTTTTACCTGCATGAAACTGTATTTCTGAATTACTTAATTGCCAAGGAGTTAGAATATGAGGTAACTGACAGCCCTCTGCATCTGCACACTCTCATATTTTATATGCATGAAAGTGAGAAAAATAAGAAAAAATGCTCTATTGCCATGCACTGTTAAGGCAGCTGCATATAATANTGTGCTGGTTTTGCATTAATTGATCTTTGATGAAGAGACACCCCGCCTTTGATAAAGTCACACCCTCTAACCACACAACGAGACATCTGGGCCCGCACGGGGAAATGCATCTCAACCCCCTCCTTATGAACCAGTGAAAGGAATATTGCAATGAAGCTGCTTATTCCTTCCTAAGCATTCAGTCAAGTAAAATTTGCATTTAAAATAATGCTCATTCAAAAGAGCAGAAAACTCCCTCCTACCATAGGACAATATTTTGGATGGCATCAAGAATAATTTAAAGAGTCTTTTGTGCGAGGAAGAGAAATTTTGGGACTATTCTTATAATTCGATTATCTTTCTTACTTGAAAAACAAAAAGTGTTCCCAATGAAAACAAAAGGATGACAAGGGAAAAAGTTTCTGGAAAATGTATCTATTTCTGGAGCTGACTCCCTCTTATGCCCTCTTTGTTGCAGAAATACAGCACCTGGTCAGACGGGCTGCTCATACAGCTCCCAGGTCCTTCTTGTCTGGCTGTTGAAGGTATTTATCTCAATGTGTCAGTCATGGGGCACAGCAAAGTGGTCACTTGCAAACTACAGGCTTGTTTTGTCATAAAATGAAGAGGAAAATTCTTTTTTTAATGGAAAAAAGCTGAAGATGGAAATGATCCATTGGGTGTGACAGGAGCCATGTATTTCTCTCTTAAGTACTCATGGAGATTTCACAGAAGCAGACCGAGATGATGAGGCTGCCAATCTCTTTCCCTACAGCTAGTTATTACTGAGATGTCTCCCAAACATGAGTAAGCTTCATGGAGTTCACAGTGGTACTGAAGATGATGAGAAATCCATGAAGGTTTAACTGGAGTCCAGTACCCCATGCACTCCTGCATTCTCCGCTAATGACCTTTCCACTCAAAAGGGTTGACATTTTGTTTGATATTTTTAACTAATAAAAATATGTATCAATAAAGAGTATCCTTTTCTTCATTTCCCCCCTTAGCACATTAAGTGAAAAAGTATCAACATATTGAGCCTAACAGGGAGTTTTCTTTGAGAGGAAAAGGCTACGGCATCCCAAGGAATTCTCAGAAAATGTGAAACACTTCACAATTTGAATCAACAATCTGATTTATAGGGTGCGCAATATGAGCTGTATCTGGACATAAGATGTCATTGCAGATGCCAGTGAAAGAGGAGAACAATGAACAGAAGAGAATGTGGAGAGGGAAAGCTGCAGAACTAAATCCAAGCCTTTTGTAAGTGGACATTAAAGCACTGATTTCACAAAAATGATAGCATTCTGCTGAGAAGGACAAAATGGATATGAGGTTTTGACAGACTGGATTTGTGCAACCTGGGATGCAGTCACTTGTGAAATGTCTTCAACACTGACTCAGAGGAGCTGATACCACAAGACTTGCTGAATAAATACTCCTCCTGTGTTTCTCCCACAGCAACAAAGAGAGGTGACAGGGTTACTAAGAATGTGCCAGACCACTGAATTCTCTGTAAGTACTCTTAGGACAGCATAGCCAATTTATAAATTCTCAACATTTTTCTGGCTAACAGTATTATACCTAGGGTACCTTCACAGATTCCATTCACAGCTATTTGAAAACACTATTGTTAATGAGAAATATTCTTTTAGTTTTGTATTTTTTTGCATTTGTAGAAAGGCTGCACTGTTGGCAAGGTTTTCTCAGTTTGCTGTTGTTTTCCTAGAGCTTTTTTGCACATTTTCAAATGAAGTATTTCTTCATAATAAGATGTGTCAAACTTTATTTTGCAGTGAATCAAAGAGATTGTGCCTGGGGAGAACTTTAGAAACTGAAGCGTGCCTAGAATTAAAACCTGAGGTTAGGCAGTTTGTCCTAAATCTCAGATTAAATGGCAAAGACTCCCAGCAGATGATAAAGGATATACTCTGTAGAAAATAATCTGGGATAATAAATAACATTTGATTACTTATTTGCTTTACTACATTTCAGAGTTCTGACTTGACAAAGTTCTTTTGATACGCTGCACACATGCTTATGTTTACTTGAGAATATGTATTTCTGGAACCTATCAGAGGCACTACCTCTGAGCCCAAGTTCTGGTCTTATTTCTTACACTTAAGAGCCTCAGAACCCTATCTATATACCCTTGAAAGCTTCACAAAAATCCCCCCAGATGCTAGAGGCAGTGGTGTTAGTGCTTCAGAAGGTGGCAGTCTGCCTCTGAGTCGTAAGAGGAAACATGCTTCCAAGCTGAGGGAACCAGGGAGGCAGTGAACAGTACATAAATCTAAATATTGCAAAGTGCTAAACACTCAATAACTGCTCCACTAAAGTACTTAAAATTAGTGAAATACTTATAACCAGAAAATGGACCTTCCTTCCTGAAAATGGACCCATGAAAACAAACTTGTCTGGATTGAGTCAAAGGCTTTGTGCACTGGAAACCTGGGTTTATGCCTCCTTCTGTGTCACAGGATACGTAGTTGGATTGTTTTCATTAATTCTAGCAAAAGTCTGCATAAATGAATTTTTCTGAAGCAGAGTCACTTTACATGTTTCTCTCTTTTCATCAGCATATTGGAAAGAAAAGGAAAGAAAACAAGTAACACATACAGGATGTTATGAACCATTGACCTGTATTTGAAAAAAAACCACCAACAAACAAAAAACCCCACGTTTATGCAATGGCTTATTTTTTGAGTACTCAGATTAAAATTTAAAATCTAGGGAAAATGACCTACATTTGCCTTATAAAGATTGTCCCCATCAGATGTTTCAAGATAGATACTGATAAATAAAGGCCTTCAAAATCAACATTTGCTTTGAACAATTTAACTGCCCTAGATGTAGAACAATCTCAAATTTTGTCTCTGTGTCTATAGCTGTGTGTACATAAATATGTAGATATATATGGTCTGGTTTCATGTTAGTGAAAGAACTTTTGTCAGGAACTGTACGGATGATTCTGAATGCATATTCAACACCAATTTCTCTACAGAAATTATGAAAATATAATCACGTTAAGAGATAAAAATCTGCAAGCATGTTTTAACATTTTTACCATAGATGTAAAAATTTTGAAGTCACAGGAAAAGGAAGCCGCATCACTGAAATTTCAGTCTCTTCGAGATGAAAGCCAGATGTCTGTAATAACTTGTTGTTTTACAGACGTGAATAAGAACAAAGCTTCCATCCACTGTATTTTTTCACTCCAAACATGTTTAGAACATATTTTGCTATTATCATGATTACCCAGTCACACTTTGAAAGTGTGTTCCCCTCCCATCTCTTCCTATCTAATACTACTAAAATTTCACTGCATTGAAACATTTGAATCTTTGCTTTTAGATCTGTCTTCTGCACTAGAATCCATCAATCTTAGGGTACTTCAAAAATATCAGATGGGGAAAACTAGCAAGTTACACCCAAGAAAGGGGGAGCTCCCTACCTCCATTCTTTTTGCAGTAAGATACTTCCTTTTTTTCATATTTACAGGAAACATTTTTTTGTAGCAAAGATTTCCCTCACCTCAGCTTTTCTTCTGTGTTTCATCCCAGATCAGACAGCATTCATTATATTTCTGTGCACAGCACCAGATCCTTTAAAATAAAACAAATTTTGCAATGATTCTGACTATTTTGATGCTGTTACATGGTTTTATAAAATATTTTTTAATATTATAAGCATTAGGATAATGCAGGGGAAAAAACCCTGTTTCTGCAGAGCAAAAATCCATAAAAAATGTTTTATTTGAAAAACACTACTGCATTAAAGTGCCATTGCAGAAGTAGAACAGTTTCATATAAACGTTAAACTTGTAGTGCAATAAAAGTTATCAAATGCCATAGCGAAATGTACCTGACCATATATTTGAAATATTCCAAATACAAAGGAGGTCTGTAATCTGTTTGTTTTGTTAAACTTAGAGCACAGAATAAAAAACATTCACTTCTGCATTCTCCTGCTTTCTTTTTTTATTTCTTTACAAAGGGAGCATCAGTGCATATGAACAAAACAGTAGGGCACATAGCTCAGAGCATTCCGTCCCATTTTCAGTGACCTGGAAAGCACAAAGGCTGTTGTGCTGGAAAAAAGGGGAAAAAATAAAAAAAAAAAGAAGAAAAAAGATAAAAAGGAAAAAAAAAGAGAGAGAGAGAGAAAAAACCCCAACGCACCAATCTAGCCGTATACAAATAGTACCTTCATCATCAACATAAATTTGAAACCTATCAGTTTCCTTGGAGAAAGTGATTATCAAGGAAATGGAAGCATGGTGCTCTGTCTCACCATGGTGTCATTTGGGAAATGTTGAGAAACAACAATGACAATGAATTTGAAAAGCAACATCTGTGTTACTGTCATAAAAAAATAGTAATAAATAAAAGACAAAAAAGCCAGACACTGAAGAAAACAATGGGGCAAAGCCTCTCATAGGAGAACCCTTATCATGTAGGACACCACTGACTGAAGCACTATTTTACTTCATGTTATTTTTCTTGAGATGTATTGCACAACACAATGAGACATTGTTCTGGTCATACAAAATCAATTGGAATAAATTCCAGAATTATCACACAGTGATGACAATTCCACACATCCACATTGAAATAAAGAAGACAATAGGGCTTGTTTCCACTGCTGTATACTTAACCTTTTCCATAGTCACGGTTTCATTAAAGGATACATGTTGCTTCTTCCCCTTTTATTCTGTAGAATGACTGTGTCACTCACATGGCAAGAATTCAGTCCTCAGGGCAAGATGCAGGCATGAAAGGGCATCAGTTTGGGGGTATTCATGGGATAAATGGGAAGAGAATTTGAGCAACAGCAAAGTTGGGTAAGGTAGAGATAACAATCCAGAGAAAGATCACTGACCAGGTATTGTATGAATATGATAAAAGCTTTGCTGACACCAGTAGTGTTTCACACAGAGTTTTCTGAGGCACAGAAGGTCACAGACAAAATTTAATGGAGCTCTCACAGTGCCTAGAGGACTACTGAATGGCTCCTGAGGAACCAGAAGCTGTGCAAAAGTGATTAGCTGAATAGAAGAGGAAGAGATTTTTGTATACTAAAAGGTCCCTCTGACTAAGGGTCATGATGATTATTTGTTACTGTCTGGTTTTAATGAGCTGGTGGCCAATGGAAAATTCTCAAGCACTGACAGCACTTGACTCATGCTGTTCTGTAGTGGAACATGTGCAAATGAAGAGGTGAATTTCCAATAAGATGAGACTTGCATTTCTAGTCATACTTTGTAAAATTTACATCTGCAATTCAATTACGTATAGAAATTCAAATACCGCTACTTCCAACTTTCAGATGGTTAAAAGGTTAAATAATTTACATGGAAAAAGATGTCCAAGTTGAGCACATTTTTCCTTGTCAACTGGGAAAGGAGGTCTTGGTCTGTCTAAAAATATCCAGTGGTGACTGATACCTCCACTGTAAGCTATTCTTGATATTATCCAGATAAATCCAGATATTTGTAAAAATCCTTTTCCATTTTGTTCCATATTGCAGTCAAGGCATAGGTATTATGGTGCAACGTGGTTGACACTGGGATCCTGTACCTTCCATCTCGGGTCTAGTCATACATAGCTGAGAACTGGCCACTCTTGCTAAAATTATTGACATCAGAAGTAGGTAAAAAAAGAACAGCATGATAGAAGCATCAGAAGTGCAGTACAATAGAGCTTAGAAGGACTACAGTATTTTGTTAAGTACAAACTTACAATTGGTCATGTTTTTCTTTAAAACTGATGAAACATATTTATCTTTCTTTAAAAAAAAAAAAAAAGTCAGTTTGGCTGACTAAGTACAGACAAGAAATACTATGTGCACTGAAGTGTGCTGTACCTGGCCACTACTGTCTCACATTCACTCTTAGGCTGGTTTTTGGACTGAACAGTGACAATAGAAATCCTTTGACCTGCTGCTCTTATGGAGAATGATGGCTCTTGTTTTAGTTATCTGCAGCTACTTTTAAGCCACCTATACTGAGAATCACACAGGATATTCTCTAGCACAAGTGAGCACCTTGATGATGCCTCAGGGCTGTTACAGAAAGTTGTGTGAAGCATTTTCTGAGCCCAAAAATTAATTTTGAAGACAGACTTTCTGCACATGCTTACAAGGACTAGGGATGCTTTCAGAGGGATCCTTCATGCAAGCTGTCCAGACTGAGTTGGCAGAGGGAGAGACAAATGAGGGTGGTTATAAAGATGAATGTCCTTTGGAGCATGTTTTCCTGTCATGCCAACTGTGCAACTCCTAACATAGCCCACAGTTGCCTCATGAGCAAGGCAGAATAAATTGTGGAGCAGTTTATCCTCAAGGATCCTGCCAAGGATGATCTAGAAAACCACAGAATACTGTGAAATTTGCTGTGAATGAGTAAATAGGTCCTTAAAATGTAAGTGTTGTTAACACTGTGAACAGTCAGAAAAGACAGTGCTGTGCATAAATACCCGAAGTAATGGAAACATCTCATGGCACTTCAGTAAGTTCATTACTGTTCAAATTGTTCTGAACTATATCTTACAGTCACCTCAATAGGTGTGTGAATTTTCAACTTGAGAAGAATTTATCTTGAAAAGGGTACCACAAATATAAATCATCTCTGCATCCTTTTCTTCTTCTAGGCTTTCCTTTCCTTATTTTTCTTCTTTTAGTCTCTTTTTCTAACTTTCTTTTATTCTTTCTTCAGTTCTTCTCATCTTTCTTTCTCTCCATCTGTTTTCTACAAGATGTTGAAACAAAATATGTGCTAATGAGTATTCCCCAGTACATTTAAAATTTACTGAAGGAGGAGCAGAAAAAGAGTGGGCTGAGGAGAAGAAAGAGCATATCTCAGTTTTGTTTCCAGCATGAGCTCATTTCAATAATCAGCTGCTGTAAGTCATGTGTCATTTGTTGTGGAGAGAAGGAAAAAAGTGAGAAATGCAGACAGAGTTTAATTTTTTTTTTTTTTCATAAAGTAATGTTGAAATTCTACAGAACCTCTCAGACTCTCAGCAGAGCTTCTTGGTCACTGTGATATTTTCCAAAACACAGTCATTACCTGTACCTGAAGATTCATTTCTGAATTAAGATAAAAAGCAGTGGCATGTTTCTTTCCATGAATGAAGCTGGGAGCAGAGCAATAGCAGTCATATTCACTAAATATAGCTCTGCTTTTTTGACCCCCCCAAAATTCACAAAACAATGTAAATAACTCAGTCCCTTGTATCAGGGGACAAAGCTCCATAAGGGTGAGGCTCTGCTGCAGCCAGTGTTGGAAGATGAAGGAGCTGAGGAGAGAAGCCTGGTGTAGAGCAGCTTCCTGTAGTGCTTGTGCATGTTATGGGGCTCATTGATGTTGTGCCATCTGAGTAAGACTTTTTGGATGAGACAGAAAGAGCTGCCCTTGGAGGCCATGGCAGAGGAGGCAGAGGCCACTGCAGGCCTTGTGCAGAAAGGCTCCTGCTCTGGTGACATGGGGCGAGGGAGGACAACTGTTCTGTTACTATGGAAGGGAGACAGGAACAGGGATGCCATGAAAACTGTGGCTACCCTTCTCTATTCTCCAGTCCTCATCTCCTAAGTGAGATAACGTGTCTCTGGAGCTTCTGAGGAGGAAGTTGTTACTCATTAATATCTGCTCAGACACTATAATAGTGGAGGCCATATAGCTAAATATAGCTCCAGCTCCTAATGCAAGGGAGACACTGTCGTCGTGTGAATGAAGGAGGATGTCGAACTTCACCCCTTCCTCTCCTTTGTAGTTTCTCTTCTGCATGAAAATTTCCCTTGAGAGTCCTTTCATCCTTCTTTTTTCTCTTGTGGTGTAAAATTATCTTCTGTTTCTCTGAACACCAAGATGCCAGCTGCTTCCCAGGGAAGGGACAGAAAGTGGCAGCTCTTTTCTAAAGCTCAAATCAAGCTATAATTGACAAGGAGGGTTCCTTCTTCTGTGGATTACCGGTTGAAATGTTTTGGTGACTGCTCTACTGAAAGGAAAGCTTTGAATATAAGTGTCAAAATAAAACTCACCAGATCCCAGTCCCAATCCTTATTTTCTCAGCTTCATGGGAACCTTGCTGGCAGGCTACTGAGGCTCCAAGAAGCAGAGCCCAGGCATGTAGGACAGCCCTGTTGCACAGAGAGCAGTCACTGGCTGCCAGATGGGGATTTAGCAGCTAGATTTGGCAAGAAGTGGAGATCCCAGATACATTTAACTGACATTCATCCCAAGTGAGACCTGTCCCTGTTCATAGGTGAATATCTTTGCTCTGTAGCACTTGTTGAGCAGGATTCCCAGCACTCTGGCATGAATTTGACAAGTTTTGAATAGAAACCTTCCTGATGGTCCAAGTTCCTTCAAATTACCGCCTGTATTTTGGCTGAAGCTTGCTGAATTAGAATTTTCCTCACAAAATATTTTGGTCTTAACAAGAGCCTGAGCCTAAGAATTGTCTGTCACTGAAATTGAGATACAGAATTCTGCTGTCTGAGCAGGATGGGATTCCTGGTAGCTCCCATTCCCACAGACTGTCCTCCTATGAAGAGCCAGAGAAAAGGTGTGCCACAGTGTGGGAAGGGATTTAACTTCCTCTCACTCTTCCACAATAGGATAATTTCCAGTCTTGCACATATAAGGATCTGGATCTGCATTTATAGTTACATATTTAGATTAATGTCACTATATAATATGTGACCTCTGAGTAATTTTTTTTTTTGTTTTGGTGACAGTTTTCCTGAACCTGCTACCTGGTTCACAAAGACTGAATCATAAAGCACAGATCCTTAGACAGGTGCTGCACGGGACACAACTCAACACAGTGACTGTTATTTAGCCATAATTTTAATATTCTTGTTTTCACAGCTTCTACAGGCATGTTTTCTACTTGGAGTCTGCTTCCTACCCTGAGAAATCAAATGAATAATTGCCAAAAGTGTAGTCTTGTGAAGAGTTCCTTCTTCAAAACTCTTTCCACTTGTTTTGCTGAGGAACAGAATGAAAAGATGGTCAATCCAACGTTGTCTTGAATTTTGTATTGAGAACCAGTACATATGCATTGAAGTACTTCAGAAAGCTGTGTTCTATTGCTTTTTTTGGGTTGAGTTATATGATGTTTGCATTTATTTGTTAACAATTGACTCTGTCTATGAATAATTCTAGGGGTTGTTAAAAGTATTTCCATCAGGGTACAGAAGGTTTTTCAGATTGTAGCAAATACTTGGCTCACTGGAATGAGTACAGTAATATCATTGATACACTCCATCTAGACCTGAAAATATCTTTCATAATAACTTCTCTCACTTTCTGTAAGAAAAACTGACCAAGTTTTTTTTCTTTTATGCTGTCTGGGAAACTGGTTCCACATATAATTTTTGCTAATGTAGTAATTTTTTTAGAACAAGCTTTGACAAGTAGGTGGTGTATGGAAAAGCTGGGGAAATGTTTCCAAATAGCCCATGTGTGTGAAAAACATTGCTTCAGCCACAGCTTTGATACTTTTTCTTGCAGTACTTTGAGATCATTTCAGAGAGTTCCAGTTATCTACCCTACTTCATGCACACCCAAAGGATCTCAAAAGTAGCCTCTTCTTATTTAAGAAGTTGGTAAAGATTTCTATATTATTACCTAAAGGAATTGGCAAATCAGTAATTTTCTCCTATCTTCTCTGCTACACTGCAAAATGGATAAATTGAGAAATCTTGGGCACTTACCATGTTTTAACACAAATCCATGTGCATATCACTGTAGTTAAGTCTTTTCAAGGAAGAATGAATGAAACTTCTAAGCAAACTGAAATTGAAAACACTTGAACAATTGATGCTCTCTGATTATCCTAACATAAAAAAAAGACCCACTTTGCTTCTTCTTAGCACCTGTTTAATAAAGAGGAGCTCTGTACCTTTCATGGAAACAAATCTTCCATCCAGTCAGACATGCCCTAACTGCTAATTATCCATAAAGCTGGCCAAAATTTCCATCAAAATATACAGCTTTTGACTAACTCTTAATGTTTCTTTTTTTTTTTCCACTAGCTCTTTTATAATCTTGACTAGATTCTTCTCTCAACTTATTTCCTGAGGACTTTTTTACATTAAGAAAAAAGAGTGGTTTCAGTAGTTGAGAATAGGAAGTATATTTGACTGTCATAAGCACATAGCTGGCAGCTGACTGAAGCATATGTCACCTTTTCTTTTGACTGATTCACACTAGATTTTGAAGAGCACTACAAGTGCTGGGCTTCTGAGACCAGGGAGAGAAAGAACAGTTACACATCACTCTCTTTTCTATTTCTCCATTGGCTTCCCTATCGTTATTGACTTGAATACCAGCATCGTGTCTTCACTATTAGTATTCATCTGAGCTCATGTCCTCTGTTAAGCTCTACCTGCAAATTCACTCGCAAACTGATAACTATGGCTAAATGCATCTTAAACATTTAAACAAAGAAATACTGCTGCTCATGCTGCCTCCTGAGATGCTCACAACAAAGATCATAAAGCAACTCTATTAACTAACCTAGAAGAACCTTTCCCAAAATTTGTTTGCCAATATACCTGCAGTAAACTTAGAGGTTTATTCAGCAGAAATATTCTCATTCCTTCTTAGCCTGTTTGGAACTTCCTTTATAGAGAGCCTAACACAGTGGGGTCATGGTCACTGAGTGACATGTCCTTGTCCTTGTCTAAAGGTAAACACATGAGAGACAGTTCAGTTGCCTAAATAATCTAGAGACATCTGTAATGCTAAGTATTAAGATGTAAGCATAAGACATCAAAGATGGAGATCCCACAACTCTCTGTGTGATCTGTTCCTGCGTTTAAACATTTTCATGGTAAAAAATTGTGCACTTCATGAAAAATTCAAAAAATTTCCTACACTGCAGCCTTGTGAATGCTGTCTCATCCTTTTACTGTGTGCACCTTGAATAGATTTTAGCTTGTCCTCTCTGCACTGTCCCATTAAACAACTTTTTTTAATATGTCCTCAAATCTTTTCCTGTCTGAACAGGTCTCTCAGCCTCGTCTTATACAGTGTGAGTTTTGGTCCCTTATTGTCTTGGAAGTCTCCTCTGGCCATGTTATGTGTCCATGTCATTGTTGTTGTGAGGAGAAATTATATGTACTCCAGATGTGGTCTTACAAGTGCCAGAGAGAGAGAGAGAGGGCAAAAAGCACTTAGCCTAACCTGATGGCTACACTCAGTTGAGATGCCCCACTGGCTCATGTTCAATTTGTTGTTGACTGAGTCCCCCCAAGTTGATATTTGGTTGGGGGGTTGTTTGTTTGTTTGTGGTTTTGTTTTGTTTTTCTTTTAGCAAAGCTGCTTTGAAGACAGTCATCCCCCAATCTGTGCTGCTGGGGTATTGTTGTCCTTGATGCTGTACTTTGCACTTGCAGCAAAATACCACATTTTATGATCTTAATTGTTTTTTACTACACTGAAACTGAATTTCTTAACGTGGGGAGAGAACATTTCTTAATGTGGGGAGAGTGTGGAAATGCAAACAATATCTGTAGCAGCAGACATAGATATAGACAGACAGATAGACACCAAAATGAAATTGTGCAAGCTTTGTAAAATACTAGCTGATTATCTCAGAAAACCAATAATTGCATTTCCTGTCCCGGTAAACTAATTAATGGGGTTACCTTAAAATAATTGTTTTCATTAGCTAACTAACAGGAAGAAGTGCTTTCAGGGTGGCTTATGGAATACACTTCTTTCATTCTCCTTCACCCTACTTTCTTGTAAGTTTTTAGTTGCAAAGTAAAGTAGCCAGGAAAGAAAATGTAATAATAAAAAACACCTAATGAAAAAGCACAAACAGAAAGAAGAAAGAACAGAAGCTGCAGCATTTCAGTGCAGGCATTCATACGCAAAATTTGGTACAAGGTTGGTTAAGACATGCTGCCAAATGTCATTATACTCAACTTCACATATCCTACTCTGGTCTCTGTGGTTTTGAGGCATTTGATCACAACCAAGATTTCTCTTATTTTCAATTGGAGAATGCCATAGTGCCTTTGGATGCAAACTGGTGGATCTGTCTTAGAAAGGAGTTGGTGAGCACAAGGCTTGGATGACATGTCTCCACTTGATATACTGCTCATAATAAGGAATAAAAAACTCTCCCAGATGCTATTACAAAGGCATGATCCAGAGTTTCATAGAATCATAGAATGGTTTGGGTTGGAATGGACCTTAAAGATCAGTTCCAAGCAGCCTGCCATGGACTGGGGCATTTACTACTAGGCTAGATTGCTCAAGTCAAGGTGTTTTGCTTCCTAACCCTAAGAGACCAACACGTGTGAATGAAAAGTGCCAACACAGCATTAGAAAATCCTAGGCAGAGATATCTGTACACTGAAAACCCTTAATAAATATAGAAACAAAACCTTCTAATTTTTCATCATCTGTTTCCTTAATATTATTTATTAGTAACTTATTCTCAAGGAGTTATGGTTGTTCTTTCTTTGTTGCTTGTCCTGGATTTTAGCCAAAGTCAAAATTTATAAGCAGGATAGGCCCTGAAATGAAGACTTGTGAGTCATTCCTTGTACAATAGAAATTCAGGCTGAAAAGGCTTATACAAAACATTTATAAAATGCTTTTCTTAGGAAAAAAAATCAGAATACACAAGAGAATCTTGTTTAAGGATTCTAGACACAAAAGCAGATGTTGATGTCAGTGTAGGTTGCATTCAGTAAAACCCATTTTCTTTGTTGAAGCATCATATAATGCCACTCAAAATTCTCTGATATTTTTATTCCTCAGGTAATTAATGCTGTAGATCAGGCTCCTCTCACCAGTGTAACTCCATTTATGCCTTATTCCCAAATACTGAACTAAGTACATGCTCCATACAAGTGTATTTCTTAAAGTCCATGATTTAGCTTTAACTTCACAGGCATGAGTAAAAGTCCTGATTGAAAGCAGAGGAATAGGATCACCTTTTGAAAATATGTTGGCAATTTCTTGTTTTAATTGAGGCAAAGTATTCTGAAGTTCAGATGGCATGAATCAAAAGACTCATTCTGAGGAAAAATTGCGTGATTTAGAAACTAGCAGAGAAATTGACAGAAACATTTCGACTGAGGGTTTAAACTTTTATCTAGTTTGGGAATGATGATGAATAAGAAAGAGGTGAAGGGAAGGAAGGAGAAGGAAAGAGAGTCCAGGAGAGCTGGTAGTTTAAGTGCTCTGAATTTTAAGGCACTTAGAACTCAGTTACTGCTGATTTAAAAATAAAAGCCTTCTTTTCAGTGCTTTCACTTGAGTTAGAGCAGATTTACTCAGCCACAGTATTCCCCTGATGAGGAAAATTCAAAACTATTTCAACTGCCCAAGCTCCAGAATAAGGTAAGAGTAAGGTAAGAAACACAGAACTATGATGCTTCAGATCTGGCACTTTCAGAAAGCTTTCTTTTAATTGGACTTGAAACTGCACTTAGAATCTGAGACACCTGGAACAGAAGCCATCTGAGAGCTACTTATAATTTCCTCATCCTGTGGACTACATTAAGCTGATCCAGCAAGTCACAAATTACTGTATCTTTTGTCCCAGCTACTAGCAACAGCAACAGCAGGTGAAATCAATAAATCCTTGTTCAGGTTAACAAATTATGTAGAGACTTTGTTTAGAATTATATTCTTTCAGCAGCAAGAACTTCATCTGGCACAGAAAATAAGAGCACAACCACACTGAAAGGACTCTACCACTTCAGCATCCTAAATTCACAATAAAGAAATGCCAACTGTGTTGTCATGTGTCTTTTTGAGCAACCTCTACAAAATCATACAGCCTTTCCAAACACATGCACATACTTGACATGCCATCTAGCAGAAAATGTGCTGTACTCACAGACAACTTACAGATATTTACTCAGAGACCTAAATGTGTCAAGAGATAGAACACAAAGAATTTCTAAGCCAGGTTGAAGAGGTGTGTGTCTAAATCATTCTCCTCTTAGGCATGCATAATGTCTGTACAGCTCTGAAACACATACCTCTGCAGATCTTGAAACCACTGCAAGCACACAGGCTACTATCACTACTTTTCTTAAAAATAAATTTTAAAAACATGTGCAGAAACAAAGAATTTGGGAAAATGGACAGAAAAAGAGATAATGTTATCTTCCATCACTTAAAACTCAATCTACAGAAATGTGAGACATATTTTTTATTATGATTTTAGGCTACATAATAATAGACATAAGTAGCTACTTAGAAGACATAGAATGAAATCAGTGAATTCAGTGGTTGATTTGGTAATTATCTGGTCATTATTTGGTTGTATCTGTATTACAGTTTTTTCCCCTAGTATGAACAAGACCATGCTCCTGATTCACAGAATTTTTTAGGTTGGAGGGCACCTTTTGAGACCCTACTCATGGTCTAGAACAGAAGCTGCTTATCTAGACCCTTGGACCTGAGTGCACAGAACTCTGCTGTAGGCCATAATTTACCTGGTAGTGATACTCAACAAAATTACAGAGTCTACTCAAAACAGACCTGGGAAAAAAAGCAATAAACTTAATGAAGCAGGTATTTCCATAAGAATCTTGAAACACTGGATTTGAAACATAAGCAGGATGGCCTCCTGCTTATAAGTGTTTCAGTTACTCTTTATACCTGCATTTCACTGAAGCTTTGTTCTGATGATTGGTCTGTCATAATGGACTCTAATTGGATTCATGGTGATTACAGATTTTCTATGACCACCTTTCAATCTATCTACTCAAAAAGAAAACTTAAATTTCAACAAGGGAAACTGCAGACATTTTATCCATTGTCAACAACAGAGGTTTTCTTTTAAAAATCAGTCATTGACTCACAGAGTTTATTTGGTTAGTAAAATTAAAAACTGGGACTTATATAATAACTCCTATTTAATTATATCCATATCACTTATTAAGAGCAGTTCCCTAATAACTACTATAGCCCCTAAGCACTTTTCTCTGGTTTATGAATAAGAAAAATTGATCCCAGCTAAAGGACTGAAACAGGGTTCAAAATGGCCCCTGTATTTTGCAATAACAGAAGGACCAGTCACTTCAGTGAGAGCCAGCTTACCTTACATAATGTAAAAGATGAGTTAGGTGCAGTCCTTTCTATACAGTTGGACAGGTCATCATACCATTAGCACCTGCAAAGCAATAAGGAAATCCACATCACAATGTGGATTTACCAACAACAGATTACATCTAGCTAATCTAATTTCCTTCCACAGCAGGATGGCAGGTTATGTGGACAGAAAAACATTCCATCTCATGAAGTTCTCATAAACTAGTAATGTAATGTCAGTCTAACTGATAATAGAATATAAAAATGCCCAAAGACTGCAATTATCAATAGTTCCCTGTTAAGACAGAAGAATGTAAGAGAAAGAATTTTTCATTAGTCAATTCTATAGTTCTATTACATATTTTCATTAAATAATTGAATGATAGAGCAGAAAGTTTACTCATTAAGTTTGCTGCTGATACCATACTGGGAGGGACAGCCAGTATGTTGGAGAATTTAAGCTACATTCAAAATAGGCTTGTTAACTTTGAGGAATGGAATAGATAAAAGGTGAAATTCTGAGCAGACCCATAGGAAGTACTACAGTTGAGCAGGAATATTCAAATGTGTATATAACATCTAGAAAAAAAATGTCTGGGAACCACAAGGCTGCAATGTCATGCTACTGTGAAATGGTGACCAACATGAATAGATGTAGAAAAGGAGTATGGGCTTCAAGATAAGGTCATCATATATACATAATCATCTCACTGCTTATCAGTGCATTGAATATTGAAGTATTCAATATTAAGTATTGAATGAATATTAAGTATTCAACACTGAAGTATTGTCTTGGTTTTGGCCAGGACAGAGTTAATTTTTTCACAGTACCCATAAGGGAGTGAAGCCTGGAGCTCTGTGGGCATGTCTAGGTTGTTAATTAATACCACCTATTGTGGTACCCACATTCTTCTCTCTCTCAGGAAATTTTCATAGAAGAGCAGAGAGAGAAGAAAGAGAAAACAATTTCTATTTCTGTTCCTTGTTTTCTCATGTAGAATGTGTTTAGAGATTGTTTACCTAGAGTGATTAGTTCATTAGATTCTGGTGAGGATTGTTTGGCCCTGATGGCCAATCACGTCCACCTGTGTCTAGACTCTCTCAGGGAGAGAGTCATGAGTGACGTTAGTAGTTAGATATGGTAGTTAGAAAAGTAAAATATAGTTTTAATATCTCTCTTAAAATAGTATATTAAGGCATTATAATATAGATATAATAAAGAAATCATTCAGCCTTCTGAACCAGAGTCAGACATCATCATTTCTTCCCACCAGGTTCACCTGCATTTTTTACAAGACACCTACATCATCACAGGGACTCTTGCTTCTGGGAAGGAGTGGTGTGGCTTAGGGTTGTGACCAAAGTGTGGTAGCAAGATGGTCTGTCTGCCATTGTTTTTCATTGTCCCAAGCTTGGAGAGCATTTTTGCATGTAAATCTCCCTCTCTTTGTACATTTTTTGTTATTTGTGTTGTTGTTATTACTGGTTTCTTATCTCATTGCTGTTTCCAGTAAAGTGTTCTTATCCCAATCTTATCTCAAAATCTTTGCCTTTTGTGTCTCTCACCATGTGGGGCAGGGGTGCATCTTGTATTTTGGGTTTTCTTAGGGGGAACACTATACCGGGGATACCATTACTATGTGGATGTGACAGCCTGGTCAGAGAATGAGAAAACCAGATAAGTTTTCTAAGGGTCAGCTCATGAGATTTTAGGGAGCTGCAGAGAAACAATGATAGCTTGTTATTATAAACAACCTGCAGGTGGTGTTTTCCTACTCCTGTTTTCCTGTTTTTCTCAAAGATTGTTTATAAGAAAGGTGTTTTTGTTAATTAGCCAATCAGGTGAAATGCATTGATTAATTGACCAATCTGGTTTGTCTGTATCGGAACAGTCTATAGAAAGAGAGAATTTTCATAGTAAAGCTGCTGCTTTGCAAACCAAGCTTCTGGTGAGTCTGTGTCCTTTCTTACTCAACAGCGACATTCCTAAATTACAACAGGTATCATATTCAATGTGGAATACCATCATCAGTAAAATTGTGGACCTGCTGCTTAGCCTACAGGAAAAGAATGAAAGTTTTCAGAGGACAAATAAATATTTTCCAAGGAAGGGGTTGGAGAGAAGTGCAGTTGGTTAGTCTGGAGAAGAGAAGGTGGAGTGAATGTGTGTCATCATTCTTGGCATCTGTTCTGGGCTGCCTGATGCAGGGAGAACACAAACAGCCAACTTTGCAAGTTCATGGCAACCAGGACAAACTGTGGGCTTAAACCGAAGCATGGGGAGTTTAGTGTGCTTTAGTGCCTCTTCAGGAACTCCCGAGTAATAACATGGAAAATAAGCAAATTCCAGTAGTTTCGGGAAAGAATAACATCGAAAATGATATTTCCATATCCTTTATACATGTAAATGTAAGAAATACAATAATTAAGATGCATAAAGAGAAAAACATTATGCCTAGAAATATTATTTTATTCATCAGAAAGAACAGGAAAATAATGGGTCACAGATGTTATTAGGCTAAGATCTTTTATTTAATTAATACCCCACATTTTTGTGTGTGTATAAGTTTTTCACGTCCTTAATGACCTAGAGTGTTTAACTAATGTAAACGCTTCTATTCAGAAAATATTTTAGTACTAATTAAATTATTATGGTGGAAGAAATTGAACAGCACCAAATGAGCATCTTCAGGACTGACTGAAGATTTCAAATGTGCTTCCCCTAGTTGCTATGATTGATCTGAAAGAAAAATGGAGACACCTCAAGCAAGGAGACAGTGGATTTTCTTTAAAATAAAAGAATTCTTGCACTGTTTTTTAGAATGTCCATTTAGTTTTAAAATATATCTACTTCATAATCTATTACTTTCAGTATTTCTTACAGATATGAAGGCAGCTTGGGTATTTTTTTCTAAAGTTTTGAGCCAGTTCTTTACAAGCAGATGGAAGCATTTTCTGGTAGCTAGTTTTTGAAAATCTGAACTGTAGCTACTGATTTGTATATTATTATTATTTGTCAGATGTTCTGACCAAGACAGAATTAATATAGAAACATCTACTATAACAATAAAAAAGAAGAAAGCAAATCATGTCTCCTATACAAAGGGCTTACTGTTCTTTTACCATGATAACTCTTATCTGTTTTATTCAAATTTGTACTCAGTAGCCTTGAAAGCTAACTGACTGCAGACCAAAGATGACTAAACCACAAGGTGTATTAGATATGAATTTATTAAAAAATGCTTGAAATGTAACATATCTCCGAGACTGAAGTCTTTGAAACCAAATTGAGTCTTCTCTATCTGTTCTAACATATAGTTGAGCTGTACTGAACATGATCCATACCAACTGTGCACTACATACAACTGCTATTCTGAATATTAGCAAAATAAAGCATAATAATATCCACCACCAGCACCAGCAGCAAATAAACCCATTTCCACAGCAGGACGCTGCATATGTTTCAGGGAATATAGAAGATTTCAGTTATAGGCCAAATGAGTAATATTGTGCTGTGCTAGCCAGGCAGAAATCAGCTGCCCATTTTTTATCTCCATCTTCACAAACTACAGAAAACCATCTAATACACTAGGGCTTTCATATGTCATTGTAGAAGTCTGAGAACTTTCCATCCAAAAAAGCTTTGATTTAAATCAGAACTGCAATTATACTGTGCAATCTTCTTCTCCTCCATTGATTTTGTACTGTTCAAACAGATATATATCAATTAAAAACAAATTGTGGAGAGTTTCTCATGATTTCGTTGGGTTTTTTTTAATGGAGAAATCAAAATATCTCTTTTATGAAAATAAGCTTCCCAAAACTTGTGTTGAGTCTT
>VXBC01006891.1:12098-33551 GCA_013399945.1 Ploceus nigricollis | reverse complement strand
TGGCTGGGTTACCTTATCATAAAAGGAAATCAGGTTTCCACTCATGAAGCTGTGCCAGCGGTAACCAATGACTGCCTTGTCTTTCAGGTCTTTTTCAATACCTCCCAAAATAATCTTCTCCATAACTTTGCCAGGCATTGAAGTGAGACTGACAGGCCTGTAGTCTGGGGTTCTCCTTCTTCAAAACTGGGACAATGTTTACCTGTTTCCAGTCAGGTGGGATTTCTCTGAATTCCCTAGACTGCTTAAAAATCTTTGAAAAAGGTTTTACAATGACATCAGCAACTCTTTGAGGGTTCTTGGACTTTCATTAGGTTACTCTTTGGTTTTCTTCTAACAGTTCTTGCTTGGAGCATAGGTATATGCTACCTCTGAGAACAAGTTATGACTCTAATAGGTAAATCTGACAGTAAAATTTTAAGACCTTGAGAGTGAAGTAGTCATTTTTGTTCTGAGACACTTGGCTTTATTTACAAATTGGGGATCGGGCACCTCAAAAAAGCATGTAAACAGCAGAGATTCCCTAAAGTATTACATGGTATTTGTAGCAGTGTGCTTTGAAAACATATTTCTCTCCAGAGCCAAAGTTCTCTGGAGGGAAAAATGCTGAAAGAAACTAGATTTGAGATTTAGAAGACAAAAAATGTTGTTTTTTAATAGCCTATTCATAGCATTATTCTTTCAAAAAGCCTAAGCAGGAGGCCTCTTTTGTTGGAGGGGGTGTCATCCATGATTTATGATAAACTTGTTGCTGGGCCTAGGGAAGTTTGATTTCCTCCTCCATTTTTCTAAAAGAAAAATTAGCCAGAAAAGATTCTTAGATATTCAAAGCTAGAGGTAGGCAGTTCTGGCATTTAAAAGATTAATGTTTAAATAGCACTACTCCCTTAGGAGTCTCAGGACATCACTGTGGTTGTAAGAGAGCAAAAGGGCAAGTAGTGGCACCAGATTGATATGGAATATTACTTTTTTGGCTAACAGTCATAAATTACAAGTCTGAGAGGCTTAATATACTGGTATTGATATCTAATAATATTTTTTTCAAATTTTCACTGGATACAGAAAGATACACATTTTATCAAAAATATGCAGAAATAGCTGAAATACCTTTCAGTATGAGGAAACATTATAAGAATCCACATGTTTAGGAAGAATCAAGGAAGGAATAGACATTAAAACTGCTCATTATAAAAGGCAATACTGTGCTAGAAAAAAGGGTGATAAGATTCCTTGTTTCAGAACTGATTTGAAGCACTTGGAAAGCCATTGAGAAGATGTAGGTCCCTGAAATTTATTTTTCTCTTCCTCATGAATACATGTAAGGCCTTTCTTGAGCCACATGTTTATTTTTTTAATGATAATGTAATTTCTTAAAACCATGATTTCTGTGCACTGTTTCTCAATAATGGCAACACTGTGTTGTCTAAATGTCCAGACTGGAAGAGATTGCGCAAAGAATACAAGAAATATAAAAAGTCACAGTAGGAAAAGGCTGAATATTCAAAATCCAGAAAAGATGCTGGCCAATCTTGGCTCCTTGGCCCCTAAAAATCACTGAAGTCAGAGTCCTCAAGACGGAACATCTCCCTGAATCAACAGCACAGGAATAGAAGATATCCTATGGTCTTTCTCTTGTGTCTTCACAGCACACCATATATGTCGCATTAATTAAATTTTAAGCATGATACCTGCCAGAGCCAAAAGAACATATTCTGTGAAGTTCTAAGATTTAATTGATGAACTAGTTAACATTAATGAACTAAAAGCAGTGAACAACTTTTCACAATCAAATTGTTATTATAAACAATCCATATCTACCCAAGATATCCTGTTAATCTTTTTATAGAGTAAACTAACAGTGTAGAGCTCCAGGTATGTGACTGCATATTCCTTGACAACAGCATCTGTCTAAACATCTGCAAGTATAGACCTAAGAAAATATAAAAATAAAAACAGAAGAGTGGTTGGTAGTCAATAAGAAATTGAAAAAAAAAAAAGTCAATGCTCAAATCAATACTTTTTATTCTAACGTAATCTGTATTATTGAATACCAATATAGACTTTCAGAAATTAACCCAATGTCCTTCTTAATTATAAATAAGGATTTACTTTTTTCCCCTAAACTCCCATAGAATTTTCTTAAGCATCTTCTAAGAAAACTCTAAACACAGTGAAAACTCATGTGAAGAGTTTTTCTTTTTTAACCTAAATCACTTGAAGCACACAATCATTTAAATCACAATACAAGACACAATATCTATCTACACCTACATGTAAATGTAGGTATGTAAAGGAATACTCAAATTGTACAGGGTCAATGAAACCTGTCCTGCAATATCCTTGAGGCTGACAAAGAGAGTAGTCAGAGGAGAAGAGTTTGGATCAGAAGTTTCAGAAGAGCACAAGGGATCAGACAGCTGGCTAAAGTTGGAGCAGCCCTCGAACAACTTTGTATAGTATTCTACTTTTGGTCCAATGATAGAAACCTTCACTGATTTTGGCTTTTTACTCATCTCTCTTCTAGAATAACAAACATTTCTGTAAGTCTAAGATTGATGATGAATATATTCCCTTCGAATATCAGAACTGGCTGAAAAAACCCAGCTTTTATTAGCCTGCTGGGTTGGACAACGAGCTCCCTGTGAGAAGCATTAGTGGCCAGTTAAGTGGAGGTTTTTCCTGAGCTGTCTGCCAAGCAAAGAGAGTAAGAATTTAACTCCTCCAAATTGGAACTTTTTTCATTAAAAATTATAAAATTGAGAATCCAGTATTCTTCTCAACCACAGCCTCTAAAGTAGAATGTGCTTTTCACTCATGCTTTTAACTTATGGCATAGTTCAGAGATGGATTTGAATCAAAGCAAAGACAGACTGTGGCTGGTTTTAGACAGATGAACAAAGGGAAGAGGCAGCCCCTGGGACTTGTCTGCCTTCATGTCATGAATAACACACTTTAATATGGCTTACAGTTGGGATTATTAAAATGATCACATCATTCAACTAGCCAGAACTTCCCTGAGACTTCCTTTGGGACTCAGCCCTTTTTATATCCTCCATATTCTTGCCTTCAGTGCAGTTTTGTGGTTTTAAGGGACAGTGTCATCTTATCTTTACAGTCTGTATGCATTTCTGTTGTCTCTGCTTGGAGAGTGAAAGAATTAAATAACAAACAAAACAGAATGGCTGAATAATTTCAGTGCTACACCCTTCAAGCCATTCTGCTGTCTAAGAGAAACACCTTCCAATCTAAATATTTTTACAACTCACAAAATCTGAAGAGGTTATGCAGGTGCTGCTAGCTGATGATTGTTTATAGAAATCTAACTAAAGATGATATTTCACACCAATGAAATTCAGTTTAGCTTAGCACAGCTCAGATATAGAAAAAAAATGTTCCCAAAAGAAGAATATGTGGGCTGACTGAGAGATGATCCTATTTATGGCTTCTCCATTTCTCATCTGAGTCACAGAGGGAAAGGCTATAGTATAATGACTGCACAACAATTTGGAGTAGCACCACCTTTGAATGCATGTCTGTGTGTGATTGATACATGTAGTTCTTATGCACACCAAGCATGAACAAACTGATAATTAATAGTGTTTAATCAAATGAGGATCACTGACACATGAAGTTTGCATTTTATAGTGCACATTAAAAATACATTTATCTTGTAGTGATAATTTTGAACTCATCACCATTTATCATTTCAATTAATTGAGGTAAAAATAATAATGTTTTTATGGATTTCTAACAGCCCAATTTTATCAGTAATTCCAATAGTTGTTCAGTTAAATCGTTACAAAATTTTTGTATTGAAATAACCATAAATCTGTTGACTTCAGAATGATAACTAATTTCAATATTTTATTTTTTCATTTTGTCATCTTGGATACACTTTTTCTTTACTTGTTTTTGTATTTTATTACATAGTGTGTTGCATGCTTGCATCCTGGAATTACCCTTGAAAATTCCATACTGCAAAAATAATTCCTTTAGAGAGGCTTTACACAGAGTGAGTCTGTCTCCTGCCAGAAGAAAACCTGGGTTCCCTGGTGTGGTGCTGGAACCAGAGTGAAGCTGGGTCATGTTTTTATAGCTGAGCAAATGCCTGTGTGCCTGGATGTGTGGGTGGGTGTGCTGTTCCCTGCCTACACTACTGAAGGTCATTTCTCACTGCATTAAAAAAAGCAAACTTCAATATTAGCCACTGTATAGGACCAATTTTTCATTTAGACAGTAAAAATTAAATAAACAGATATTTTCACTAGAAAAAAAATCTTTTGCTATTAAGATCATTTCACCCGGAAATTTCCACATTTTTTTTTAATTTGAATAGGATCAGGTTAGAAATTAAAAATTAGAAATAAAATAAAAAGATAATGTTTTTTTAGATGAATCTTCCAGAGTTGACTCAGATAAAGTAAGAAAAGGAGGATTTCCCAATATTAGAGTTTGATTATTTAATTTTCTAGTCTATTTCCTGTGAATTGTGTATATATATCAATATTACTGATCTCAATAAATATTAAAATTTAACTATTATGAAGACCTGAAGAAATGAAGCAGCAATTTAGGTATATCTGAAAAACCATTTCTTTTCTTGTGGCAGAGGTGTTGTGAATATCTATTTTTGTATTCCACAGTAAAGCAGATTTCTGATTCTTTTGGGGAAAAATGCTTCTTTTAGCCTCAAATATAAAAATATTTTTTTTGGCAGGTGCATGGAGCCAAAGCTACTACCTGATGTAAGGAAAGTGACAATATTGCAGTGATGAGATTGAAGATAGAGCAAAGAATTACACAATACTGCAAAATTACTGTCAGGAAGGAAAAAAATACTTCCTAAGAGCTGGATGTCACTGTATCTTTACCCTGTTTTGACCAATTAGCCTCCCATTTGCCCAGGTGATGTAAAAACATGTATTCTATTGGATTTAGGTCTGTGCATAGTCTCTTGACCAATTAGCCTCCCATTTGCCCAGGTGATGTAAAAACATGTATTCTATTGGATTTAGGTCTGTGCATAGTCTCTTGACCAATTAGCCTCCCATTTGCCCAGGTGATGTAAAAACATGTATTCTATTGGATTTAGGTCTGTGCATAGTCTCTTGACCAATAAAGTTAAGGTACAGACAAGTCTTCTTGATGAAGACTTCTTTTTTATATGTCCTTTAGTAATTTTATAAAAATAGAAATAGTCCTCATTTATGTTTGAAGGAAGTCCTACCAGTAATGGTGGTCTTCTTAACCAGAAGCAAACTATCATCTGCCACCTACTATGGATTTCAGTTCCCAGAGAAGCAGCACTTAAAGTCTGAAGTGCTCCATCATGTACTGCTAAGTCAAGGCAGGAGAATAAGAACCTGCCACTTTCCAGCCCAGTCTGTTTTCCAGCCTTTCCAGATGTCACTTTACTATTTGCTGATCCTGCTTGCTTAATTGAAATTCAATTCAATAGCTTTCACAGGCTTATGCAGTTCCCAGCATTACATGGAAGGTTGAGAAATAATAAACAAATGAAAGTTTAGAGGATAAGCTCCAGAGTACAGAAAAGACAGGAGAATGCAGAGGTGTTACTTTTATTAATCTCAAACTTGCCAAGAACTTTAGCCATACACAACAAAAAATGATATATTCTTGGTAGGCAGTGTCACTCATTGGATCACAAAGATCAAAGATTCAGAAAGAAGTCAGTCCATTTTTGAGCCATCAAAACAATGACAGCTGCAACAGTAATATTTTAAGGAAGCCTGAAGCTTGATTTACTTCATCATTTTTATACGTGAAATGGGATTGCTTGTACAGTCTCCTGCAGTGCTGCCACAAGTGTACATATTTCACAATCAAAACCAACCTCTTTGTTTTCTAAGCCTGATTGCATTAAAGTGAGCGCTCCTTTGTGAGAAATTACTGGCTGATTTTCTGCCACTTCGTTCAATTCTAAACAATGCAATTATTTTTCCTGAAGAAGAAATAAAAGTTTATTTATGGTCTTTAGAGCCATGATAGTCTCCCTAGTGGCATATTAAGTGATAGTCTAAAAGATTTTAGCAGAGTCATTTTAAGATTTCATTCTTTGTGTATTTGTGCAAAGAAAAAGGTGCTCTTGAAACAGATCTCTGAATACATCTTTGAGTCTTTGAAAGTATAATATTTCTGAGGGTGCAAAAAAAAAAATTCAGAGTATTTAACATGAACAAATGCCTGGCAAAATCTTACATAACACAAGCACAATACGCAAATCCATTAAAGGATGAAATGGAACTAGTTAGATGGAAGTCAAAGCACTTGGATAAGTCACAGCTAATAAAATACAAATATAAATAGGTGCTGAAGTTTTAAACAAAATTAGGTTTTAAACAAAATTAGAATGGGATCATTCCATATCATTCAGGAGTAGCAATTTTATGCAAGGTGAGCAAACATCAGTAATTTTCAAATTTTTGGGGTTTTTTTTAAATTTTACTTGTGTGGGGGTTCAATTTTTCCTTCTTATTATTGCTGCAATAAAGAGATTAAATATTACAAGCTAGGAAACACTGATTATACTAAAATAATTTTAAATATAGTTTTCAATGTAGAAATTAAGACTTTTTATTAGATATCAGGCTGGAAGCAGCAATTAATAAATAGAAAGGCAATGCAGAACAATATTCAGTCATTATTGTGATTGGATTAAGTTTCCCCATCTTTCTTGCTAAATCCTCTATTTGACATCACTCCTTTAGTGGAAAACAAGAGCAAGAACAATTTTCTCTGTGGAAGTTAACCTGTCTTTCAGACATCTCTTCAGTCTCCTGGCTTTGAATGCTCTGCTTACAGAAGGAGCTCTCAGCTCACTCCCTAGGATGTAGAAAGGTTCATTCCAAGCCTTTAAGTTTTCTGCACATGACAGAAAATTTCAGTTTGAATAGAAGGTTATCCTTCACAGTTTTTGGAAGTAAAGCTATTTCTTACTGTGTTTGCCTAATCCCAAACACATTAAAAGCCAGTGACTTGCCTTGGTCAATGCACATGTGGATGGTGCAATTAATAGAACTCAATAAACCAAAATGCAACCCAGATGCAACAAAGTTTTTGTTTACAAAAGTGTATATGCTCCTATTTGTAACTACTTTGTAACTGTGGTTGATAAAATAAAGCTGTCAGAAAATATGTGTCAAAAATACCACTGGGAGATGAGAATTATGCCTCAATTGCAGAGTCAGTTGGGAAGATGGCTCAGCAGACCCCACCAGACCTGGGTCATTTTCTTTTTCTGTTATTTCCACAATTCATGCTACTGTTAGACTCCTGTTTGGACATGAGTCTGGGGGTTTTTTTCTCCACCTAAACTAAGATGACAGGGGCTGTTGGCTTGTGAGTGAAAATGGAGCACATTCTTGGACTTAGCTCCTCAGGCGTAATCCTAGATGCTGCGTGTTGTATATGGCCTTTCAGACAAGGATAACATGACACTTGTTAAGTCCTTAACAATCTGGGTCATCTCTCATTAGTCTAGATCTAAAAGACATATCTCAGTTGAAAGGGAAAATGTTCTCTTCAAAGAGGTGCCTTTTGGGTAGCTGTTAACATCCTCAGCTGCCACCAGAACGGATGTTACACAAATGCTTAGAACTCTGCATTTTGAAGCATAGAAATATGAGTAAAAAATACAGTCAGGCCTCCAAGCCCGATTTATAAAGCCTAAAGAAAGACTGAGCTTGGTCCTTTGGCCTGACTGACTGAATGGGCCATGAGGGACAAATGTGAGAAGTGAACAAAAGGCACTGGTGTTTCCCAGGATCCCTAAACAACTCAAACACCAATTTTAATGTGTTTGTCAAATCTTTGCCATTGTGGAAATGTCAAATAAGATGACAAATATATATTTGATAATGACTTTTTCCCCTCTTCTTCTAACTGCCGCTTTCCAGCCTATTAAAAATTGCTGCTCATTTCTCGATGAGCTGGTACATTTTGTGTTCAGAATAGCTGATAAATATCTTGGGCATGAGAAGTGTTTGATCATTATGAATTCACATGCCATTAATTGTAATATACTGATGTAAGGAATTCATCTTATGTTCACGCAGCTGTCATGTGTACTGCCAGGGGTGTTATGTTCTAATTTAGTGCTAGTCAATGGGCATAATAAAGGTGTTACTCATCAAATCTTGAGCATGCTATATTTTTGTATCCTGTACTGCAACCAAACCACAGGGTAGATGTAAATTGCTTCACACTGACATTGATATGCTATAATTTCTTGGCATCTCCAATGTCTATGCATCATGAAGATAGACTGGTAGATCAGCTAGAATAAGTAATTGAATTACATTTTGTTTTTAACAGAAACTGAGGTTGGCTTACATTTTCACCTAAGCTGAATCGATCTGCTTATTGTTATAGAATTAAAGTGGCTATAGGATGAATTGGTTTCATATCTTTATTTTCTTCAAGCTTGTAATATCTGCAAGTTCTGTTGTACTACTAAGATACTCTGCCATCTTTTCAAATTGCAAAACACAAAGATTGCTGAACTATTTTTAATAAAATAGCTAAGGAAGAAAGATAATAATAAATAGAAGTATGCTACATGATTCTCAAAATCCTGTCTTTTGGGCCTACAACAAAAGATGAGATTTGTGGCATGCTCATAATACATTAAATTCAAACTGTTTAATATTCAGGGGAAGAAAAATAAATTAATTTCAAGAGTCAGGAAGTCCCTGAAGTGTGCTGCCTCTGTTCTAAACCTCTGGTTCTGCTATATCACCGTGTTGTGACTGATCATGAACAAAAGAGCTTTTCAAGGGCTGACAGTCCATATGTGACTTGTAAAGTGAAGAGTTGATGGTGCTCAAGAAATTAAGATTAATTAAGGAACTGACTAAATTCACGGGTAATAGAGAGTCATCAGCTCCAAAGAGAATATCAGAGAAATTTCAGCATGGCTTATGCCTATTATAGATATTTAAATTCTCTATAAACCTAGTGGATGTACTATTAGCATTATCTATGAAAAATAAATCATGTATTGTCATGAACTGTAAATCTTGAACAGAAACCAGCTATAGATAACTAGACTGAAATGTAAAAATTCTTCATTTAAATGAAAAATTTTGGACATTTATTGCATAGGAGAGCAAAGTATCCTGCATAGATTAGTTTTATTTGTAAATTTTGATGGAATAAACCTCTGAGGGAAAGACATTATCACATTTATGCTATTGTACAGCATTAAATATTTAAATGCAGTTTGGTATACATAGATACAGAGTGTATCCCCTGAGTAGTTAAAAGGCAACAGCCCCTAGCTTAGTCCAAAACAAAATACATTAGAAAATTAATACAAAAGTTTGGAAATTAATTCTTGAGAGGCCTCGGCTCAAAAAGGATTAAAACCAAATTGTACAGTAAAGTTAGACAAGTGTTTAAAGACCTTGATCAAAAAGTACCTCTATGTGTTGGTTAAAGTAAGGGCTCAGATGACGACAAAAATTGTGTAAACCCAACCAAAACTGGGAAGAATTTAAGTCTCTACATCCATGGGAGCAATCAAAGCAGTCAAAAAAGCGCTTTTTTTTTTCCTAACACTCTCCAGCTACTAAAGCACCTGTAGAAACTCCTTGAGTACCTCCTTGCACAACATGAAAGTTTCTCTTAGGTACCAGTGTACAACCTGCCTGCTCTGGGTTGAGCACCAGCCACTGGCAATGCCTGCTTCCCCAGGAACCCCCTTTCCAGGTATATCCAGGGCTAACTCAGACCAGGAACAGTGAAACAGCAAAATGCACAGGAGGCAAAAAGCTAACTGAGAATAATGGTCTGGGCTCTAATTCTGATAGATCTTGCCAGAGCTATGAGCTGAAGAGCTGGGTTTTGTTTCCATGTTAGCCTGTAGCTGAAGTTAGAAGGGAATAACTTCCAAATGCATTCACAGATTACTGCTTAAACAACCAGGCTGCTGGCTAACACCCACAGTGAGTGCTCTTGAAATTGTGCTACTATGCAGCTAAAAATGCAACTATCCTTGAGCCAAATTCAAGCAACCAAATAGAAATAGAACTCCATAACCTAAGAGTTGTTATGTTTTGCTCTGTGAGATTGTGACCTTGTTGCTGTCATTGTTTGCCCATGTGGAAAAGAGTAACTCAAAATTAAATAAAAATAAACCCTCCAAATTTCTCTTATTCACCTTTTTTTTTTAGTTGTGGTTTGTGGGGGGGAGGGAGTGGTTTGTTTGGTTGTTTTTCTTTAAAAATAATTCTAAGGCACAGAGAGATTTATGTGGAATTGCTGAGATCAGAATCCTTTGTACACAGGAAGTTCTGAACACTCTCCAAATATAAATAATAGTATATCACATCAGACACAGATTCCTTCTCTGCAAGCATTTCTTTTCCTCCTGAGATATCAGAGGTAGTTTCTAATAGCACAGTCTGAATGCAAAACAAAAGGCTAGTGCCCCCTGACCAGTGGAGATGGAAAAAAGCCATCCTAATTAATGGTGTTACTCATTTGCCTAAAAGCAGCTGGGAATTTAATTAGTTCTGTGACTTGTTAGTTTTGATGGATATCTGCCCTCTGCCACGGAGCAGCTGTTATCTCACCTCCAGCTGCTTCTTGCAGATCTGCATCTCCCAAGTTTTTTGGAGCCAGTCCCTCTGCTGCCTGCCTTGTGCTGCACCTCTGGCCAAGCACTGCTTCCGTAGCAGATTTCACCGGTGCTGGATGCTGCTCCCTTCATCCCTGCTTTGCTTGCTGCAGATGGTGCTTTGGTCTCCCCCAAAATGGTTCTCCCTCCCTCCTTTTCCCCTGACATTTAATGCCTTGATGTTAACACAGAGAACCGTGCCAACAAGCCCAGCAGAACTTAAAACTGGGTCAATCCTGTTTTTCGCTCATCTCAGATGTAACCTCTCCTCATGGGTCAACAGCCCTAAATGTGCTGCTGCAAGAGTGGACACAGTAGATCTAAAGAGTTCAGTGTTATCAGCTCAGGGAAAGAGATGTTCCTTGTGAAAAGAATGGGGGGGGGGAAAAGTATATTTAAATATATATATTTAAAATAATAAATTATTATGAGAAAGTGAATTTCTGGTCAATCTGAAACAGAAAATGTGTTTTATCTCACAGGCAGGAAATAAAAAATGTTTCAATTAAGTGCTTAATTCAGTCCAAGGCAAAGTTTTAACTTTTTTTTGCCTGTGTAATCTTTTTAAATGCATTTGGCTAAATTCAAAACAAACTGTGTTTTAATGGTTCTATTTTTCTATTTTCAAAAATTTTTGATCTTTTTCTTTTGGACCTATCAAATCTTCTAATTTTCTAATAGTTTTGGTACTCTTTAAAGCACAGTTTTCAGAAAATAAATCATTCACAATGATAAATCATTCACAAGTTTTGCCCAAGTCTATCATTAACCATTTTACCTCCCTTTTTTTCCCTTAGTAGACTTGTAAAATAGATGGTCTTGCAAAAGAAACCTTTTTGCTTTCTAACTGAATGCCCTACTAAACTGAGCCATTGCTTTAAGTTTGCATTAACAATGTATTTTTCTATAAGAAAGGGGTGGAAACATGACAAAAAGGTTGTAATAATATTTATATTTCTGTAAATTTAAAAAATCTCTAAGATATTTAATCCACTCTTCAACCAGTCTGTGCTTTCTGATCCAGCACTGGATATTGTAATTGTCATATAATTATATTATTTTTTATTATGAATAGCATGAAGTTTGAGGTTAATTTGTCTACGTGCTCAATATTTTCATACAACACTTTTGGGCATAGCAAAACTTGCTTAAGGATAAAAGAGAATCTTATCTTAGGACTATTTCTAATATGAACAGACTTTTCTTTCTCGGACTTTTTTTAATGATTCTAAACTTGCCCTTGTCATCCACAGAAGAGAGAAAAAAAGTATTTTTAGATATTTTACTGGATGGACTCCTTTGTGACTGTGCTCACAAAGTCATTTTTCACAGATTATACCAGACCACATACTAATAACATATGCATACTCACTACCAGCTTGTCTGGAACAAATGATAATTTTGACACTCTCTAATGCATCACTTTCACTGTGTTTAAGGATTTATTATCCTGGAAATGGGCACAGGCACTGTAGGGTGATCAGATTTTAGAGACTTTCAGTAATCTTCTGAAATGTCTTACTTAATCAGCATTTCTGTTCTTTAGCAGTTAGAGTGATTCTCAAAGATAAATATACAGAAAAGCCAATCAGTTACATCTGGCCTTTTTGCTTCTCATATTTGCTTAATCTCTTTTTAGGCAATCTCTTTGTAGGCTTGAGTGCATTTCCACATCTCGCCTTGATAAAGGTAGA
The DNA here is from genome assembly GCA_013399945.1 of Ploceus nigricollis. Classification (NCBI taxonomy): domain Eukaryota; kingdom Metazoa; phylum Chordata; class Aves; order Passeriformes; family Ploceidae; genus Ploceus; species Ploceus nigricollis. The sequence continues at coordinate 21,218 of VXBC01006891.1, read as the reverse complement.
AATTCATGAAAATCCAGAAGTTGATAGCATGGCCATCTGTGACCCAAAAATAAATTTTTGGGGAGTAGTGAAATACTAGCTTCAAGTGGCAAAGGTGTTGCTATTCATTCATTTAAACACTTCACATTTAGCCTCAGCAAATTTTTATGGTTCTTTAACTAAAGTAATTGCTACTCATTTCTTCTAAGTCTTAGTAAGTTTCATGTTGGTGAAATCTTACAGGTGCTTTATTTAAAAAGTGCAATTAATTTAAATTAAAACGTTAATTTTCCCCTGCATTTTTGGTGCTTTATTTAAAATGTACAATTTACAAGGTAACATTTCAGGCTGCATCAAACCTCTCTGAAACAGGGAGGTTGGCATATTTTCACACAGTACAAGGTTCCTCAGTGCTTTTGGACAAATGTCTATGTGCAGGTGCTGTTTGAGCAGGAGCACACACAGCACGGTCAGAGGGGCCAGAAAAGGCCAGCAGAATTGCTGGGCTGTGTCATGGAGCACAGCAGAACACCACGCAGAGCTGCTGCTCCTCTCCGGCTCCAGAAATGTACCCGTGTCAAACTTTTTGAGTGTCTCGCTCTCCTCTTTAGTTAACTGGTTTTAGTTATTGAGCCCAGGATTATGCCTAGATGATCTACTACAAAAGTCCAGGACAACTTGGTCAGTACAGTCTGACCAAGAATTTACGTATGACTCACAGGGAAATAATCTAGAGGGAGGAGTCTCAGCTTAAGCAGTCATTGAAGACATTTATATGAAGACAGAAACTGTCTTTTTTTTTGTCTGATTACCTTGAAACTCAAGAACATAAAAAAATTTTTTTTTCACTCATAATCCATGAAATTCTATTAGAGGTATCAGAATTATTATTTTTCTTCTTCCCTCCTTCTGCCTTCAAATTTATAAACACTGAAATAACCTTCAGAACCCAAATTGTAACTTTTTACCAGCCTGAAATGGACTGACGTTTTCTCTTCTTATAACTTTCAAAAACAAGTTTCACCAAGTAAAAAGAGTTCTGAACACTGAAAATATAGCTCTTGGTCTAAAATTTGTTCTCAGATAAAATGTCAAACATAGTCAACTATTGGAAATCTCTCATTAAGTCTCACAGATTGCAAAAGCCTCTGCTTTTCACCAAAACATTTCACCAAACACCAAGCAGTTAAGTTTGCAAGTGTGAGAATCTTGTAAATGGATGCTATGGCACTAGCAAGAGGTAAAAAAAACTCCTGTGAGACCTAGCATAAGACTGTGAAACAAAGTATGACGTAGTTACATACATGTGTAATGAATTCAAATCTAAAAACCTGAAATGCAATAACTTGAAAATTTTCCAGAATTATTTCAGATCTTTGAGATTTCTTTCCCTGCTCTCAGTTCTCCCTCTCTATTCTGGTACTTGGGCCTGATCTCAAATGCAAGCAACAATAAAAGGAAAGTAACTTTCTACTTATACAGAGAATGAGAAAAGTTAGGGTGGCGTTTTTACTTGTTCCATTTTAGGAGAAACCCTTGGGACAACTTTGACACTGTCCACATGTCAATGCAAAATGACAGCAAGGAAGTGGCAAATTCTATAGGCTTAATTGAAAACTGAAGTACTCCCATATTTAAATTTCTTTAGGCCTTTCATGGTTACCTCCACAGCATTAAACCAGCTCACAAATTTTATGTACCAAAATTTTCCATTTTCCCTTCTGGACTTAAAATATCCCAAATACAAAGGTCTAATACTTTTATAATTTGTAAAATAGAGATATTAATAGATTTTTTTTGAGTCAAACTCTTTCCACATCTCTCATCTAAATATGTATTATTAAAAAGTAGCCACATCACTAACAATCAGATAACAAAGTGAACATTCTGCTTCAAATAAAAGCTAGACCTTTCAAAATACTGAAATATGAAAACAGAATTCAAAAAACACAAAGGAGAAGAAAACTTGGTCCCGAAACACTTCACATTTTTCAGAATGAGTTTCTATGTCCATGTGTGTGCACATATATGTTTGTAATTTTTTGTCATGCATCCTATACTTCTAATTAAAGAAACATTAGGAAACCCACGGAAATTGTTATTCTGAGTAAACATTAACATGTCCTCTTTCATTTCTATTTTCCTGTCACTGCTGCTTCATATGTATGTCCATCATAAGCTCACCTGCAATATTTGACTCTACTGATTTCAAATTATTTTATAAGAATAATTTTATATTATTTTATAAGAACAAATATGCATCATAAAAATCATTAGATAGATCTATTCTGAGAATTTGAAAGTTAGGACAGAGGCAGAGAGAACTAAGGGTATCTTCCATACTTTGACATCAATGCATTTTTTACATGAATAAATTGAGGTTTGTAAGTAATCTTGAGGCTTCCCACATTTGCAAAGTTTCACTCACTGAAAGGTGGAATGCTTTGCAGTTTCAAATACAAAGTCCCACCTCACTTCCAGTTTAACATACTATTTATTTAAGCATATAGAAAGATTGTTGTTGGATGTGTGGTAATGTTGGAGTACATTTTGTTTCAGGTGAACATCATGTAGTTCTTTTCCACTAAGAGCAGCAGATTTCACTCTAAAGAACTTCCTTTTGTGCATATGCATTGCTTCCAGGTGCAAGAAACACGTGCTATATAACAGCCTAGTCTAACATAGTGCTTTATGTTAATGAAGACCCCTCACATCCAACTGAAAAAAGATGACATTCATTTAACTGTGTATGCTAACACTTAATGTGTACTAATGGTGACATTGTAATGAGAAATGAAATTTCTTGTGTGGCACAGTGGCAGTTTTGAAAGTGAAGAAATAAAATGCTAAATATTGAAAAATAACCACCTTCTTAAAGAAACATGTTTGTCTTAACTACGCAAAATTTTCAGTGCAATGACAGCAATTGCACTGTGGGTTTCCCTCATTTTCATTTGGAACACTAGTACATTGTGACTTTTTTTTTAATTTTCAGTCTTTGTCTACACACAGTTTCTACAAGAGTACAACAATGTTTCTTCTAGACAACATCTATCTGCAAAAGGATACAAATAATGATCAGCAACATTGTTCAAAATCACCATTCGAAGAAGCTGGAGGAATTTGGAAGAGTTATTTTTTTCCTCACATAAGTGTGTTAGCCTCAACTAAATTAGACAGAGACAATCAGGTAACAGAAAGGTCATAAAAGCCCCTAGGAAAGGAGCAATAAATTAATGTTTAAAATTTTGAATATTTAGCTTATATTAAAGCTGTAAAAGCATGTGAGAAGAACGCTTACTTTTTTTTATATTTTTTATTTTCTCTGCTCTCAAATCCTAACACAGACTACTCCATGCATGACTACAACTGTACATGGCATGCCTATTTCTTCATTATATTGGGACCAGAATCTTCCTTTTCATAAATATGGTGGATCAAAGAGTGTATGTCTCCGGAATGACCCATTTTCTAATGGATTATGTGATATTTCTTGTTGGATACATATGTACTGACTTTTTGTTTCACATTTAGGGTTAAAAGTCCAATGAAAGGTGGACATTGACAGTGATCTCACCAAGTATCACCTTATGATTCTGTATCAGTTTTAAATTTTTGTTTGTGACAATCACATCTGACCTTTAGAAAGGCATATGGATTTGACAGGATCCTTTGGACTGTAAGACATAAGCCAGTTCTGTTTATGGAAATTTATAAAAACACCTTACCCACTGCAGTCTGAGTTCTATTTTATTTAACATATCAAAGGGCTAAAAGAAGAATGTCAAGCTTGACACTGAAATGTGTGCTTTGCCTAACATAAAGAATGTCTTTCCTGCAAAGATAGAAAGCAACTCATAATCAAACTTCGGGAAACTAGCTAATGTGCTAAACTGGGCTTTCATGGAGCTTTAATTTCCAAAGCAACTAAATGCAGAAAAGAAAACCTTTCACTGAAATAACATGTGCAGGAAATAATGTATTTGTTAATTCCTTTATACATCAGGTGTTCTGATACTTGATATCAAGAGCACTACTGAGAGTTACAAAACACTTCTGAAAAGTTTAGATTTAGACATGGCATTTATATTCAAGTTACATGAGATATGTATTGAATTTAATGAAATGTTTGACAATCAGTATTCATCAGTATCTGACAGTGAAATTTGTACTATATGAGACTTTAATGTAGCCTTAGTTTATACAGAATGAATACTGACTGCACTGTAATAGTTAGCTAGGAAAAGAAGATCATAACAGAATAGTGTCAAAAATAGAGATGTTGAAAACTTAAAACACTGTAACTATTGCAATTATGAAAGCTACACTGGCAAAAGAAATACTATAATATACTTGGAAAACGTTACATTGGCACGTATACTATTTTTTTTTCTTAAATTTCTAAAAACGTGTTCTTGTGACAACACTGTGTGTTAGCCTTTTCTCCTAGAAGAGGCTCTTCTCTCTCCTTATTTTTATTTGTAAGATATTTATACAAAGCAGTAATTTTTTCACTTAGCTTTCATTTTATACTTATTTGTTGCTTAAAAACAGAATTAAGGTATTATTTGGTAGATGGTAACAGCATCAGCTAAAAATGCACCGGTCACTGAAAAATTTTCATTTCCTTTTCATTTGTGACTGGATAGATCTATCATACATATGCTATTTCTTGACCTAAGCAATAAACAACTGGAAGGAAGGAATCTTAAATTGGCCAGACTCTGGAAAAAATATATAGGCATTTTACTGTAATTGACTGTGCTACTGAGATTAGAATTGTTGAAACCAGAATTTAAGCCTTCATTTATCAGACAAAAAGCTAGTGAGATGGCAAGGAACTAAGTAATTACCTCAGCAATTCATCTGTCAAACCTTTCACAATTCTTCAACAAGGGTTTACTGAACAGAGACTCCAACAAAGCACAGCAAAGACTATGAAGAAGTGATGCTCATTTTGGTGGACCTGCATTTAACAGGACTGTGTTTTTTAAACTGTCATTCCATATTTAATTTTCCCCTTTAGCCTGTATTGTCCCCAAGCACCTAATCAAAATAGACTTAGATACCACATGAATTAGAAGTCACTCTAAAACCACGGAGATTATCACTAGCAATCAATGCTGCAGTATAATAACAGCTTAGCAAACTTCTGACCCACATTTATTTTAAGCAATTCAAAACTATAACTGAGAAGCAAAAATCAAAGGAAACTAGGGTAAAAGATACAGGATGATCTTAAACATAATTCTTCAAAGGAGTCTCAAATTTAACTAAGATATTTTTAAAATATTTATTATTTAATTAGATGGAATCAGAATCCATGCTAATCACAAATTTACCTCTGAACTACAAAGACTACTTGAGTAGATATTGAAAAGTTCATTTTGCAGATTGCTAAAAGATTACTAAAGATTTAGTGAGAAATGTGGTCCTTCAAATGAGATGTCAGATGATATCAGAGCACTCAAGTCCCAAAGTGTGACCTAAAAATCTAATTATTTGAATATTACCCTGAAACTATTACAATTACAGCAAGTAAACTGATATACTGCATGCATTGGACTTTTGAACCTATCTTCATCTCGTGAGCTGAAGTGCTATAAAAAAATTATTCTTGGTGATACCATAATTCATAGAAACATTTATATGTGAACTTACCATGCACAAATGCTTTGTTGTTCTCTTGAATTAATATCAGGCAGGTTAGAAAATTTGCTGGCAACTAGATGAAGACATTAGTGGCTTTGAAACTAAAAGTTTTAAAATGATAGTGACTCAGTGAAATCACAATGCAATGCAGCAAAGAGACAGGATACAGATTTGGCCAGAACTGAGTTCAGTTAATAGCCAGTCAGTTGTTAAAATATAAGTCACTGTCCCAAGTACTGGACACTCCCTATATCTCGTTAGTATATAATGCCACAGCAGTTGGCCATGACTTACTATCAACTAGCCTTTCAAGTATGGAAAATAAAACTGATTTTTAGTATCCATCTTTACAATGATGCCTGACAAACTCAGGGCTTTCTGAAACCATTTTTTTTGTTGTTTTTTTAATATAAAGCAATGAAAATGATAGATGTAAGGCTCCCAGCAGATTGTCTGGATCATGACTACACAGCCTAAGATCAGAAGAGCATTTATGCTCCAGTACTTTCCAACATTTTTATCTTAACATTTCACTGAGGTCAGACTCTGGGGAAACAAATTTGTCTGTCTTGGAGGCCTCAGACAGATTGCCTTTTGAAAATCAAACTTATCCTTTACTTCTTTTGCTTATTCCTGCACCATATGCTGTCACACTTCTCTACACAACCATGCAAGCAAGGAAAGGCTGTAATTTGAGTCTATTTTTCTGGAGCTGAGAAAGATAGAGAGAAGGATCTACCTGCAGACCAAATAGAGTACCAAAAAGTGAATTTGGTCAGACTGAAACAAAGTAACTATGTCTGTGGGTTTTCTCCCCTTTCTCTAATTTTTCAGGCACATACTACAGAGGGCTTTCTCTGTGGTGTCAGTGGGTTAGTCTGGCTGTTGGAACAGCAGAGAAACATTATTACATGTTTATAATTTTGGAGAGAACAGAGTTACACATGAATACAGAATAGCACACTCATAGTACTTTGCTACTGTATTTCTGACAGGCAGAGGACAGATAAAACGGTTCTATATAAACATTTAAGTTGTGTATTTAAAAAACTTTGTCTATTTAATCACAGGCATTGTAAGTCTTAAGGCATGAAATATATGCAAGTTGTTCTGGACAAAGCACAGAATCATCATAAATGGTAGCCAAAGAAATTACTTTATTGGACTTTGAATGACTTTGTAACAGTAGCTCAAGATAAAATTTTAATTCAGTTCATATTTTTAATAGATATTTGGTTTTTTTTGTTTTGACCATAAAACAGTTGTGCTATAGTTGTAAAGAGTATTCATTAATTTTATGATAGAGAAGGTTATAAAATCTTCATCAAGGCTCAAAGATTAATTGTATTATGGCAATACATTTTTGTTTACCCTGAAACTACATTGGCAAAGCTCATACATGACTGTTAAGAATTTCTACATCTAATAACCACGATAAATACATAATCCACTTTTCCGGACTTGAATGCATGATTTATTTAAATATAATATTCCTTTTTGCAGTTCCATGTAACATGTCAGGAGCTTACTCATATTTTGGTGGTAAAAACAAGTTATTTCTGTGCATGGTAAATGTGTAAAAAAATACATCTCTCTGTTCATTGTAGGAAATCACTGACCTGTTGTGTTAATGGCCTCTATAAGATAAATCAAATCCTTCCACTGTTACCAGTTTCAAACAAAAAAGTAAGACTTGCTATGCTGAGGTAGTTCCTGAAATACTCAGTGTTTACCAAGTGATTTGGAGTCAGACCTGTGTACACAAGAGATAGATCTTTCTTTAGCTGTAGGAATATGCAGCTCAGCCTGAGACTCTCATGCACCAGAACACACACCTTTTGAGGAGGCTTCTCCTCAACATCCCTCTGCTCTGTCTGTGCCTGTCTGCACAACTCTTACTTCAGACTGAGAGTACAGCAACTCACCTGCGCTGCCAGCATTTTATTATTTTATTTAAGCTAAATTTATTTAAAATTTATTATTTTATTTAAACTAGGTGTTTTATTTGTGTATGTGATGTAAGGGCATGGAGGTTTCCACAGCTGAGGTGTAATCATCTCCTACATTAGCAATAATTTAGTTACTTCAGCAGTTTCCCTTTTGAATAAAGGATTTTTTTCCAATAGCCTTACAATTCCTGGTTCTAGTGAGCTCATGTCTGAGAGCTCATCACGTATTCCACAAGGACCGTCTTCTGTAGCAATAGATATCTGTTTCTTTTCTGCTGACTAGTGAGATTTTTCTCATATTTTCCTACCAATATGGCTAAGATCTGACCAAGTCATCATAACAAGCAAAACTCTAATTTAGGAGCATTAGTCTCAATGTACCTGGTGCAGAAAAGCTCTGGAAATAAGCAGGTAAAACAAATTGCTAAGAGTAATTTTCCATCTGGGAAAACACAAGAGGATTCTGCTATGCTCAAGGATTGACAATCCTTCTGTCAGGTCCTTTTGAAGGGCAAAAAAAGTCATTGAGAAAAGCATTTACATACTCTATATAAAGTACTTCTATCAAGAGGATTTTCTTTAAAAGTGGAAAAGATTAATCCTCAAGGAAATTTTCATTCTATTACAAAGAAAACATTTTATTTTAGAGTGTATGAAGGACAACTTTTTGTCACAGCTGGTGGGTGGGCCCACGAGAGGAGGGGCTATGTTAGACCTGCTGTTTTCAAATAGAGATGGGCTGGTAGGAGATGTGATGGTTGGAGGCCATTGGGGCAGAGTGATCATGAAATTACAGAGTTCTCAATATTTGGTGAAATGAGGAGGAACACCAATAAGAATCTTATACAGACTTCTGGAGGGCAGACTTTCGCCTACTTAGGAGACTTATTCAGTGAGTTCCTTGGGAAGTAGCCCTTAAAAGCAAAGGAGTTCAGAAAAGGTGGGCGAGCTTCAAAACAGAGATCTTGAGGGCACAGGAACAGACTGTCCCTGTGTGCTGAAAGACGAGTCAACAAGATAAACGACCAGCTTGGATGGGCAAGGAGGTTTTGAAGGAACTTAAGAATAAAAGGAGGATGTATCATCTTTGGAAAGAGAGTCAGGTCTCTCAAGAAATATTTAAGGGGGCTGCTAGAGCATGTAGGAAAAAAATTAGGGAGGCCAAAGCTCAGTTTGAACTTAAAATGGCGACTTCTGTAAAGGATAATAAAAAATGTTTTTACAAATATATTCATGGTAAAAGGAAGGGTAAGACCAACCTTTGTTCTCTACTGGATGAGGGACATAACTTAGTAACTGCAGATGAGGAGAAGGCAGAAGTGCTTAATGCCTTCTTTGCCTCAGTCTTTAGTGGGAAGACGGCTTGTTCCCAGGACAACTGTCCTCTTGGGCTGGTTGATGGTGCCAGGGAACAGAATGGTCCCTCCATTATCCAAGAGGAGGCAGTCAGAGAACTGCTGAGATGCTTGGATATTCAAAAATCTATGGGACCAGATGGGATCCATCCCAGGGTGATGAGAGAGCTGGCAGATGAGCTTGC
>VXBC01006891.1:0-11494 GCA_013399945.1 Ploceus nigricollis | reverse complement strand
CGTCCAGAGGAGGCAACGAGGCTGGTGAGGGGCTTGGAACACAAGCCCTGTGAGGAACGGCTGAGGGAGCTGGGGTTGTTTAGCCTGGAGAAAAGGAGACTCAGAGGTGACCTTATTGCTCTCTACAACTCCCTGAAGGGTGGTTGTAGTCAGGTGGGGGTTGGCCTCTTTCTCCAAGCAGCAACTGACAGAACGAGAGGACACAGTCACAAGCTGCACAAGGGAAATATAGGTTGGATATTAGGAAAAAGTTTTTCACAGAAAGAGTGATAAAGTACTGGAATGGCCTGCCCAGGGAGGTGGTGGAGTCACCATCCCTGCATGTGTTTAAAAAAGACTGAATGTGGCACTAGGTGCCGTGGTTTAGTTAAGGGGTTAGGGAACAGGTTGGACTCAATGATCTTGAAGGTCTCTTCCAACCTTGTGATTCTGTGAAGCCTCTTCTCAGTCCTGGCTTGGATTGGTAGACCAGGAGTTGCAGTAGTATTCAGAATCACAAGCCAGTAGCACCTCAGGACCACCATGATCGTATAACAGTACCACATACCATTGCTCCTTGAAATGAAATAGTACCTACTCTAGAAAAAACTGTTACACAAATATTGTGAAGTAAGCAATTTCATTGGATGAATTCAGAAAAATCTGAATTTTTTAAAAAAAAATTTGACAATATACTGACTTTTTATCTTAAAATTATGTCTGCACTGCTGATATCCTATAGTTACCACATAGGTAAGCATAGTATGTGTTCCCATATGATTAACTCTTTAAATATTTGTTCTCAATTTTGTATTGATCGTATAGTATGAAATACAAGACTACACGCATTGTGGAAATTTCCTCTCACATTCTGCCACTCATGTAATATATTTTGCAATTTCTGAAGTCACATAGAACACATCATAGCCTAAAACAATACAAATAAAGTTGACAGTATATTCATTAAACTTTAGAATTCCCCATCTTATTAAAACCAAAAATTTTCTGTACCTTATTTTTTTTACCACAAGAATGAACAACTAACTTTCCTGCAAATCATCATTACACCACATTTCTTAAGACATATCTATTTGCAAGCATAATGTCAGTTGCTGAATGGTCTGAATTCCAAATGATACTTGATATGGCAGCTTTGCACTCATAAATGCAGTCACTATGTCTGTGTAATAAAGCTCAACAGCAGTAAAGATGATAGCTGGTTGAAAGAAGAATGAAGTGTCCTACCCACAGGAATCTCATCAATACATGTTTGCAGTATTTGATCCACAGCAGCCTAAACTGTTCATATGATGTTTCAAACTGTTATTCTGAAAAACATAACATCAAAAAAGGAAATTTAATAGTTACCATGCTACCTTGCAGTTCTATGTTGACCCATACTTCACACACAGTTTTGTGTTAATCTATAACATTTAAGTAGAGGGAAAGTCCAATGTGGAGTAAAGAATACTGATTTTTGGGAACACTCACAGTAACTCCACTGGACAAAGAGAGGGAGATCATGAACTCCCAGGGTTACAACCTAGGAATCAGCTGCTTCTTTTCTGTCATTTTTTAATATTATACTTGCAATATAACTTGTGCTGCTACTAATTTTTTAATTGTTTGGCAAATTATGAAATTATATACGAGCTGCCAAATTCTATGCTCCAAAATCCTTATTGACCTATTTAATAGTTGATCCCTACTCTTCAGGTGAGGGACATCTGGATGATGACAGAGAGAGATTTTGCGAAGTATCTACACATAGATGGTAGGATAGTGGCATAGTGGCTAGAATTTTATTGCAACAATGCAGCATCATTCAGCTGGTTGCCGTTCCTTATTGAGTGCTGTAAAAAACTCAGACTGAAAAAGAATATGAAGGAAAGCTAATTTTCCTGTGATGTCTTTTTCACAAAATTATTTTTATATAATCCTTATTTCCTTTAATGCTTATATAATGCTATATTTGTTGTCACTGGAAGCCTTAGAATCATATTGATGGTCAAAACCCTATGAGATCAGGCATTTGAGCTCTGAAGTCAAGCTTATATTTCCTCCAGAGGTGATTTCATTAGTGATGTCATGACATAAAGCATTTAAGACTGCTTCAACTAATTAAATATATCATTGGTGGATGCTCTGAGATAAACATGGAGACTGACCCAAAGCAGCAGAGCTCACACACACATCCTCTACAGATACGTCTTAGATTTCTAGCATCCAGACAGGAAGAGAAAACATTATGCCATCTATTAAATTAAAAGGATAATATAATTTTCACTAAATGTCAGACATACCTCAGGAAACAATCCTCTTATTGAGGATGCTCTCAATAATCCTTAATCCTCTATGCTTTTTGGGGGCTGTTTATTCACTTGTCCTGTTGCTAATCTAATTTCATTAGGTCTTCTTATCTAATCTTGTTGATTGATATTAGAGCTGATTTAAGGAATTTAAAAGTGAGAGTAAATCTAAGAAATTTAAAACACTTAATTGCATCACATTTCTTGACGTTAATTTAGAAACAATTTTTTGATTATATCAAATTTTATTGATCCAGAATTATTTTTTATATCATAACAGAAGATGACCAACACAAGTCTTTGATAAAACTATCAATCACAGCACAAGTTACCACATAGTAAAAAAAAAATGTCATTTATTTGTTGCTTGCTGTTACTACTGAGACCAAATTCTAATTTCAGGTAAGCTGAAACTAACCACTGTGGAGGCACTCTATTTTTTTGCAGAAAAAAATCACCATTCATATTTCTAGATAGGAAAATGGAATTTGGCCAATATCAGTTAAAATGCAATTACAGTGCCACAGGAGAGGAAGAAGAGAAAGGAAGGTGGATCCATCTTGCATGGTATATTGCTCTTTCCATCCTCTTGAACACCAGATTTCCATCCATGTACATTTCCTATTTTTTCTGTCTAACTGAAAAGGATTGAGCTGCTGGATGATTTAAGAAGCTGGTGCCGTTTCATACTTGTTGACTGTTCTCAGTGACACTGAAAAGTAAGCAGTGACACTGAAAGGTAAGCAGTAACACTGAAAGCCCCACAGCTTGCCTTGACTTGAAATGCAGCTGACTTTATTGTTTTTTATCTGAAATCAGTTTCTGAAAGCATCCTGGCAGACTAAATTATGAGGTCATTAATGAATTAATNCTTCAATGTGTTTATTTAGTTTCTCTTCATTTTCAGAAATATCCCTCTTCATCTAATGCCCAGCCCCTTCCTGCACGCCTTTTCCTGTCTCAGGGGAAGCCCCATCCACACGTTACCGATGGCACTGGACAGCTCTGGCCCCTCCTGTGGTCAGGTTTCACACCACGCACGGCTGGCAGTTCCCCTTTGTGACGCGGTCGCTGGTGCGCCCGGNATTGCTCTTTCCATCCTCTTGAACACCAGATTTCCATCCATGTACATTTCCTATTTTTTCTGTCTAACTGAAAAGGATTGAGCTGCTGGATGATTTAAGAAGCTGGTGCCGTTTCATACTTGTTGACTGTTCTCAGTGACACTGAAAAGTAAGCAGTGACACTGAAAGGTAAGCAGTAACACTGAAAGCCCCACAGCTTGCCTTGACTTGAAATGCAGCTGACTTTATTGTTTTTTATCTGAAATCAGTTTCTGAAAGCATCCTGGCAGACTAAATTATGAGGTCATTAATGAATTAATGACCACTGTAATTTTTTTAAATCCAGTTTAAATCCAATTATTTTGACAATTGTTCATTTCTTAAGCAAGAAAGCTAACAAATAAACATGAACTAGAGCCTGGTGTTATATTCCTGATCATGTCTAATTTTAAAATATTTTTTCCTAGCTGTCATTATTGACATGTTATGTTACCAATTTTTTGCTGTTACAAATGTCACTGTAGAAAATGAATTGTCAGTTTGTCACAGTGAATCAGAAAGTTCATTCCTGTGTTCCTCACCTTGGACATAGCATCATGATAGCAACATGCATATTTGGACTATTTTGCAGCCCTTTTTNAGCTGCCATGAGCCTGTGGCAGACAGAGGCCCCAGGACTGAGATCAAAGGTTAAATGGCTTTTTGCTGCCATCTCTTGATAAACCAGAGGAAAAGGCAGCAGAAGCTGATTGCGTCCCTGGCCAACGTCCCCGGGGCTGGGACAGCGTTCGGCGCTGGCTGATGAGGATGGATTTACCTTCGGGGAGGACAGAGCACTGAGGACTTGTCACCAGTGGTGACGGATGAGCATCAGGGCTGCGCGGGGAGAGAGGTTCATTATAAATACACTTCATCCTCACTCCCCTGACTCAGGGCTGCAGGAGGCTGGGAGAGAAAAGTGGTTTTTACCTTTGAAGGAATGAGTAATCTAATGGCAGAGTCTCTGTGTACTGTACAGATTGAAAGAGAGCTTTCAACTGTAAAACCAGGCTTGAAATGTAGGCTCTGTCATTGTAAGAGATGGTAGGTGTGGACCTGCAGTGGCTGCAGAGCTCTTAAGAACCTGAGTCTCTGTCAAATTTCAGTGATGGGGACATTCTGTGGCTAGATTATTCAACTGTCTCCCCAATATTTCACATGTCCCACAACTCCCATTTTGTTGGCTAAATCTTCTGTGTTGACTCATTTGGATCATCCAACACTGCAGATCAAGCAAATCATAGGTCAGCAATGAATTTTAATGAAATCTGAGTAAGCACACTTTCCTTTTTGAAATTCATGGAGAGAAAGAATAGAAATGAAGACTTTTTTTAAAAAAAAAGTTAATTTTCAGTTAAATTCTCAGTCTTTAAAGTAGGCTGTCTTGAAAACTTTGGCCCATAAATACTCTTTTTATGAGCTCCAAGACTGCCATCATTTCTGCTTAGCCAATACTGAGACTGTGCCTCCCTCTGATATGGAAAAAAATGAAAGCAGAATAAATTCAAATCAGCAGAGAATTTACTGAGTAATTCCTTTAAACAGGCATTGCATAAAATACAGCTGTGGTCCCTGAATAGAACCCAGAATCCCTGTAGAAAACTCAGAGTCCTGAGAGAAAAAGTCACATTCCTTCTTGCCTCCTCTGCCTCCAAGTTAAGAGACTGCCTGATGCTTTGGTACTCTCCTGGGTGAAGTGGGATTGAGGAGACAAGTAAATGAATCCTCATTAGCTGATGGGTTCTGAAATGTGTCAGTCACACAAAATACCCCATAAAATAAGTTTCTTATGGAAAGTCTTCCCGTGAGACCTTGAGTGAATTATGCCTCCATCATTAGGTGGCAGCTGAGCAAAGGGGGATTTCAGAAAGAAGTTTTTGTCTTAGATAGCTTCATCTTATCTAAGATGAAGAGATGCAGGGGTTTTATTGGACCTGACCGGGGCAAAAGAGAGTCAAGTGGCAGGGAGAGATTAGACATAAATTAGCAGAACAACAAATGGATTAAGGTTGTGATAAACTTAGAACAGTAAACAAACAATAGAGGAATCTTTTCTTTTTACTTAAATTATTTGTCCTTAACTTTTCTCTGGAACTCATTTCCCATTATTGAGGATTGCTTGGAAAGTATAAATTACTTTAAATATTTTTATTGACAGCCATCAATAGAGTCAAAAATAGATTATACCAACGAGAATCAATGCTCCCTTAATCTTTAAGATATGAAATGGGTATCACCATGAACATGCACCCAGCATATATATACTTTTCATTTAGTTAGACTAACATTCCTATATAACATTTGCATTATCCAGAAAATGGAGAATGAATGTAACACTATGCTTTAAACCCATTAGTAAAGGAAACGCAGTCATTGTTTGAAAAATAAAAACCAAAACACTAAAATACTTGTTATCTCTTCGGTGGCGGCCTAGGTATATTCCTGACTGCTAATTGAACAACCTTTACAATTAAACATGGAATTTACCTTGTTAAGCCTATGAATGTCTATGAGGATCTCTTTTTCAACAGAACTCTGTACCCTAAAAATAATGCTTATTTTGATGGATTGGAGAAAGTTTCAGTCCCTTCTTTAAAAAATGGCTAATCAAAATACAGTAAAGGGCACTGCACACTTACTAAAAATAGGAAAGGACTGGAAGGGCCAAGAGGTTCCCCTCTCTTCCATTAGTCACATATTGTATATGAAGTAAGTCAGTTTTAATAGTGTTAGAAAATTATCTCTCTTTCCCAATTTTAAATTTTGAATGTCATGTCCATAATATTTCAAAGTTGTGGCTTCAGCCATAATGACTTTGAATTGTCCTAGACCACGTAGTAACACTCCTGGTTGCACAGGGAGCTACACCAAGGGCTTTCTAGTATGAATTGCTTAATCCCTGCAGGACACTTGGAGAAAAGAATCCTTTCAAAGAGGAAATGTTTCCTGTATATGTATTTGAAGCCATATTCCAATTTCCCCTAGGAAATTCTAATTGTGTTTAGCTGTCATCTTAAGTGCTTATGTGATTTAATGATATGGGATAAGAAGATTATTCTGATAGGATATTAAGGGGAAATATAAAATTGATTTAATCCCATGTTTCTGCATCAGCATCCTCAAATGACCTGTGCTGCTGAGCCACTGTAATTCCTAATGAGAACTAAGCTTTCTGTCATCATGGTTCCTGTAAAACTTCCAACTGGAAACACCAGTTCAAGAACTATATTTAAACTTAAATGAGGCCTGAGACGGATAATTGCCCAAATACAGAAGCTTCCATTAAAAAAAGCACCGAAACAAAACCTAAAGTCATGCTAAGAGATTCAAGACAAAGATGAGTTTTGATAGCGAGCGGTCCAACCTCTTGACTCACAAGTAATCATAACTGAAGTAATCATATTGATGATCAGACAGTACCAGCTTTCTAAGGTATGAGTTATGTTGTCTCCATATGGTGGCACATGTAGCAAAATGATGCTACGCTACTGTTTAGCTGCTCCCTGATTTCTTCAACTGCCATCTAGAAAATGAGTCCTGTTGATTCTTGGGAAATTATGTACAGCTAAAAAGAAGTCTAATAATGGAAGAACAAATTAGAACACCTGCCTCCTGCTCCTAATTGTCTAGATAACCTCAGTCAAATTACTTTATTCTAGGCCAAAGTAATTTGTGTGTCAATAACAAACACTCTCATTTTCTTTACTTTTGGTCACATCATGCTACTGATAACTCAAGATAATTTCATAAGCTTGTATGCTTATATGCTTACTGGACATGATTAAAGCAAAGGCCAGTGCTCTGATTCTGACATAAGTTTGTCCTCCCCATGAACATTTCCAGAGAACAGCTTTGGTTTAGGATAGACGTAAAAAATAAGTGAAAATTTCTTTCAGAGTACATCTAGTCTCCTACAAATCTACAGGTTACTTCTCCAAGAATTAAAGAGGCAGCTAGCTGTGTATATGAAAATACCTTACCAGGGTCCATTAATTAAGATTAGTATGTGAAGTGGTAGTAGGTTTAGGTGTAAATTTGTTCATACTGTTAGCCATTATTAGCTGTTATGTGCTAGATTATTTCAATGTTGTCATCATATTGCATGATAGCATGCTGCAATGCAAAAGAGACATAAATCTTTTTCATGAACCCTGTAAAAAGGTGGATGAGAGAGAGGAAAGATGGGCTTTTACTCCAGGGTGCATCCAGCACAGACTGGGTTTTCTGCAGCAGTTAATGCCAAAGCAGATGGAGCTATTTTGAAGACTTTCACATTGCTCTACTGATATTCTCATATTTAAAGACTTGTTAGAGAATGCTAATATAGCCATTATTTTGCTATAATAAAGGAGTTTAAAAGATAAGCTATTTTTAAAGAGGTTTTTCTCTGTTGAATCCATTTATTTGCCATAGGGGACAGTATGATCAGAGTGGGAACTAGAAGTCACTGACACAACAAAGCCTCTGCTGAATGTGATTGTCCATCAGGAGCTTATGGAACTCACAGGCTGACTTTTCCTCTACACAAAATACATAAAAATAAGAACTATGTAGCCTCAAAAATTAACTCTGTGAATTTAAAAAAAAACAACATTTCCGTGTATAGAAAAAAATTACGTCCAATATCTCATGAAATTTTAAATCTTTGGGACTAAAATACACTGAAAAACAATCAAACATGTTACTGGTACATGTTTTGGTAGAAGGGACAATTACATAATTATGAGCAATCCATTAATACCTAAAAGGTAATATCTAAAAAATGTAGGCCTGGCTGCAATTATTCTACTACCCTAAAAAATCTCAAGATGAAGAGTTCACCAATCAGCAGAATTATGAACAATATAGAGGATTGTGGAATTCTTTAGTCAGAAACAGTTCTTCCTTTCTACTTTTGTTGACTTCAAGAACTTTTCACCAAATCATTTTTATTATATGAATATCAATGTGTCCTACTAAAGATTAGCCTGATGTACAAACTACTCTAACCTAAGTATTTCCTATTGAACTTGCATGTTGAACTTCAGTGTTCTAGTGTTTCGCTCTTTCTTGTCTTTGATGTATGTACAATCCCCCTGAAAACACCTATTGATGCCACTGAGACATTTCTACTCCATCCCAAAACAGATCCTAGCATAACAGCAGCCAAAGGAAAGCAACCTGCTTATGGACTCACATGCCTAATTCAATAGAAATAACACGAGGCATGCAGCTAAGATTTGATTCACTGCAATGTTTAACTGGAATCCAAATATGTTTCCACAGAAAATTCAGAAAATCTTATCTTTTAAATTGAAGAAAAAGTATCAGAAATTTGTAAATTAATGCCTACAGATGCAAGGTAATGCACGATTAAGTAATGGAGTGTAGCATATGTCCTACATACTTGGGTACAGTGGGGGGCAGCCATGGTATTAGAGCACCAATCTATGTATTGCAGACCATATGGCACACTTGTAGACCACTTGGATGCTGCTACAGCTGGTGCAAAATGAAGTTCCTATTTGCCTAGCAGATCTGGCAGTAGGAGAATACCTTATGCTAGTGTTATTTTTACTACATGTTCCCACAGTACAACTTTACACTTTCTGAAGTGTGCTAAGTGTGCACAGGATTGCTAAAACTGTGTATGCTTTTGATGTTTGTTACCTGAAAAGCTCCTTGTTCTTCATGGTAAATCTCTTTTGATACTGAAGTATTGCTTCTGGTTTTCTTCATATCTTACCTCTCTTAATTTTAGAACAATTATGGTGCTAAAGTCCTTCTCCACCTTGTTGCTATTCACTTTCATTCTTCCTAACAATTTTTTTCAAATTTCTTTTCTCATCTCACCAAATATTTCATTAAAAAAATCCACTACATTTTCCCAGGAAATGCTTCTCCAAGACCTGCCATCTAGAATGCCATTAATTACTGGAAGATTAGGAAACCTTGATGATTACATTTCTAAGTTACTAAGAGCTAGGTCTGAAAACATACCACACCTTATTAAACAAATTGCTACATCCTACATTACTCTCTATAGCCAAGAAAAAAAAAAAGTCTTCTTTTAGATCTTTTTCCTCTCTATAGTCCAATTTTTTTCCCCTCCTATGGGGCTATTTTCATTTTTTCACTAGATGATGTGTGACAAGGTTCCCCAGTACACGAACAAACACAGTATACCAAAACTTCCTAATATGCTCAGGTCAGTAATTAATTTCTTTTACCTGTCTCCATCGCAGTACACCCTGTGACTGATCAATCTTATTATGATACAGTATCACAGCTACACAGGCTTGATTAATTACCCAGTTTTTCAGGGGTATCATTTACTATTAGAGGAAAAGAAAAGTTTCCTCCTCCAGCAAATCCCTCTAGAGTGCACAAAGCATTTAGTTATTTCAATTCTGGAGGAAGAGTGATGAGCTTGGGTGATGACAACTGACAGTACTGATCCATGTTCCTCAAGATACCAAGCTCTTTCTTTAGCTTGTGTAAGTCCACTGAATGTGTCTAACTGTTGACCTGCATCAAATGAATACCTGGTTCATTCTCCAGTTCTCCTTCCCTGGTTCTGATAGATGTGTTATAAAACAGAGGATTCTTCTTCTGTTTTCAGAAAAAGAGGATGATCCTGAACACCTGTCAGAACTGCATCTAACAACTTTTCATAGAAAATTCATTTAAGAAAGCTGCCATTTTTTCACCCTGCCTCTATTAGAACCAACCAACATAATCACATAATGATCACAACACTAAAACGTATTAAAGACACATTTTATTCTTTCTGAGATGAAGTAGGGAATCTCAGATTCTCCTGGTATCCTCCTTTCTCATATTGAAAACTGCCCCATTAACGTTTTGAATGTTGGGGAGAAAACTTTCCTTTCACTTGTGGTATTACTGTCATAGCTCCATAGTGAAACCTATGGGATGTGCATTTATGCAGGCATTCAGTGCTCCTATTGGATTGGCCTGTAGAATACTGAACTCAGTTGGTAACACTCCTCTCCGGACCAAAACACTCTTGTCAAGATGGAGATGCAAGCCCAGGGCCGACATTTCTGTGCTTTCCTGCTCTCAAATGCAGCAAAGCCTGTACAGACATATTTAGATTTAAACATCTGCTTAAGCCCCTCCTGTTTCTGGAAAGCATTGAAGCTTTTTCTTTAACACTTTGCTGATTCAGACTTCAGACTGCTGGTTAGATGCCAGCTTCTATTTGAGATGTTAAATTAAAACTCTTTCTGGCTGGTTCCTTTGACCTGCACCTGGGAAAAAAAACAGTCCATGTAATTAAAATGAATATAGAATAATAATATTTTAGAGGCATGTGCTTCCCATGAAGGTCTCTTTTTTTTTTTTTTTTTTTTTTTTTTTTTTTTTTTTTTTTTTTTTTGTGATGTTGGAGTTTCCCCGGTAATAGTTCTGATATGGAATTATATGAAGACGTCTTTGTTACGTTAGTTACTGTTCTGTGTTCTGTGTGTGCCTTTGCAGGAAGTTGTGAAGATTTTCAGACTGTTAAAGAAAAATAAAAATCAACATCACATTGTATTCCATTACATCATTCTACAAGCGCATCACTCTTTGTTTCCTTTAACATGTGGCTTTCAACTTCAAGAAAAGCATTCCCAGTGACTGACGCCCCAATCCCAGGTCTGCCTTATCTCGAGAGAGATACAGCTTTGTGCGGGACGACTTTCACCACCGATTGGACACATTCTTAACATTTTTTTAAGCGTAGAAAACAGCCAGGGAGGTCTCACGTTAGTCTCTGCTGGAATTTTACCCAAGGCGTTCACGGCTGCTGCCACCTCAAGCCCGATGGGTTGCACAGCATGTTCGGTGCCGCACAGCATCGTGTGAGCCGCGGCTGCAATCATCCCCAGCCCCGGGCGGCGGCGAGGCGGGGAGAAGAGCTGCCTGGGGGCGACGGAGCCAGGGGACCGAGCCGGGCGGAGAGACCGCCGGGGACAGGAGGGAGTTGCCAGTGGTGGGCGGGAGCCTCCGAGGATGGCAAGGAGCAGTCGGGGATGGGAAGGAATCGCGAGTGGTGGGAGGGAACAGGAGGGATGGGAAGGAGCCGCCAGTGCTGGGAGGGAGCCGGGCGAGATGGGA
>VXBC01006890.1:35480-46858 GCA_013399945.1 Ploceus nigricollis | reverse complement strand
GCTCTCGAGCCGCCGTTCCCGCGGCGGTGCCCGCGCGGTGCCGGCCCCCTCACGGAGCGGGGCAGGGCGGCCGCTCCCGGCCCGGCGTCCCCGTCCTGCACCGATGGGCACAGCGAACAGCACGGCCTTGCCAGCCCTTAGAGCTGCAAACAATCGGTCAGGTAAACATTGATCAAATCCCGCTGTTTTGGCAGCATCTGGCGGCGTTCATGCGCTCTGCTGCAGATAGCGAAGCAGAGCACTGGGCGGGCAGCATGCTGCCGGAAATGCATGTCTAACTTTGTGTTTAAAATCAACAACAACGTAGAGGGGAAAAAACCCCAAAAAACCCCAAACTAATATTTATTATGATGGAGTGGCTTGTTGGAAAAAAATCAAATTTGCCACACACTTGAACATTTGGCCAGCACAACAATCCAATGTACATGTTCCTACTTTTTTATTAAAGCTGAAATATTTGCCAAATTTTGTATTCCTCAGGTGTCTTAACTATATTAACCCTGTGGGTATAATCATATACGAGACTTATTTAACCTAAAGCTCTTACTTAGCAGTTTTTGGAAAAAAGAGCCAGCCAGTTGATAAATTGTCCAAGTCAGTATTCTCTAGGAAATATCTCCAAACATCTACTGCTTTACATCCATTAAATTTTCTTCAGGGCAATTTCTGGCAGTACTATTTTTTATTTAGTGTCTGTGTGATAAACAAAGCATTATTAAACTTCAGAGTAATCCAAATTGAAAACTTAGAATTAGCAGATCTAGTATTCATATATCATTTAGTATAACTTGAAAAGCCACTCCTTTCCCACACTTTCAAATCATCGAATCTCAGTCTATTTTTCTCCAGAGATTAGCAAACATTAGCAAATCACAATGAACTTCACTTCATTTTTGAATTTATAAGGAAACCTGAAACCAGAGGAACCATGAGTGGTTTCTTGTTTCCCTGTGAATGCTTTACACAGCTGTAATGGGTAAAAACTTGATGAGTAAGGTCTAAAAATGCTGTGTGGTGATTCAGAGTCATGCCAAGGTTTCTGACTAGGTAACCTCCTGCTGCATTGTGGCCCCTCAACCTCTGCTGTCACACATTTCTCACAGGCTCTGTACAGCACAGACAGCGTGCAGAGGGTGCTGTGCAGGCCTTCACTCATCTCCTCTCTCCATCTTCTCCTGACATTTTACAGCAGGCTTCAAGTCACGATCTGAGGACACAGAAATACCTAGCCACAAAGCTGAAAGCATTTGAGGAAGGGTACTTGGAAAAGACAAACTGATCAATCTGGAAAAAATGATTCAAATGTTTGGAAAATGACAGCGTCAGTCTTTAAATACAATCCATCATGAAGTGTTGTTCGCAGTGACATTGGAGGAAAATCTTTACACAGAAAATGTGGATGCAACTGTTTTAAAGGAACGATTATTATGAGGGTAGAGGAAGGAAAAAAAAATACAAGGGCTCCTTTTTTAAGTGACAAGTGAATTCATAGCTAAGCATCTGCTCAGAGGAAAACACTGAGGTCAGATCTTGGCCTTGGGTTTAAAGTGGGCCCAGGGAGCTATATAACTACTTTACAAGCAACAAATATGTGTCTAGTGACAATATCTTCTGCCTTGTTTCTCTCTTTTTTTTTTTTGTTTTTCCCTTCAGAGTAGAAAGTTTTCATCTGTTTCGCATTAGAACCGGGATGAGGCTTAGGTCAGTCAAGACAAAGCCCTCTGAGAATGATAGAGGGTTTGGCAGTGAAAGATCCCCAAATCTACATATGTGTGCCCAAATTAAAGTGGAAGAGGGAAGAAAAAAAGCATGATTTTTCTATCAATATGTCTTTCTTGTTGCATAACTAATAAAAAATAAGCTAAAAATAAAACTATTCCTTGTCATACGAGTCATCTTTACAAAAATGTTTCTGTATTTAGAAATAAACATAGAACTCTTTATTTTAGTATGAGTCACAGGACTTGTTTTGTAAAAGAGGAGAAGATACTCCACGAATGGGAAACACTCAACAAACAGTCTCACATCTGAATGACCTGACAGGAGACTTCTATTCTGCATGGGAATATCCATTTGGAAAGAGATACTGGAATCAGTGGATGGCTGGAGCTGTTTTGGCTGGGAATGGTGCTGTCAGTATCTCAGCTGCTGCAAATCTTTATTGCTCCACATCAGCTGTGCAACTGGCCCAGGACCTCTCACAGGAATGGGGTTACCTCACCAATGGATGTGTTGGTTGCACTAATGATATTCCTGGCAGGCTGATCCAAGCACTGATAGAGCTGTGACCTGGAGAGGGCGGCACGTCTGTCATTCTAGCAAGAATAAATAAGCCATAGTGGAAATGAAAAACAGAAACCAGGGCCTGGGGTCAGGCAACAAAATTGTCTGATAAAACTTACTGAAGTCTGAACTGCTAAAGAATTCAGAGTTAAATTTAGAATGCAGCACTTTGCTAGAGGCATGAAAATCTCTGTCTGTTCACTGTTTTATTGACATGTAAATGTGTTTCAATGACTTTAATGTAAATTTAGAAAAAACATAGAGGATTTGTCAATATAACTCCAGACAATTGCTTTAATTTTTGGGGCTGTTTTTAGTAGCTTTCTTGCTTACCTGGTTTACTATTTTTCTGGTTTGTTTTTTTTTTTTTTCTTCCTCTCTCTTTTTTTCACTATGAAAATCAAAATGCTGTTCTGGAGAGACACTAACTGAAATACTGTTTGCTAAAGAGAAACGTGGTTCTGAATTTTTCTATTCTCTCCTTCTCAGGCATTTCCAGCAGAAATCAAAAAGAGGAAAAGAGAAGATTTCTTCATGTATGGTGGAACTCTAATAGTATCGAACCAGTTTTGCAACATGTATTATACAGGAATGTGTGAGGATTTTCCCTAAAAGATCAAGAGCCTGATAATGTTTCCCTGCTTTTAGGTTTCACTACAATCTCAGCCAATCTTTCTCTGAAAGCCCCTAAACTTTGGTGATTTAGCTAACTGTGGGCAAGACTGAACCAAGTTCTGAGGGGAACAAGGATGAATCTTTCGTGTTTCATTGTGAGTGGAGTTCTGGTGGTGGCAGTGAAAAAGACTGAAATATTTAGTCTTAATTTTACTGTGAAGTTTTGAATTTTCTTTTGTAAAGGAGTTGAAACAGAATGAAATATCTTTAGTATTCTCCTTCCAAGGGATTGCACAGAGAAGACATCTAAGCAGAATCCTGGGTGCCATCCAGTGGCACCAGAAGATTGTGGATGAGAAAGGGAAGCCATGAAGAAGTGTTATCCTCTGACAATTTGTATACCAGGAGAAATCTAGAGTCGACTGTTTCCAGGTCTAACTATGTCAGCATCAGCCTTCCATTGGAATGTATTTGTTGCAAACTCATAGAAAAGAATCTGTCCAGGCCAGGGTAAGGAAGTGAAGCCTCCAGGCTCAGACTTGGTGCCTGTTTATCTCCATCCCCTTTCAGAAGTACACACCCTAGAATCTGGATTACATGCTCTAAAATGACCTCAAAAGGCATTCCAAGGTTGTTTTCTGGTGTAGAAAACAACATATAAATGCACAGGACTGTACTACCATTCCAATACTTTTTTCAATACAAAATTTTCTCTTACTGTACTAAGACAAGCATGGAAATCTATAATTATTCCTCTTATCCTCTGGTATTTTGAATACTGCATAATAATAAATCAAAACCAGTGCAGACTGCAAATCAGAGATGTAGTATCTCTTTGTGGGAGTTATTTATTTATTCACTTTATTTATTCACCTACTTCACATAGTAGGTGTCTAACTTTGTTAACACCCCTTAAAGACGAAGAATCTTTGGAGGTGCAAAGCAAAGCAAATGATACTATTGAAGAACTTTCATTCTGTGTTAAAACCAGCAATTCAGCAGTACCCAAGATATTTTGATACACCATTGATTGATTGATTTCTTTTGAAAGGTGATTAACCAATCTACTTCGTTAGTGTCAGTGTAGATCTATAGGACTTAACACTTTTTAAAAGCATTTACATCTCTGAAAAGATTTGTCTGGTACCTAAGCTCATGCAACTTCATTGACTATAATTAAGTGAATTTTATAGTAATGTTCTGTCCCTTCATATAGAAATAAAATTAACAAATATCTTGAATGTTTATCTCAACTTACCAAGAATTGATTTCAACAAGATTTTTTAAATGATACACTGCTGCTATCTTGTCTTATCTTGCTACAAGAAAAAGTATGCATTTGTAGCTAGATTTTGAGAACACTACTTTGCATTCAAAATTAGTCATTAAAAGTCTTCAGCTTCTCTTCATATTCTTAAATTAGGACAGATCAGTGTCATATTAGGTACATCACAGAACAGCTCTGTCTGAGGCCTAAGCAAGGAATGTTGATCTCATTTGGAAATTTTATTTGTCAATAACAGGTAAGCAAGTCTGTAAGTATGTTTACTTGAATCTAAAAATAAAAAACATTTTCAAGTCAAGATGCACTTATCAGCAAAACTTGAAAAGTGCTCACCAGCTTTCTTTGTCCCTTTGTTTATTGGCAATACAGTATCAAATTCTGCTTCTGACAGATAAAAAAATGACACGTATAGTACCTCTGTGTAAGAAATTCATAAAAGCTGAAGTATTTTTAACTGAAGAATAAATAAGTATGTTAAAAACTAATATGGATTGTACTTACATCTGAAGGGTTATTTTGAATACATCAATTGGACAAAAATATGTCTGCAATGAAGAATATTTCTTCTGAGTAGGAAGTATTCTGCACAGATTGTTGGTTTAAATAATTTCAAGATTGAAAATAGAAAAGGGGGAAAATCAGTGAAACACAGTTAATTTTTAAGCTATTTTGCTAATCTGCTGTATTTCCTCTACAACATCTGCGTTCTCAATAAAAGCTCCATGTGGTTCAGTGCAGTCCTTAGCATGTATGACATTGTTGGTGTTTATGATGTCATAGTACAACTTACCAAATATGGAAGTTTTTTAAGCATCTTGCCTCATGCTTAACTGACTATGGCAAAAATCAACATTTTCATTGATCCATTTTAAGCAAAAATAATACATTTGGCATGTTAAAATAAAAAGAACCACATGAAAAAAAGTCTCACTGTCATTAAATCTAATGTGAATAATAATTTCCTTCCGGGCACTAACATTCTCAAAAGGTCCGTTGTTGCTTCTTAAGGTGACCTGAAAGTATTTGTCATGGCTTTTTCTATGAGACTTAAAACAATAACTTCAGAGACAGATTGAATGAGAGGCCTAGTCAAGAAAGCTGTCGTTCTTGGAAAAATACAGGTTTTCTTCTTCATTTGAAGAAAATCGAAATTACATCTCCATGTAACAAAAATGTTTCTGAAGGGAAAGCCAAAATCTACCTAAATTGTTAAAAAAAAAAATCTGCGATGTTTATTTCACTATTGATGTAGAGTATAAATTAAGGCCTCAGAAGAAGAGGGAAAGTGCATCTTTCAATTCGGCAGCCTTGGCATCAGAAGAAAGTGCTATATTGTTCTTCACACAAACCGTCCCCATTAGAGCTCAAGATGTTCTTTTCCTTTTAATCCTCATTTGTACCCCTTAGCCATTTGTTTGGAATTAAATTAGCTGCAATTTGGAAAATGTGGATGAAAGGTAGTGCATTGAGTAGATATCACATGTTTCCTGAATAGTGCCTGTTCTGCCTCTTTCACAGCCATTCATTGTGCCTGAAAGGGTGTAGTGTGTGAATTGTTGGACTGTCACTCTGCAGTGAAGTCTAGTAGCCAGTATTACCATGGAAACAGCAGGAAAAAGACAATTAACAAAATGGTTCTGATTTTCCTTATTTCTTGGGGGAAGGGGTGTTCATTAGTGATTTTTTTGTTTTCTTTTGTTATTTTCCCAAAAGAAACACAGAGGTAAGGGAGGAATAGTCTTGTTAAATTAGACATTGTCATCACTGCAGCCTAGTAAAGCAACATAAATGTGCGTTTGTGCAATAAAATGTGAGCTCTTAAGTGTTGTCTAGTCTTATTCCTCCCTTTCCCATCACAGAAAAGAGGTCTCAAAATATTCTTAGGTGAGCGACTGTTAATGAGCAGAGCCTGTGAGTTTAACCCTCACACATTCATTGGACTTTTAATTAGTCCCTCTCAGAATCATTCATATGACAGAAACACAATATATGCCTGAGAGGGGTTTAAACCAAAAGGGGGCTCTCTTTAGATTTTTAGCAATAGTTTAAAATCAAATAAGTTAGAGGGAAGGGCTGTGAGCTGCTGTAAAAGGCAGATTTTTCTGCCTGAAGGACATTCCAGTGCAGGGGTCCAGCTATAATTTTGAGTCAGTCAAGTTCACATTCTGCATCCAGAAGTGCATCAAACAAAGGGGAGAAACTCGGGCTCTTAAATACACCTCTGCCTATAAAATTGTTATTTCCCCCTAACAGTATTACCAGCCTTCACAAATTGTAATTAAAAGAAAAAAAAAACCTGATGCAAATTCTATGCTAACTTTTTATGTCAAACATTCCCAAAAGACTGAACTCCAGGTCGTGCTCATGTCGCACGGATACAGGGGCTTCAGAAACAAAAAGAGCTCTCCTCCCTGCTTATACAGATGCAGTCAAGATCAGTACCAGCCTCATTTTCATTTATTGATCCTTTCCATGGTAGGAGCAATAAACATAGCAGAAAAACTGATGGAGAGCATTGTGATTAGACAAACCCTGCTTCATTATGCTTAGTGGCAACAAAATTTCGTGTGCTACTGATAGGTTTCTCTATTAATATACTAAAAAAAGACACTCAGTTCTGTCTACAGTGTTTGCTAAACACACCCTGGTAAACCTATTTTGTAATATATCATGTCTGTTGTTGGAACAGATCTGTCCTGTATTCTGCATTTGAATAGCACCTATGCATTTGGGAACAAGAACTACTGGATCTCTAGACTGCACTGAGCAGTTATTAAACTATAAGAATAGTTGACTTGTTTTCTATTAAGGAAGAGGTTGCTGTAAAGTCCTACATTTGCTCTCTGAATAGCAATATGGAAAAGAAATTTACCTGCTTTGTTGCCTACCAAAGTGAATTATTTACAGGAGTGTGTTGTATTTGAAGAAAGGTGAACAGTGCAGGAATAATGTGACAGAACACATACTAAGGACATAGTGTAGAGATTTGGGATGAGTTAAAAGCAGAAGGAGAATAACATGTGGAAAGAAATTAGATGGAAAGTCTTGGTCACTGATTTGTCTGTCCTAGGTAAATACAACAGACCTCTAGAGCAGTGGAGGGCAAGCCTAGGGAACAGAAGCTGAAGGCATGCCCTGACTCAAAGGATATACTCCAGCAGCATTCAAGTAGATGGCTAATAGGGGAAAAGCAGGAAAAGAAAGAGAACAAAAGTTGAAGCAGCCATCAGGTTATCTGATTAATATAACACTGTATAACTTCAGACTTAAATCTGTGAAGTAGAAAGATGAAGGGAAGTAATGGACATTTCTTTAAAGCATAGCAGTGAACTTATGTAATGTTTTGCATTACTAGCTTACAGGAGAGTCAACACGCATGTAACTGTAAGTGGAATTTAGCACTGAGGAAATACTGGTTTCTGGTTTTGTTTTTTTAGTGTCTGATGAAGGAATTTTCCATAGTCCTTGAGCTCTGACCTAGCAGCCTTATAGCAATGTTGTTAATGCCAGTCATGAAATAGGCTGTTGTTGATGAAATCAATGAGGAATCTTGGGTTTAGATTATAACACAGATATCTGCAGAAACCCAAGAAATGCAAAGAAGCTCAAACTCTTTACTTAAGAGATAAATCATTCTATGATAGGCTTTTTTTTCCACTTTCCTTCACTGTCATTATGATTCCAACAATGCTCCATTCACCCCCACAAACTGTTTTACTTTAATTATTGGTTGAGGTAATTGCTGTTTTCATTGGGCTCAGCATGTTCTGTGCTTTACTTAGTCCTTAGCATTAACACTAATGCAGTTGGAATCCAATACTTTGTAGGTTTTCCTGGGGTTTAACTTCTTCAGGAGCAAAGCACAGGCTTTGCCATCTTACTTAAAGATCACACAATCCAAATGATAAGAAAGGAGAGAAACAGCATCAGGTAAAAGTCTGAAGAGTTGTCATAAGCTTGCTTTAGCTCCAGCCAAACAAATCATGTTTATTTGTTTGCTAAGTATGCAGGTTAATTAGGGGAAAAGTAATTAATGAACTTCTCTGGGGCCAGTTATGCCAAAGTACATCCACAGTTTGTACCTACTTAAATTGTGGACTCAAATTTCCAAAGCATTCACAGACAACTTTTATTTGGGCGTGTGTGAAAATACATACTCTTTAATCTGGTATGCATGTATGTAGTTATTCCCATAACTAAATGTGGAAATTTATATGTGATTGCTTAAAGCTGACTTTGTGGAAAGAGCCTTTAGGTTTTTTGATAATTCTATTTTGGCATATGTACCTTTCTTTGCATCATGGTCTTGAGAGCCTTGATTTTTATTTCTTTAAACATTATTTTGGACTCCAATGAACTCTCAAGTCTCATTGGCAAAATGCTGTCTGAAAGAAATGTTTAGGTAGTTTAGATATCTTAGAATTATTATTGTTTAAAAAGTCCTCAAAACAAAAAGATAGTTATATTAGTGACTTGAAATATTGTCAGGAAGAGTAAAACAGCAAGAATCTTCAGTCGTGCTGGAGGTAAAAATTGTGTCAGTTTTGACAATACTTTTATCAACACAAGCTTCAGGAAGCTCTTACCCTTCAGGTGAGTATCCTCTGCAGGAGGAAGACATCAACCAGTCAGTTGGTTCCTGTCAATAGAAGATTAACTAGTGGCAGACAGTTTTCAAAGGAAACTGTAAACTTAAATGTGACTTAAAATAATTGTTTTCTCCTTTTGTTTTTGTTTTTTTTTCTCCCAAGAACACTGCACATAAAACACTCCCTGACATACTCTTCCCTGTTGGAAAAGAACATTGCAACCTTCCATGGAAATTTGTGCAGTGGTACCGGTGAGATAATAGATGATCTCTTGCAGCATTAATTTGCTCATTTTTGTTGTGAGTGGAGCAGCCCATTTGCTTCCACGAAGGAGGCACAGTGTGATTGCTACAGCACTGTAACTTGGTCATGAAGGAACATGTTCCTTCCACTTTGCATGTTGTAAAGCAGACACCTCCCAGGCCTAGCCATGGACGTGTGAGAAAAGTTCTAATTTAGTATTTAAAATTAAGTTCTTAGGGGCACTAAGGCCATTTTTCACTACACAGACATAGGAAAGTGTCACAATGAGTGATAATCTAAAGCTCCTTTATAATGCTAGAAGTATCCATAATATGAATGAGAGGTATTCCCCAAGGGTATGGATGAAACATCAAACACTTGTGGAGACCTGGCCTGGATCCAGGAGACGAGCTGATTTTAGAAGGATCACAAAGGTACTTTTCATGTGTCAGTAGGACATATGTAGGATACTATGTCAGCAGAAATCCAAAGACTTGCTGCCACAATCCTACGCAGCGCAAAAAAAAAAAATTAAAAAAAAAAAAAGAGCTAATTGGAATTTTTATAAAAATAGATCATATTGTTTACTTTTGTGGACACATTGTACTAACAGAAAGCATTACCTGTCAGATTTTTATTCTTTTCTCAAAGAGCAATGCCACTCCGAAGCAAAATTCCTATGTAATTATATATTCAATTAAAGTAAAGCTGCATTAACAACAGCTGCGTTCTCCATAATTGTTTGGTGTCATGAAAAACAAACTCCCCAAAGAATAATGAGTCTATTCTTTCCCCTTTTTCCCCTCTTGGTTCTTCTGGTAGCTGAAGGAATCTTCATTTGGGGCTGCTCAAACAACGTTGGGCCAACTTTACCCTTGGTGTAATTTCAGTCGAGTGAGTGCTGCAGCACAGGGCTTTAATCTGGTCTCATTATTTTAAACCAATGTGTAACTGTGCCACAAACAGTAATATAAAAAAAAAAGTCTGTAAAACTTTTATGGATCCATTCTTCAACCTCCATCTAGTCAAAATCATGCTTTAAACAGCCATGATAAAAGCCACAAGAAATGTAGACCTTCTATTACACTGTATTTAAAGAGTTTGTATTCATTCAATGCTACATTTATAGAGATGAAAAAACTTCTTATTCAAGCATAAAAACTTTGAGAAACTAAATTTTTAGATCAACATTTGAACCTTGAGGTAATATCTAACTGGAGACTAATACAAGTAGATTAACAGAGACTTGTTCAAAAGGTAGAAGACAAAGGCAATGCCCAAAATTCAAACCATTTAATATGGATGTATTTCTCTATTTTAAAGTTTTGTTAGTAGTTATTTAGAGAAAAAAAGAATCTTTGCACACTGACATAAAATCAAAAGGAAAATTGTATCAAGTGACTTTTTCACTTCATCTGGACCTGTACAAGAAAGCACTTTTCATGATATGAAAAAATATGTCTTCAGTCAAGTTTTATATATTCCAGTGTTGGAAACTTTACAGTTTTCTGCAGATCCTTTCCAGTCTTTCCAAGCTTTTTACCGTTTGGATTTTTTCTGACACCTACTATGTCTGTTTCTTGATATATTTTGAGCACATTTTTTCCTATCATAGGCTATTATTTTCCATTGTACAACAGTTTGGAAGACTATTGTCCTCACTTCTTCATGCTGGAAACATTCCTCCATGAATCTCATATTTGGTTCATGATTGAAACTTGCATCTCTTCTGAAGTAATTAAATTAAATCCTGATTCTTCCTTCCATACTGGGTAGTCAATGATTCCTAAATTGGGCATTTTCTACCAGGCTCTATTCCATTTTGTTCTCTTTTTCTTCAGTCTGCTATTGTCATTTTGAATTCCAGTCTATTTTTTCCAATGTATGTAAAAATTCCTCTCAATTTCATGATACTTGTGGGCTAACCACAGGTTTCTGTCTACTTAGGTCATTAATAAAGGTCTCAGTAGAAACAGATCTGGACAGACTCCAGCAGAACAGCTAATTGTCTGCTTTTGCTTGTCAGTGAATCACTGATAGATATTCTCTAAGCCAAAAATCCTGACTTCCTCCCCTCGGTCATGTGTATCTGAAGACCTACTATTCAGAATTGCTGACAATTTCCAGAAGTTTTAAACACCTTGATGTGTTTCACCTTCTGAAATCAAGACCTGTGCCTTTACTCCGGTAGTTATGTATTCCATATTAATTACTACACAGAAGCTGTCAGGCATAAAAGCTCATAGTTTTGATTTATTGCTTTGAATACAATGTTCCATTTCTTCACACAATTAAACTGCACCGGTGCTTTATGGCCTTGAAAGGAGAGGACAGTGTTTGCAGAGATTTGCTCCTTTTTTTTT
>VXBC01006890.1:11092-35442 GCA_013399945.1 Ploceus nigricollis | reverse complement strand
GTTCCTATAGCCCAGTAGAGGACTTTGGCTATGAAGTTTTATCCTATTTATTGCTTTTCATTGATAGAGAAAATTAATGACCTCTCTAGGTACATTAACATAGAGGGAACATGTGTCAGCATTTGCTTCTTGTGCAATAGAGAACTTTTTCAGCACATGGCCAGACCTCCACAAGGGACAAGAGTAAATGAAAAAGGAGGCAGAAACAATATTATTATGAATACATTGCCAATTTGTAAATGAAAAGCTTTGAATCTTTTTTCCTTTTTTTTCTTTTTTTTATCCCCTGAAGTGTAGTGCACATGGGCATTTCTAAGTAGATCTGGGCAGACCTGCAGATAAATCAAAACTCAGACAAGCCAAAGACCTGGCTTTTCTCCATAAGCAAAAATACAAGCCAAGCTGCCAAAGTTGGCTAGCCATTAAAAAAAAAAAAAGACAAAAACAAAAAAAACAAACAAAAAAAAAAACCCCAAAGCAACAACAAAAAAACCCCAAANAGCCATTAAAAAAAAAAAAAGACAAAAACGAAACAAACAAACAAAAAAACAAACCCCAAAGCAACAACAACAAAACCCCAAACCAAAACAAAATTCTATGTAAAGGCTCATAAATTGAATGTGACGAGGAGGAAATCATACCAAAGGATTGTCTTTATTCACGGGTGTGAAGCCAAGGCAAAGCTTATAACTCAACAGGATCTCAAATTAAGCTTCCTTTAAACCAAGTCTAAGTTTAAGTTCTGTAAATTTATATAATTAAAGTAGGATAACAGGAACTTTAATCAGGTCCCAGGAACAAGTAAATCAGCTTTTTATTGGAATAAACAGTTCTTACACAGCATAGAATTACACCTTTTAGAGAAGAGGAAGTTAGAGAGACATAGAAGGATGAAAGAGGAGCCTGTTAGAGACCTGATAATTAAAAGGGTCTTTTTCAAACACAAACAGAAGATTATGATTGAGTTAAAGAAATAGCAGTACTTATATATGCACTTATTATCAAGAAAGGTTCTTGTATTTAAGTAAAACAACGCATATGAAGAAAAATAAGATGAGCTATACACAGAAATATTTTCAAAGCATAATGTTGTTCATGGATTTCCATAAAAAATTGTGGCTGTTTAGAAGTGTCCCTTTTAAATTATCATGGACTAAATCAGAGACTAGAACTGAAATGTAGCCACACTCTGAGAGATAATGGCAGTGGAGGCTGCTGTTGTTTATGCGTGCTGTTCACATTTACTCTGCAAACGTATAGTTCAGTTTAATTAGCATGTGATTGAAAAGTGTTGACGTCTTGTGTTCTGTGTTGCTAAAGGGATTTCTTCAAACTGGGGAATATGTAAATTCCTTGAAGAATTGTTTATACTACAAGAATGGCTTTTAAGTAATTTTGATGACAAGAATTAAAGTAGGCAGTCAACATAGTTATTTTGAGGATTTAATATAGTTGTGAACACAAGAGTGTAAATAACTTTTGCAAGGAGCTGAAGCAGACTGTGAAAACATCTGTACTATTTTTTTATTTTTTAATTTTCTTTCAGTTTATGGAACAGTAGAGTTTAATTGCAGCTTTTGTCCCTTCTCATTTCTGGCAGCTTAAAGTAAGATGAATAAATGTAAAAAAACCAACCTCTCCTTCGAAGCTCTGAGTATAATTCAAAACAGAAAAGATTTTAAAATTTCTGAGTGATTCTTCTCTGGGCTATAAAAACAGTAAATATCTGTAGCTTCATTTGTTTCACAAAGTATATTTCTGATTCGCTGTGGTTTTATAGGAGTAAAATATGGATTAAACTTTAAATCATACTTCTTTGAAGACTGCATATTTTAATTGTCTGTATGGTAAAGGCAAAGTATTGTCAAAAGCTTGCATAGTTCAGAAAAGTCTAGAAATATATAGACATTGAAATTTACACTCCACAGAAAGACTTGCAGCTTCAGAATCAATTTTAGTTTGAACCAGAGTGAAAAAAAATTTAAAATGTTAGAATGACATGGTTTTTGGGCTTATATTTTGGAAAAAAAAAGTTCTTGAAGAATGAAAAATGTAAAAAAAAAAAGGTTATTGTCATGAGAATGTCAAATATTTTTTCTATTTATTTTCAAACTGGAAATGAAATAAACAATTATTGGAGGGTTCTTTAGCTATGTCCTAATGTACAGATGTAGATAATCATGAGATGTATGAGAGCATGCAAGAGCCACTGGCAGCAGCTGCAGCCATTAAGGTACACAGCAGAGTTTGGGGAGGTTACTGGCAAGCCTTCCTCACTTGTGAGGGTGACTTCTTTACTTGCCCACAACACTGACCCACCAAAGTCCCAAAATTATCTCAGTGGAGGCTTGTACCTTTTTAGGCAGACAATTATGTTCTAAGAAGGATTAATCTAAACTGAAGTGTTCATCTAACTTGGGCCTGTTAAAGATTTGAGTCATGATGTCTAAGACAGCTTCCTAAGCTTCCTTAGGACAATGCAGGATCATTTATCTATTTTAGCCAGATGCTTATAATAGAAAGGATTTTTTTTTCCACATTAGATCTGTCTGCTGAGGGATTTGGATCAATAGATGTTGTACTTTCATGCAGGTAAAACTAGGTGAATTTAAACTCCCTTTAAATGTCAGAATAAACCACATAGAGGAGAAAATCTCTTTTTGGTGTATTAGCCAGATAATAATCCTTTGAATCCATTGTGTTCATTGTGTCACATCGCACTAATTGATTAACAAAAACAAAATTAAACAAAAATTGTTTTTCCTCAAAACCAAAGTTAACCTACTCCACCAAATTACACATTATACCAGCTAAGTACTATATTTGCCAGGCCCTGCTCTTTTCTTTGGAATACCTCTGAATGTCCTTCTGCTTATCAGGTAAAGTTCCTGCCACTGAGGTACAGTGAACTGCAAGAGAGCTGAGTTCTATCACCAGCCTTTTCTCCCATTTCCATCAACGGAAACACTGTTGGATGTTCTTCAATAATTCTTCTCATCAGTCTTGTGGGTTTAGATAAAACTTCAGTAAAATCACAACTAGCACTACTCCCTCTGAACAAAGGGCAGTTCAAAGAGGGAGTGGAAAAAAATTAACACCTGGATGTCTTATTATAAGAACATAAATCAGACTATGATAAAGGAGAGGGGAAAAAATATGAGAAGGTAAGGGAAGGAGAAAAGACTGCATAAAAGTCTAGAAGCAAAAGTAAGGGAAGCAGAAAAGACTAATGGATCAGCTTCCTCAACTAGTTCTAGAAAACATGAACCAGAAAACCAAGGAGATCCAGCTCTGCAAAATCAGTAAAAACTTCTATTGACTTAAGTGGTGCCACATCACAGTCTCTTTTTATCCTTAAACCTTGGAGAGATACCAGGATAAGACAACTGCCTAACCACATGAAGGAAACCTCTGCTCTACCAAGCCCAAGATTAATTTAAAATTAAGGAATTTTGGAAAATACTTGTTACCCTGTATCTCTTATCTGAAAAACATATAATGAATAACTTAGCAGGTGACAAATAACTGTTCCAGGGTGAAAATCTATCCAAGTGCAGACAGCATTTTGTTATAATTTTATCAATATCTTAGAAACAATGATAGACACAAGCAACCAGTCACAATAGAAACAATAAGAAAGAAAAAATAATGCTTTTTTTATTTGCAGCTATATTTTCTTTTTTTTTCACATTGAAGATTACTCTTTATGGATTGCAATACCCTCCTTAGAAGCAATAAAGTCCCATCTGACATTTTATGGACATTAGCTTGGCTTCCAAAGGCATTTCTTAAAACTGCAAGCTTTGTATGTCCAGTTCCTGGGGTTAATACTTCATGTAAAATATACAGAATAATTCCCAATCTTTTCAATACCTATTGAATTCATGAGGTTTGGAAAGTGAGGAAGGAAAGAAATCCTACCATTAATCTTTAGTGTTGATCATTCTGACATGTCAGATTTTAAAACTGGTAGATGAAAGTCCAAAGATGCTTTAAAAAGCAGGTTGACTTTTACTAATATATTGAAGAAAGAGAATCTTCTGTCTTCAGCATCAGCCAGCATAATCAGGTGGTTTTGCTTTTCTTTCGACTATTCTAAGACATAAACTATGTCTGCTAGAGAACACAGTGACCCATACACTGGTTTCCAAAAGGAATGGAAATTCAGTGCTATTTCAGTGTGCTGCAGGGATTGGCTTGATCTTGGCTGCCTTATTGAATTAAGCAGGACTCATATGTAGGACTGAACAAACCACAAATATTTTCTACTACAGAAGTATTCAGCCAAACTACTGGTTCCCACTGCATAGAAGTAAATAAAATTTAAATTTAGAGTCTTATCATAATATCAGCTTTTGTATTTCTACAACAGGAACAGATGGAGTATGGGAAAAATTTGAAGTGTTAATTGATTTTGTTTGAATCCTGTTACCTTCTGTTTGGTGTGAATTGTTGAGTTGTCAAAACATTAAGTTATATAAGGAACAGAGCAGAGAATAAACAAAAAATTTAATTCTGTTGATATCAGAGGTGTATCTCCAGCTAATATACTACGTTCACACTAGTTATCCCATCTCAGACTGCTAAAAAATAAGCAGAAAAAAAAGACTAATAAAAATTAAAGAAAAACCCTGTTCTCAGAAAATAAAAATTAGTTTTGTTTTTCTTAAGAGTAAGATAAAAGAACAGAATTTCTGTGACAGGAAATTTGTGTAGTTCAAATATTTAAGTGCATTTAAAAAGGCTGAGAAAATAAATGTACAGGATTATGATCAGTATCTTGGGGTTTGATCATTACCCCCCAAAACAATAAAAGGAGCATTTATCTTTGTGCTTCACAAATGTAACTACTTGAAATTAAGATCTATTGTGGGGGAAGAGATAATGTGCTGCTCCTGTGAAGCCATGTCACCTTTATCAGAAGCACATAGTATAGAGAGTTTATGTGGATAAGGTTTAGCAATGATGGAATAAGATCATATATAGAAATTCCTGTATTTACATGTACCTAGGAAAACATCAGTAGGACAAAATAAGGCACATGGGAAACTCCCAAAACCTCTGACTGCATCCTGTGGATGATGTATTTGATCACATGTAGTTCAGATTATAATCTGAAATAAAACATAATGTCTCCACAGGATTACATGGAGTTTTCTCCTGTTAAACACTGAAGGCAGGAAGAATAAAAGAAAGTGATAATTAACCAGGCTGAGATGAACATCTCTTCCACTGTCATGTCTAACTTCAGTGCAATGCATTGTTCCTTTAACTAAATATTAGAAACCAGATTTTAGGCCACAATTTAGCTCAAAACTACTTCTCTAATTAAAAATAGTTTCCCTTCAGGAAACTGACCTTCTGTCTGAAGTTATTTTACCTCCACAATAATACTTTTAACCTTTAATAAAAAACATAAATATTTTCTTACACCATGAGCAAATAATGAAGTATTGAAGGTAGAAATCAATAATGGTGTTTGAGAAAAACCACTCTTTCTTCTGTATTTCATCAATGTAGAATCGAAAAATACTGCAACAACTGGACAAATATGTGGATTAAAAACCCACTGTCAGAACCACCTCAACATCTACTGCACAATATAAAACAGAAGTCTTTGCAAGACAACAAATCAGATGACCCTACCTTAGCAAAACTAACCCAAGAAACAAGCACAATTAGTTGAACCTTATGCATATAAATTTTTAAGGGGTGAATTAGAACAAGTTCAGGAATTCTTGTTGGTTTTGTTGTTGTTTGAAATATTTCTTACTGTTTTCAGGCATATAAATATCACAAGTGTATGGGGTTTTGTAATATTTCTTGAATGACCCCTTTCCATTGTGAGATTTTTCAATATTATTCATTTTAACTCAAATGAACAAAGATTATGAAATCTGCTGGCAATTTGCTTGTTACCATGACTGAGATTATATGTTTGAATTAACTTCTGGATAGAG
The DNA here is from genome assembly GCA_013399945.1 of Ploceus nigricollis. Lineage (NCBI taxonomy): Eukaryota > Metazoa > Chordata > Aves > Passeriformes > Ploceidae > Ploceus > Ploceus nigricollis. Next base: position 29,482 of record VXBC01006890.1, on the reverse strand, counting down.
AGTTTTATTTTTTTTTCCCTCTGGAAAATGCAAAATTAGTAACCTGTGGATCCCAATTACATGAGAAATTCCAGCTTTGGGGACACTGGTTCGTTCATAGAAATTTGTGGATAAAAAGAACCAGTACAAAACGGCAAATATTTTTCAATTTTTGTGGGGTTTAATGCCACAAAAGTTCTGCATGTAGAAAAAATGCATTCATTCAATGGTAAAGACTGTACATTTTCTCCCTGATTGTATCTTTTATTCTTGAATCTTTCCTTTGCAATATATCTGTACATTGCTTGCACAGCATAATGATATCCAGGCCTTGCAACAGCAGATGAGAAACAGTGTATATGGTTGAAATAATCCTGGAAGCAGCTGGAATTGCTTAAGGCATTTCATAAATAAATAAATACAGAATAAATACTCAAAAACTTTCTATTACAGTGACTCTGAAAGAGAAGAAGGTGAAGAATCCAAGGAAGCAGATCACAGAATGAAGCCGGTGCTGGAAATACATGTTAGATAATCTGCTGTTTATTAGTGTTTGTTCTGCTACCTCTCTCCCACAACAGCCACAGCTATTTTATGCTTCACTCACTTTCTCTAGTGGCAGATCTACCCTGGACTTAGGGAAAGCAAGCTACATTGGCCATACAACTCATATACCATGACTCAAGGTACATGTAAGGGATTCTCATGTTTTACAAAAAACATGAGAAATATACTTATTTTCTAAAGGAAGAAGGATAAATTTGTAGCCTTATTTAAGAGTATTATGACCACTTGGCATTGTGATAAGATGAATAAATTAAAAAGCTATTTTTTTAATGGCCTTGTAAAATCACACAGTTTAGAATTTTTCTTTTTAAACATCTATTTACATAGTGGCATTTTATAAAATGTCATAACACTTGGTTTAGTATCTGTAATATATTGCTGGATGAGAAGGACAATCATTACAATTTTCAGTGATATAGGGGCTTGGCTTTTATGTTAATTCTGAAAATTATGTATTTTAAAATATTTCATCACAACTCTTATTGCTTATGGTAACAGTGGTTAAAACTATCATTTTAAGAAAATGCTGAGACTTGGCAATAATAGCTTTTAAAAGAAACTTTACTGGCTGCAGATGGACAAGAGTGACTAAAATTCATCTGTATTGATAAAGAGCTATTGGTTTGAGTGGAGTGACCATGGAGATGAAGTTGGCCCAGAGTGATGGAGAACAGTCATTTGCTCCCTTCTTGACAATAAAATGTCTGACCAAAAGAAAGAAAACCTTCCCCTTTTTTGGTCTAGTCTGGAAATCTCCACAGATTTTTGAGATAAGTACTCAAGTATCCCTCATTTTCACTATTCCCTTTTCTCTGCCCTATGCAAAAACTGAAATATGTCAAGCAGAACAGCTGTCTAATTACCAGTAGCTAAATGAAAATTGTTCCCTGTCCTTACTGCTAAAAATGATCTTTACTTCAGTTTTTCTTTCAGATCTGGACTAGTGAAAGGAAGGATGAAAGTGTGCAGAACAAATCCCTGTGAAATCTAGTTTTTAATCTAGTTTTTATATCTGCCAGGTGACTGAGAGCATGTTTTCTCAGTTTGGGAAGATGAGTCAACTAATGTACTTTGTTCAGACACTGATTCCTATCCCACATATTACATAAGGATTTTTGCACTCTTACATAAATAATCCTTACATTCTTAAGCACTGTATGGAAATTGTAAGGCACAGGACATTTGTAAGGACTGCAAGCATATCTAAATATTCATACAGTGTACACCTTAATTTTCTATCCTGAATATTCAGATGGTACACAAAAAAATTGATTACTGGCAATCTGTAATGTGGTAATAGAAAATCTTCTTTTCAAGATTTTAAAGATTGCTTTTTTTTGTTTGTTTGTTTGCTTTTTTCTCTTTTTTTTATGGTTGGTTTGGTTTGTTGGGGTTTTTTAAATGCAAAACATTAAACCCTATTACTAATTTATTGCAAATAATTTTTATATAATTATTAATGCATCCCCTTCAGCATTGATTTCATAAAGGTACTTTTAAAATTAGTGAAACAGAAGACAATGACAGGTTTTGGTCAGCCTGAGAAAATAACACACCTGCTGGATTACAAAGCAAAGAGAAAAGAGAAAAGTGGAAAAACAGGTTAGCCAGGAGAGAGTAACTGAGAAAAGCTTCTGCATGTATCTGAAGGAAATGGAGAACCAAAAATCATTTAATGCTATAGAAAGTCAGATTTCCTGTCTTTGATATTGTCTCCTCTAATAGGAGATATTAAAAAAAACAAAGGAAACAAAATCCTGTAATTTTGAAGTTGAAAGAGGAGGTTATATTGTTTAGTAAAATGCCAGCCAAGTATTTTTCCCCACTTTTGAGCTTTGGCTCTCATCCAAAATATGACAAACCAATCCAATGAAAATGTGGATGTCCTTATCACTTTTGTTTCCTGTTTCATAAGAAATTCTAAATTATATTGGTGAGAGAGAAGAATGCAAATCTAGCAAAATAATCTGTGGTAATACCTACCTTTTATACCATAATCTGCAAATTTTGTTGTTCAAGTGTTGCAACTGAACTGCTCTTGGAGCTTTAGAAAATAGTTTAGAAAAAAAGCAAGTGCTCTTCAGACTCCACAAAGTTACCATTACTGTACATTTTGATCCTCCTTCTATTGAATGAATGGGAAACATTCCCTGAATTTCAATAGAAACAGAGCCACACCTTTACTGACATGAATTGTAAGGCACTTTCTTGAAACTCTAATAATTACATTAGTGATATCCAGGGAGATCTTCAGCGTTTGCCTTGATAGTGAGGATGTAAAAGAAGAAAGCTAGGTTTCAAAGGAAGTGCAAGTATTTTAAATCCTACAAAAGATGTATTTTAATATTTCAAAAGCTCCGATAAAAAAAAAAAGGAAACTCTTTTTCCAAAAAAGAGAGATGCATGCTGATTTTAATGTCCTGTTCAGTATGCCAGGTGATACTTTGAGAATTATATCCTTCTAGAAACTCTCTGTCACCTGCACAAAATGGACTTGTATGGCTTCCTGCCAAGGATGCCAAGTTACTGATTTCCTATAGAAAGGCTGTGTCCAAACTGAAAACCAAGGAAAGCTTGAACATGAAAATATGGAAGTCTTCTGTTATACAATCCTAGTGACTGCTTCCTGGACCTCCTGCTTGGTAAAATAATTCAGCTGTGATTGAAGAAGGAGTACAAGGTGTTTAGAGTAGTCAGCACAGTGCTGCAGTCAACATAAAAACATATCAGTAATTCTAAAGGAATTAATCAGTAAGGTGAGAAATTATCAATAATTGCAACATCAATTTTTGAAAGAATAAAAATAACTAATATTCTTATATTTCATTTTAAAGTGAAAGAAAAATAACCCTAAGAGGGCAACCTGGAGGGAGTTAAAACCAGACATTTGTGGAGCAAATTTAATTGCAATATTGTAAAGATAAAAAATATGCATTGTATCTGATTTGAATGCATATCATATACACTTCATGCTTAATAGTCACTTTCGGTAACAAAAATAAAGCAGTACAAAATATTACCTGAGTGCCCAATGCCTCAGGAAGAGAAAATGAAAAGAGATTGACTAAGATTTACATTAAAAGATCTATAATGAAAAGTAATAAAAAAGTAATACCATCATTTAGGCTTCTTTTACACTAACTTCTGAATATTCTTATCTTTTCAGATTACAATAGCTGCAAAAAGGACTTGGGCAGGTCTTCCATGAAGGGGTTTACAGCAGACATGGTGCTGATGCACAAAACAGGCATTTAGTGATACACAGCAGTGCCTTTACATCTGTCTGCCCTGCAGTCAGGTGTCACTGAAACCTCAGTAGCTCAGCTCCTTTTGAGAGGAAAAAGAATGTGGGAAGTGGACTTCAGCATAAACTTTGAGATCGGGGGTATGTACTTGGCAACTAAACCCCACGCTGTTTAAATCACTTAATTACAGTATAGCCACACCCTGGGGTAAAAATACTTTGCATTCGCAAACTGGCATCTGCAGCAAAATGAATGTGAGTCTATTGTCTATTTGATACTGTAAGGGCCAGCTACTATGAGAGAGCACTGGGAAGATCCTCTCACCTAATTTTAAGTGTCTAAATTTAATCCCCTTAGACTCCCTACGCAGCCTAGACACATCCAGAGGTGTGTCACTTCACTGCTTGCACTTGCCTGCATTGCAATGGACTGAATCACACTCTGCAGGTATTTATTTCTCCCCCCTCCACCAACCAAGAAAATCCTGGGAGTCTTGTTTCAGCCTTGGCTATCTCAGGGCAAAGTAACCCCACACAGTACAACAGCATAAAGCTTTGACAATAGGAGTGGTCAGTACCAGTTGAACACTGGAAATTGGTGAGAGGGAATTTGGTTTTGGACTAATGGTCAGGAAATTGTATAAAAGGGTTCAAATTATATTGTCAAAAAAAATGCATCTGTTTAATTACACATTTCATTTGTTATGATGTGTATATAACTGAAATCTAATTCCTTTTCCTACAGCAATTACTTCCTTTTTCTGGGGGTTAAATATGCTATAATCACGGTGCAAATTATCCAAGTGAGATGGTGACATGCTTTATTTTTTCAGCTTCCAGATGAAGTACCTGGGATGTAATCAACTTAGCACAATGCCAGTGCAGTCTAGAGGATTACATCAATGATAGATTTGATTATTAATGCATTAAAAAGTTTTATCTGTGAACAAATTGTCACTTATTCAGATCAGAACTGCAGACGTTAAAAAAAAAATTAGGGCATAAAAAACCAAGGAATACATCTTTCCAGGTGAGGTGACAACAAGCAGGAGGTTGCAAATATTGTTTTTCACTTCCAAAAGGTGACGAGTTCCAGGTTTAGAATCCATATATAAAGAGCTGAAGATGTTTTAGGCAGCAAATGCAAAGAGATACAGATCAGTTTGAGAACTTCAAACTGAAGAACTGTATGTACTTCAGTCTTGAGAAAAGTCTGCATATTCAAAAGTTGGTTCATTTTTCCCAGATATAGAAAAAAATCTAGTAAACAGATAGTTCTTTCACTTGCAAATATTGGCTTTCCTGAAAATTTGGATATATGCTATTAGTTCTTGTAGTCATTGATGGGTTACTCACCTCACCTAACACTAGCCAGCAGTTACAGTTCTAGATATCTGCTCTAAACTGGTATTTGTCCCAAACAAACCTGACAAAGTGGGGGAAAAAACAAAGATGACTTGTTATTTCTGGAGATTAAATTCCTGACTTCCTCTAGTAAAACTCTATATCTTCTCACTGATTTACACAGAGATCAGTCTATTATGCTGTTTCCATGAAAATATAGACCAATCATAAAGTTTGAAAAAACCTTCATCTTCTATTTTTGACTTCACAATCTCAGTCACATATGCCCAGCTATACTTTTGAAACAATTCAGTTTCTAGTTTTATATAGTAATAGGCATGTTCTAGTCTACAATAAGTACAAGATATATCAAAACATGCAATGATAGAGTTACAGCTACAAGAGCCAAAACTAAGTAGTAAAGAGATGCACATGATAACAGTTTCAGGAAGAAAAAAGAGAAAAATATTCCCATTTTAGTTCATTACTAATCCCTTCCAGCTGGTTTTCTTGGCCAGAGGTAGCAGAACAAAAGCTACGTGGAGGATGCAGCTTAAATTGACAATCTTGAAAATGTAAATATGCTTGCAAAAAAATGTATAAACCCTATAGAAAAAACTGGATTCTGCCAAGTGATTCGTTATTTTAATGACTTCCTGCTCCAATGCACTTCCTCTCTTTTCCTTCATGCAAACTGCTCTAATCCCTGTTAAGGATTTAGCCTGACAATGGAGCTTTTATAACTTTCTGGATCCTTGTCATGTTGGCATATGGGTCATTCCCTTTATATCAGGACAAGAAGAAGTTGAAGAACAGTTGTCCTGTGGGATAAGGAAAAGTTCAAAACAGAACTGGCCAGATATTGCTCTGAAATACAGAGTGAGTTGGTTTTTTCCCTTAGGAGCTAAAATGCTGGCAGGTAGCAGGCGTGGAGAAAACCTGAACATGTTTCAATGCTATCTCTTCCAGCAGATGTCACTAAGAGGCAATGCTGTTTATAGAATGGCCAAATTGGAGACAAGCAGGTATTTTTAAATCACAAAAGTATGGAAAAGCTTTTCCTAGCTATCAAAGAAATGTTTCAACACTGAAACATTTTTTAGCTCCCAAATAGAACTTTACTTTGGATCCAGGTCTGGAAATAAACTCCTGGTTTCCACTACATTTCAAAGGTTATGGTAGTATATACGGTTTACGGGAAACTGCGTGGAGATCAGGAGACAAGCTGAGTGCCACTGCTAAGGAAATACTGAAGGTTTAAAAGAAATAAAGGTGCTTTAATCTCTGTGAATTGTGTATTTCTAAAGAAGGCAATTACAAGAATTTTTGAATGCTGCAAAGATTTAAATGTCTTAAAGACTGGTTTTGTTGTTATTATTATTATTATTATTATTGCAATTAAAAACACCAAATATTTAGAGTATACAAGGAGAAAGAAAATAATGGATTCCCAGGTGAATATCATTCTTGTGTAACCTGTCTAAGACAAGGAACACCTCTGCTGTTTGGCTGTGCAGCATCCAGCCCACTGAAGTGTTCGCCCATGACAGTTACTCTGGTGTTGCTGTGATATCTATCAACAGGGTCAATTGCAAACAGAAGATGGACCATTACATCAGGTCATGGATCAATCCTCATATGGTTTTAATAAGAACAAAGCATAGGCTACACTTGTATTTGCTGTTGTCCAATCCACTCTCCTTAGCAGGCACAGGTTTTGCATGAATTGTTCATGTGTTTTAGTTCATGGGCAGAGTTTAAAGGTGAGAGATGGGAGCACAGAACGTATGAAGAAAGAGAGCAAAAAGGTTCCATGACAAAGCTAACACTTTCCCATGCATAGAAGGGGAGGCTGCAGCCCCAGCAGCACAGCCAGATGCTTAGAGGTCTGCAACAGAAACACCCAGCTAATGGTGCGAGAACAGTGTGAACAGATGGTGCTGCAGCGCTCTCACATTGCCTGCATCTACACCCACCACCACCTGCTATTGAATCCCCTTCCATTATTCAGCTTCCTGGTAACAAATCATTACATTCTCACCTTTTATTTGTTTTTATATCACATCAATCTCATCTATGTTCAATCTGGGTTCATACTACAAAACTTTGTGTTGTTTTAGGATTACTGACTTTCTACAGCTGCGAGGGGAAAGGCAGGCCCTCAGCTTCATTAATATATATATAACTTTATTGTAAGAATCTTCTGCCCTTTTAAAAACATACGAGAAAACGCATATTAGAAGGGAAACAGCAAAATATGTTATAAGCATACTATGCAAGGTTAATAAGCTTACATAGACACAGCTCATTTGTGCTGTCTGTAGCCTCATAGCACTTTAATTAGAAATGCCAAAAGCCCTAAAGATGCCTTGAAGAACACCAATTCAGTTGCTTGGATTTTTTTTTTTAACATGGGTATGGTCCTGAGAAACATCTGTGTCTCATCAAGAATTTGTCTTCATAAGGAGGTCCTTAGTATGCCCGTAATTGTGGGTTATGACTGTCCAAATTCTGAAGACTGCAAATGTCAGCAGTTTTTAAAAGCACCACAGCCTCTCAATTTTAGAAAGGTCAGTAGGACCCTATTACAGTCAAATGTTCTCTGCAGGCTTCATAATTCAAACCTCTATTATTCTTTGCTCTCTATTCCTCTTCCCTATTCCTTTTCCAAACACCCTGTATGAATAAAAGGATCATCATTTCAGTGGAATGCAGCTACCCCTTGGATGGAAGAAATCAGTTCAGGGCCAGTAGCACTACAGTACACAACTATTTCCAGCAGCCAAAATCTGCCCTTGGACACAAGTCAGTGGAAACATGCGCATTCAGTGGTAGACTCTGGCCCCAGAAGGAGAAGCAAAGAGTAACAACAGTAACTAGAGCACCTGAAACTGCCAAAGGGATTTAGGTTGGCCGAATGCATTTAACCCAATTCGGCATGTGGTCAGGATACGAGAAGCTAACAGATCGTTGCTTAAAAGAGCTCGTTCTTTGTTTAATAAAAATGTTTGTGATACTGGCTTCATATCTTACCTACCAGCTCCAAAATAAAAAAAGAAAACCCAGCTTCCATAATGTTAGAATGTAAGAACTCTCGTTGTTTCGGCTCATTGCATCTCATGACATCAATGAAACCACCAGATGCTGCTCCTCCTTGAGAGTTCTCTGCTTACTGGCCTGGCCTTCAGACTTGACGTTCCTGTGGAAGTGTTGGTAAAATATGGGTAAGGTGGAAGAACAACATGCCAGGAACAGAGAGGTGCCTCTGATTCTGCCAACCCACTGGAGAAGCATGTCCTTACAGAAGACACTACCCAACACTCCAAGCCTGGACAACATATAGCATAGTGACAGAAAAGGACTGGGAATATCCATATTATCAAAACTGCAGCCTTGAGAATAACATATACACTACCAAAATCCTGTTAAAGTGGATAAAATAGGCTTTTGTTCTTAATAATTTCATTATTATACAATAATCAAACCACATATTAATCCTCATTTTCATTATTTTGCTTCTCCTCTCTGCAAAGCAGCCATTATGCTCATTCATTTTAAGTCTACCATGCCAGTGCATTCTCTAGTGTATCTGCCTACAGCTGTGCATAGTCCTACTGATGTCAGAGAAAGATTATAAACAGTAAATATGGAATTGGTTGACCAGGGCCTTCTGAGAATGTCTAGTATTTGGCTTCTGAAATATTTATAACTGTTCATAACTTCTAATAAGAAGGTTAGACTTTCTAAACTGAGCAAACTTTTCCTAGTGCATTAATATATGTTTCTTTATTCTTCTTTGAAGCAGATTTTTAATTTTTTTTTTTGTAATGACTGTATGTTTTCAATTTGAAGAACTATAGAGTCACTTCTAGGAAAGTTATTAAAAGTTATTACAGAAATCATACTTCTTGCCTGTAAGCAGTCTTTCTGCAGCAATCTGTGTCTTTAGTGGAAAGTGGTCTCTAACAATCTTCAGCTTTAAAAGTGATGAGCTTAGATTAAGCTGCTAAAGGTGAGTCTTAGAGGCAACTCATCTACTTGACTCTCAAGAAGGTGAAGGTGGCCCAGTAATGAAACCCTGACCCTTTCCAGGGTGCTGGGTGCAAGCTTTCCCACTTTTCTCTAAGGAGGTACTTAGAACCAGGACCTCCTTAGTGCATCACCTTTGTGGATCCCATTGAAAAGTGTTTAGTTCTTCCCACATACACAATAAAGAACTGAGATGACTTGCTCATTTTGTGAAAACAGCACACCTATATATAAGCTATAGGTTTCCCTGGTAACAGAAAGCAAAATTTAACACCTCCGTTTTATAAATGAAAGACTCAGTTCATAATTTTAAGTTGCTTCATGTGAGGAAATATTTGGCCAATTTGAATTGTTTTTTTTTTGAAATGTTCCCCAGACAAAACTTAAAATTTTGATGGCAAAGAAACTTTATTCCTGAATTTAAAAGAGAGTTCGTCGTAAATTGTTTAAAAACCATAATAGTGTGATGTTAGTACTTGATACAGAAATAATAGAACAACTGACACAAAAACACACAGCTGGATAATTCTAAGTATGTATTCTCTTAACTTCATAGATAAATTCCTAGATCTATAACCACAAATGTTGAAATTACACTTCTGCTTTTTAAGATACAGTATTTCAAGACTAAATCCATGTTAGAGGCCAGTTCCAAATCTCACATTTTTCCTTACCAAGGACATTTCTCAACCTCATTGTTCCTTCCCAAGACTTGGCCTTGATATATGCTATTTAAAAACCAAACAAAGAGCATGAACTTGTTCAAACTCTGGGAATATTTCAGCCTGCAGCTCAGCCAAAAACCTTTATCTGAAACCAATGAACTTCTCAGGACCATTGAGAATTGACCAGAGGGGCCAATTAGCTGTTGCAGTCTCACTGATTCTGTGTCAATAATTTATAAATTTAGAGAGCAGGCAGGTTTTTTCTGCTGGTTTAAAATTGAAGTGCTGGTTCTTACAAAGTCTATGCCACTCAACTGAGCTCCATGGATTGGCACATATACAAACCCACTGAAGATCTGAGACAAATAGTACATCATGTTTTCAAACATATCCTTTCCTTCCAAAATCAAAATTTAGTTCACCATTGAAAAAACATTAATTAGATATCTATATTTTTTTTTAGAACGTGAAATAGCTACTTTGTTTCTTTTCTCCTTCCAAACAGTTTGGAAAAAGCACCGATCAGTTTTATACCAAAGGCAGGCGCTTAAAGAATCTGCCTCACAGCAGAAACAGCCAACATCTTAAGGCATTTTTGGTCCCCTTCATATCACACCCTGTGGCTTTTCTGACTATCTAAGAAATAAATTTATGTCTGATGCCATAGGCTGCCTTTGTGTTGGCTAATTGAGAATGACTGAGAATGTTTTATTGGCCATAGAATATGACTGTGGTAGGTGACTTTGTCCATAAAGGCAGAAGGCAAGTATCATGGTACCAGAGCCTTCATGGTTCCACAGAATTCACTTATTTCTACCATTTGCTGAACAAAATGTTAATCCACTTATTTGCCAAAACTGAGGCAGATTACAGTGCATTCTAGGGTGCAAAATCTGACATTATCTAGCTTGATTGAGTTTTTTCATTCATTTGGCAGAGGTCATAAGGGTATTTTAACCGAAGATTTTTAGACTCTGCTGCACAGAAAATTTGCTTTTTGGCTGCAGAAATGGCTGGGCACGTGCTGCTGCTCTTTCCAGCTGCTGCAGAAATCTCCAAACTTGGTTTTTTGCCAGGGTATGTGTAAAAACCCATCAGTCTTCCATGCTGATCACTTGAAAACCAATTAAAGTGTATTCATGCATTCCAAACATTGATCTTACACATGGACAATAATTTTTTTTTTTTACCACTATTCAGGATGTTCTACAGTGACAAATTTGACAGAGTCCACCCTTACATCCATGGATTAATTAAAAAAAAAAAAACATCCAGAAGCCTCATGTAAGAATTGAGGTAAATAAGTTCCCAGAATATAATTTATTAATATTACATATCTGTGCATCTTAAAAAGACACTGCAGGGAGCAGTTTTCAGGAGGTCCAGGAAAGAGTGGGCCCATGGACATGCAGTTTATGGGGTCCAGTATTGTATAATTGTGTTCTGAGAGAGTTTCCATTTAATATCAGCCAAGAAAACTTGGGTTCCTTTAAATATGAGAGACAATAAAAACTGATATAGTTTGAAGGTACAGTAATGCTCTTCTGAAGCTACTGTATCTGGATATCTCTGGTGAAATGTCTCTGGTTATTACGCACTAGTTTAGGATGAGACCTGGCTAAACTCATTTTCATGAGGTGCAAAAATGATGACACATTTTTATGACCATATTTTGTTCAGTGCACCACTGAAATCCTGGCACTGCTGACTCCACAAAGATTCAATTCATATTTCAGAGTGAGAAGATAAATTTGCTTTAAAAAAAGAGTAGCTGGCTTTTATTTAAGAGAGTTTGATGGTTTTAAGGCGATGTCTTTTTCCATCAAAATCAAAAGTTAACTTGGAACCATATAAGACTGTAAATTAAATTTAGTGAATACCATTTTATGATCCATCCTGATGCATATAATTGCCATAGGTAGAAAATACATCTGTGGTGAAGAACTGGAAAATTGGAACATTATGAAGTTTCCACCAGGCTCCCTTGTTAGTGAATCTAAACTAATCTTTAGTGAATTCCTGAGAAAGTATGAAGAGGTTTCTTCTCCTAAAAAAAAGTGCTGCACAAGTGAAAATGGAGCCAGAACAGACACTGCCGCTTTGCTTTAAGGATTTAGATATGTTATTTAATTTGATTTCTGCAGAGAAAAAACTAAACAGTGATGGCAGCTGATTCTCTCTGGAGTATCTGGTAATCTATATTAAGTAAACTTAATATAGATTGTAAAACAAAAGCCTCTGAATGAAAACTTGTTCCATACTGGTGGTCAGACTGAGTTATCTGGACAGATTCACGACACATAACACTTGAGTTAAACTATGGCTAAGGTTACCCTCCTGTAAAAGCAGTATAGTGTATCCATACGTGATATGATTTTAAATTAACCAGCCAAAAAACTGCAGCCAGTCAGCTTTGGCAGGACAAAGCCTAGTGAGGTCTAATCGACCTAAGTGTTTATCCAGATTTTTTGGACAGATTTTTCGGACAGATTTTTCAGTCTTGCCTTAATGCCATGCTACTAACTCCTTTTAACCCTTCTTTGGTCAAGCTATGCCACAGAGTCTCACAGGTGATTTTTAAAATTATATGCCATGAGTAAGGGCTTCAGAAGGACAGAAATGGGATCAAGGCCTCACACCATGGAAGATGGAAAGGAGGACAGAGAAGGAAGATCTCCCCTTTTCATCATGTCATCTCAGCCCGTCGCCAGCAGCACAGTGGGACACTGTGGTAACACCCAAATGACCAGGCCCACGCAGGCAGGACAATCCTCTCTGGTATGAAACCACCAGAATCTAGACTGGGTCACACATCACAGAAGCACTGTGACCCCAATGGTCTACCAGTTCTACCATATATGAAGGATAACTGGAGGCTTTAAAAACTGCAGTCAGCAAAACAAACTATCGCTAATTAGAGTGCCAGGGGCTGGATGTTTCTAACCCTGATTCCCCATGAAAATCTCTCATGGATTCACTGGGCTTTGTTGTGATTGCATGTCTGTACCACAAAATTGTTGGAGATAACTGTTTCAGCATACTTGTTCAAAGACACGAGACCTATAATTTTACACCAAATTGGCTCTAATTGCCAGCAAAAGCACTGCCTGTGCTGAGGCATTCTCTAAGGACTTGTCTTCACTGCACAGAAACTCAGACCCTCCCACTGTCCACAAAGTAAAACCCTCTGACCTAGGGTTTTAAATATGGACTAATTTATCTGGCTAGGATTACCTGCTGAGAAAACCATTGAGCACTAATGATGTGTCCTTTCCTCTTCCAAGCACTGAAAAGCAGGCTGGGGAGCATGGGGCCAGATTCCAAGTAGAATGGGTAGAATGAAAGAAGTGGAGGGAGTTGTCTACAAAGCCACAGGGAGAAATTAAGATAATGGAGAGAGGCACCAGAATACAATACTGGTAGAAGTTGCTAAGACGAAACTATTCTGAGGCACTAAAAGGTATATTTGCAGTTTTAAAATAACTTTTCCAACTGCAGGATGGGAAGAACAGCCCACTGGTCAGACCATTAGAAAATCTGGATTCAAGTAGCTGTTCTGTCACAGATTCTCCTGAGGCAGTTGGTTGGCTTCTTTTATGCCTTAGGGACACAAAATGTAGCTACATTGCCTTTTTTCACCCATCTGCAAAATTGGGAAGGACAGTTCTTCACTACTTCACAGAAAACACTAAAGATTTTAAATTGCTCCAACTTTATGGTAATAGGAGTTGTAGAAGCACCTAATCCAACAAGGCTTTTTTTCTTACTAATAAACATAATTTATTTTAAGAAAGCTGTTTTTTCATTTCCTATTGATGAATTTCCAAAGAGAAGAGACCTCAGTGCTCATCAATACTTACAGTGTACAAGTCTAAGTCATCAACAGTTTGTTCTCAAGTGAAACTGTAATAATATGAAAATATTTTTTAATATAGGAAATTACAGAAACTTCTTTTAAAATTGTGTTGTACGCCCTAAGTTCAGATTCTGGAAGTAAGAAATTTCTGATGACAGAACATGCTGCTCTTCATGGCAATGCTGGTTCCCAATGCTGCCTTCTCAACATCAGCTATTGAGGGTCACTGTCTTCAAGGTTTTCTAGAATTATCAAGAATTCTGAAAGAGAAATGAGAATGATTTGACAATGACATTATTTATGATCCTAGTCATCTTGTGTGAGCACAGAAAGGTCTCAGTTCCAATGAACAGATAAGAGAAAGAGCAAAGAATCTAAGGATTAATGGGATGTTTGCTTTGGGACTGTCTGAAGTGTCAGAGAAATAAGTGCCACAAAGCAGCGGTGTGACTGGGAATACGAAGCAATTAACACACTGTGGGTTTAGTTTGGGTTGTTTTAATCTAAAAAAATGATCATATGTCATCCAGGTCACATAAATCCTGATTTCATGTTTCATTTTCTTAGCAGTTTGAAGACTTAGTACAAGTCTGGAAAGAGCACTAGGCTAATTATTATACTTGAACTGTTGTGAAGCATCAGATAGAAATGTAGATAAAATAATGGAACAGGTATTTAGTTCTCTGGAAAACCATCTAAACATATGAATGTGTTTATTTATCAAGAGGGAGTAAAACATTACTTTCTGGGATGGAATGAAAAATAATGGCTAATTGAATAATATGTTAAAGTGTCTCTTAAATGGGGATCCACATTAGGGTTTGCTGAGCATGCAGAGCAGAGAGAACAGAATTTCCTGTTTTGGTTTCGCTTGCAGCTACTGGTGTCAGCCAATTTCCAATAGTCAGTGGCTGTGTGTTGTTTGACTTGAAGGAGACTTGGATCAGGCCCTAGGCATCTAAATTAACAGGGTACATCAACAGTCAATTTTGCCCTTGTGCTGTTGGAAAATGGACTATCCCATTTAACTTTAATAGCTCTGAAGTAGTTTGACAGCCTTGGATGAAGAAGAAGTACATAAATGCAGAGACAAAAGTTTGAAGTGGAAACTCAGTCAGGATATCTGCTTTCTTTGTACTACAGATCATTTCTATCAGGCAGTTGGTGACACATTATGTCATTCTAAACCACTATTTATCTTTGCATGACTATGAAAATGTCAATCCTTAAGGTAACTTATTTCTAATAAAACATTAATTAATGTTTCTTTCTTCTAGATGGCCTTATCCTCCAATTACCATTTCTATATTATGTCTACAAGGAAATTGGGAATAAATGACAAAAAATCAGAGTTTTCACTTGTTTTTCACCCCTAAACTAAAATGAGACAAGGAAACAGCAGAAATCTGAGTAAGTTTATTTTACTTTTCAAAAAAACCCTCAACAGATTTCCAGTAAAAAATGAACTATTATATAGCTAAAAGGACAGGAGTCTTAGCATGGCCAGTTGTAAAAGAAATAACCTTCTTGATTCTGCATTTCTCATTCTGCACATCTTCCCAGAAATCCATAGGCTGGAGACCAGGTTAGTTACTGAGGCAGCCAATGCTTCATGCCCTGGAAGGAAATTCTGTGCTCCCTGGGAGTACATTTCTTCAGTCAGGTATAGGTGAATTTCCTCAGCTTTAGATTCAAGTGCATCCTAACACATTGCAGCTGCTAGCTGGGAACACAAGGCTTTTCTCTTCAAGATATAAAAAAGCAAACTCCTGTGTGCACTCTTAGCTAAGGTGGTAGGACCCTGTCCTTCCTCCCAGAATTAATCCCTGAAATTAGTCCCTGAAACAAGACATTATGACCATACCCTACTTATTTTTCTTTTACTTGGATTCCTTGCCTGTCAGCTTCACAGACAACCCAGAAATGGAGGATCAGATTTTACTGGTAATTTCCTGATATTAATCATACTTAGTTTAAGATCAGGATCTGTCTGTGCTACAGCATAAAACTAAACTTCAGACCCTGAGATCCAGCCCAGTCTGGACAGGCTGGATCAGTGGGCCAAGGCAATTGTACAGGGTTAAACAAGGTGAAGTGATGGGTCCTACACCCAGGTAACAACAACCTCCAGGAGGGGAAGAGTGCCTCAAAAACTGCCCAGCAGAGAAGTTCTTGGGTGTGCTGGTTGACAGGCAGCTAAACATGAGCCATAGTGTGCCCAGGTGGCCAAAAAGGTCAGTGGCATCTTGTCTTGTACCAGAAGGACCAGGGCAGTGATGGTCCCCCTGTACATGGCACAGGTGAGGCCACACCCTGGGTCCTGTGTTCAGTTTTGGGCCCTCCTGAGGTGCTGGGGCGTGTCCAGAGAACAGCAATGAAGCTGGTGAAGGGTCTCAAACATAAATTCAGCTTCAGGGGAGCTGAAGTTGTTTAGCCTGGAGAAAAGGGGGCTGATGAGAGATATTGTCATTCTCTACAGCTTCTTGAGAGGAGGTTGCAGAAAGGTGAGGCAGGCAAGCAGAGGCAGGACAAGCGAAGATGGCCTCAAGTTGTGTCAGGGGAGATTCAAGTCGGATATTAGGAAAAAAAATTTACTGAAGGGGTGGCTAAGTATTAGAACAGGCTTCCCGGGGAAGTGGAAGGGTCACTATCTCTAGAAGTCAGAAGTCAAATTTGCCAAAAGCCAAGTAGACGTGGCACTTCTTGACATGGTTGTGTTGACATGGTGGTATTCAAATAAAGCTTGGACTTGATGATCTTAGAGGTCTATGAGGTGTACTGGACTTTGTCTAAGTGTGGAATTATAAAATGTATTTTCACCTGATCTTAAGCCATATAGAGCCATATCTATTTATGCTCTGAGTATTTTTATTAGCATAGAAGTTAAAATGAACAATTATTCAAAAATATCCCAGATTATTTTTAGCTTTACCATGCTACAAATTTTATTTTTAACAACCTGTGGATTACTATTGATCATGTAGACATTAACCTTTAAAGGCTGCATTTATATGAAGTAAATTCTAAGGGTTATTTTATACAATAAAAATAAGGAATTTGGAAAAAAAAAATCCTTATCATGAACATTTTCCTTTCCTATTTCCCCCTGCTTCACCCACTGGACTGCAGAGGAGATTACCCTTTAACAGAAAGAAAAAGCATATGTCAACTTGCCTCACCTACAGAGCCTTCAGGCAAAATGCATCACTTTTTGGGACTGTCAAGGATTGAATAAATCAGAGATAAGTGGGTTAAAATGTCAGCACCCACTGGGACCAAAATAAACCTACCATATTTTTTCATCCAAGTGAAAAATTCATCCAAGTGAAAAATCCAAGTTTTTCATCCAGTTTTCATCTGCAGTACCACCAGAACTTCATTCATTCATTCAGGAAGACAAAATTCTTAATGATTAATTTTTTTAATTAAAAAAAAAAAAAGAAAAAACACAAAAATAGTTGGGGTTTTTTTTCCCTCTCATTGTAATAAGCCTGTGAAAGTCATCTTGTGCAAAAGGTCAGATAAACGTGATGTGAAAGATGGTGCTAAAAGGCTTTCAAACTTTGTTTATTAATAGATATAACCTTTTCACCTCTGCTACATCTGTCACTGCTAGGTTAAATATCATTTATCTTACTGGTCACCTGACTTCTTGTTATGAATATAGGGAAATGCCACAAAAAAACCACTGAACAGTCACAAATCCATTATAAAAAAATGCAAGAGAAGAATTGCCTGAGCCCTTCTAATAAAACATAACCTAACATGGAGTAACTAAAGACACTGAGGGTAGCCCTTGGCTTTAAAAACATTCACTAGGCCATTGATCATTGAAGACAACATGCAGTGACCTCACACAAACACAATGTAAACTCCCAAACTCATTGATGGCATTCCTAGCACTCTGTCTGAATTTATATTGCCTCTCTGTAAACTGTTTGACATAAGCAATGAAAGATGGAAACAGAAAAAGGCCTCCTTAGTATGACAAGCATACCACCAAAAGCAGCTGGATGCCAGTGAACTAACTTGTAGCTTACTTTGATGTTCAAAGAAGTCTCAGGCCAAGATGTGTGTTAATGGAATTTTCATAAGATTCTTGGAAGTGTATTTTTCCTTCTGGATAGTCCAAAAATAAGCTACAGCATAAAAATTACCTGAGTCTATTTTGAGGAGATGAAGAAAAGAAATGGAAAAAAATATACTGTGTTATTATCCATTTTTCAGAAAGACTGCTATGGCTGTGTTAGTCAAATCATGCAGTCAGAAAGACATGTGGATGTGTATATGTGTCCCTCCTTTCTCTCTCCTTCCTTCCTTCCTTCCTTCCTTCCTTCCTTCCTTCCTTCCTTCCTTCCTTCCTTCTTTCCTTGCTTCCTGTTTCTTTTAAGCACCAAGAATGTACAAGTGCAGGATCCTCAATATTTTTACACTTACTTTCACTAAGTGTGCAGCAAACACTAAATTAATATATCTGCTTTATACTCTAAAATTATATAAATTAATTGTAAGGCAAATGTCAAAATGTGAGTATACAGAACTAGAGCAGGAAGCTGAAGAAAGCAGTAGAATTATATCAGTCAGCATATTAACTGTTTAAACAATTGTGGTTTTTTTTAAAAAAAGTTTTAATATGTTTGATATTTAAAATATTAAAGCTCAGATTATTGTGGATGGAAAGCTTGAGGACTTTTGTTTCTTTTCTT
>VXBC01006844.1:2337-23782 GCA_013399945.1 Ploceus nigricollis | reverse complement strand
CCTGATCAATGCACTGAGCAGAACCTCATTAATTCACTGCTCAGAACCTGATCAATCACTGCTCAGAACCCGATCAATCACTGCTCAGAACCTGATCAATCACTGATCAGAACCTGATCAATCACTGCTCAGTACCTGATCAATCACTGATCAATCAGCCCCCAGGAGCCCTGCCAGCACCCCCAGCTCCTTTCCCTTTCCCCGGATGCCGCAGCCCTCGGAGCCTGGAGCTGCCCATCCCCAGGCCATGGGCAGCACCCTGCAGCACCAAACCCACAGCAAGCCCAGAGCCACCTGCCTCTCCTCAGTCACCTCAGTCATTAAAACACCACAAACAAGTTCAGCTGCTTGTATTGGAAATGATCACGAGCTCTAAAAAATGCCACGAGTCTTTCCCTGGAGGAAATGAGAGGTTGGTATCATTCTGCAATCTGTCTTCACAAGGAAGGGAAGACACTGCCTGCCTCAATATCCACCCCAAAACTGAAATGCCACCACAAAACCCATTCACACATGCAGCCAGCCAAGCAGAAATATTACAGGGATGAGAGAGAGATGAGGAAAAAAAAAATCAAAAAGATAAATTAGATTAGTCTTTTGTTCACTGTGTCACATCAGATTCTCTTGAAACAACTTGAAAAATGAATGTGTCAGGAAATTGGGGCTGCTTATCAACTCTGCAAACTGCAACACCAAAGCAACCAGACAAACTGTGTATTTCCCCCCTCTAATGTGCAAGATAATTGCCATAAATCATATGTTTCATTCCTTAATTATTTTGAAAAGGGAACAGATGATAAAGAATGAAACACCAGGAAAAAATGAGCTGCAATGAAAATGCAGAGGGAAGGGAGAAGGCTGTGCAGAAGTGATCCCACAGGGGCACAGCTGATGGAATTGGATTCCCTGATCACTGATTAAAAATCAATGCACCTTCCCCAAGCCCACCTGCCCTGCCACGAACATTTTCTATCTGGGTGAGGAGCTGTTAAAACCTAAAGCAGTTTCGGGTTGCTTTTAGGCTGTTTTTGATCATTCTCTCCCTTCAAAAGTCAATAATATATAGCTGTGTTTGTTTTCCAGTGAGTCCCATTCAAGAATTCATTTCAGAAAGCAAATTTCTCACAGAGAAATGTCACAGTCAAGGATCCAACACAGCCAATGACTCCCAAAGTGCAATCCCAAGGGTTTTTTGCAACACTGAATATACATTCTATTATTTAAAAGCACTGAATATACATTCTATTATTTAAAAACGTTATGCAGCCCTTGGGAGCAACCAAAAAAAGGGAGAGGCAATATGATTTATAACCCAGGAAGAGGGAAAACAAGGAAAATTCAAACTGAAATATGTTTTAGGACAAGAAGTGATACAATTTCCTTATTTTCCATATTGTCTCTGTAGGGAAACTCCAGCCATGAATAGGTCTCTTGTTCATTCTGGGGCATCACAAGGCACAAAGTGCAGCCAAATCCTGCCCTGGGCTTTGGGAGCTTCCACTGGAGAGAACAACAGGGAAATGGGGCTTGTCCCTGTGGGACACTGCCACCTTCATTAGGGTCACAGGCACTAATTACAACCAGGAGCACTCCAAGGGTTCCTCTCCAAGCAGATGTGCAGAGAATCCCCAGCATTTCTGCTCAGTGAGGATGATGGTGAGGCTTGGGAAGAGTGACTGGAGAATTCCAGCTCCTCCAGAAATAATCCAAGCTGTGTTTCCCAAAGGCTGGGACTGGCAGGGAAGGACAGGTCTCAGCCTCTCTGCCTGTGCCACGCTGAATTAACAGTGAAATCTCCTTACAGAAGGAGGAAAACACCTTTGGCACGGTGCTAAATTAGGCAAGAGAAAAGAAACCAGCTGGAAATTCAAGTGGCATGGTAAGGAAGATGTTTTAATACAGCACAACCCTGTGAGTCCTACACACACACACAAGGCACTACTTATAGCAATTAAAAACCAATCAGAAACCCAAACACTGGAATTCCTGAATGTGAACAGGCACATTCTGTTCCCTGCACAGAATCCTGCCTTCCTTCACAGCTCAGTGCCTGTTTTGTTTGCACAATTATCATTTTTTAATCACAGTCTGCACGTCTGTCCCTGGCAGACTTTGGACATGCAAGGAAGCTCTGTGAGCTCCCCACACCTTGGGAGAATCAAGAAATTCCTCCAGGATTGTGCTGTCCCAGCTCCCTCCCTGCACACAGAACCTGTTCCCAGGGACACCAACCTGTCTGAGGGCTCAGAAATGGCTCTTTAGCAGGGAAAAATGGGTAAAATCAGCTGCCTCTGCAATTGTAACAATCCTGGAAGCCAGCTGTGACCCCAAAATGCTGCAGTGGGCCTTCCCAAAAGCCCAGGGATCCTGGGAGGGATATCCCCATTCCCAGGGACTCAGCAGCCTCCCCATTCCATTCAGATATTCCAGTTCCTGTCAGTTATTTCAGGGTGTGCTCCCAACCTCCTCAACCACACAACTTCCAAAAAAGATATATAAGGACAAGCTTTCCCACTCATGGAAAATTCCAGCAACATCACGTTATTGGGGAGGAAAAAAAATAATAAATCAACTCCCAGCACTGCCAAAATCCTCCCCACAATCAGGGGCTCCCAGGGATTTAAGCTGCTCACATCCAACAGGAACAGCCTCGTGTGCCTGGTTTGGAGAAGTCTTAAACCAAGGGCATTGAGTCAGGATTGTCTGCAGGAGATGATAATTTAAATTAACTTAAAAAAAAAAATAAAAATCAAGCAGCTGCTGCCAAGGGAAGCGTTGGCTCCAAGTGTTTCTGGAAGTGCTCTGTGGGCAGCAGTGAAAGGCTCCTATACAGCACGGCTGGCATCCCATAATTTCCGCTTCTCCCTCCTCTGGCTGCATGGGATGGTTTTCCTTGCACAAGGAACCCAGTGCTGGAAAAGGGCATCTGTGCTGAGCAGGGTTTTCATGCTCATCTCACATCATCTGGGCAGGGGTTTGGACAATGGCATTTCTGGTCAAGCTTGTGGATTGCAGGGCAGGGATTCAGCCCTGGGGCTCAGGTTCCCCAGGGAGAGAGAAGGGATTTTATTGGGGTGCTCTGGCTTCCCAGAGGACCCACTGAAACCCAGATCCCATCAAAGAAACATTCTGGCCAATTGTGGCCAACTGAATCTCCACAGAGTTTTCCAGAAGCACCTGAAGGTGAAGAACTCAGTGTGAAGATGGCATTAACCTCTCTGAGAAACAGAGAATAACATAGAACAGAGAGAAAATGTTACAAAAAGGGTTAATGGGGCTATAAAAGGTGTCAGTAGCTGTGTCTAACAGGATGTCCAGGGAAACACAAGGGATTTAATGCACATTTATTCAACATCAGGCTCTGCAGGTGTATGCTCTAAGGGGACCCAGCCCGATGCTTTTACAGCCAGAAACTCAGGACGTGCTCTGCAAGATGCTCCCAGCCGGGATTTGCTTTTTAAGAGCAGAAAATCCAGCGTGGGCAGAACTGCCCCTCCTGGAACATCCCATTTTATCAGCCAAGACAGACACCTGGAGCCAGGAGCAGCTCTGGGTGCAGGACACAGCCCTGGGGTGCAGGACAAACCTTGGGATGCAGGACAAATTCTGGGTGCAGGACACAGCCCTGGGGTGCAGGACACAGCCCAGGGTGCAGGACAAACCCTGGGATGTAGGACAAACCCTGGGGTGCAGGACACAGCCCTGGGGTGCAGGACAAACCCTGGGATGCAGGACACAGCCCAGGGGTGCCAGATCTCACGAGGACAGCAGGTGAGATGTGACAAACCCAGGGGACTGCTCTGGACCCCAGGGCAGCAGCACAGGCAGGGCCAGCAGAGCACTCCCCACCTTGAGGAGCTGCTCCATCAGGAGCTGCACCACCAGCAGCAGCCCCTGCAGGCTGGGCCAGCAGCAGTGCAGGATCTCAGCACCGCCAGCAGCCTGCAACCCTCCCTGGGGATGCTCAGGAAAGCTCATTCCAGGCTGAAGCTGCACAAAGATATTTGGATTTTCTGATCTCTTCACTGCTAAGTGAAGGATTGCTCTTGTGAGCACATCAGTCAGGTACACAGACATCTCCTGCAGAAAATAATCACTCCCTGCTCCCAGACTTTGTGTCTGCCATGCTGAGACCACCCAGTGAGGCTTGCAAGTGCTTTTTTAAAAGAACAGTTACTCATTGTTCATCATTTTCCTCTGCCTGCCTCTGCTCAGATCACCTTCTGCACTTCAGTGATGCTCAGTTTGTTGAGTTCCAACACAGCAGCAGCAGCCAGCTCTGTTCTCCCCAGAGCTGTCACTGTGACATTGATTTAATTCCTTCACCCAGGCCAGTCCAAGTGACATTCCAGCAAACAAAACCATCCTGAAGGCGACTCAAGATAAACCAGAATCCTCAGGAACCACACAGCACGCACAGAAGCACTGAGAAACATTTCTGACACTGTGCAGCATTAAAATTTCCTTTAAACAACGGGATTAGCTGCTGGATTTGGATGGATTGGATGCTCAGCACAGCTAATAATACCTGACATGGGGCAGAGCAGCCAAAGCTGCTCTGTGATTGCCATGTCCATTATTCCCTGCATCTGGACACTCACTGACACATCCAGGAGGTGACAAGCAGAACAGGAACAACTTCAGGCTGCTCTTCCCCAAAGGTTCCAAAAACACATGAACAAGATCATCCACAGCTCTTAATAAATGTATTGTGCCTTCTAGGGAAAAAAATATTAATAAATAAAAAAATCAAGGCTGTAACAAAATAAAAGGGTTTATCCTGGTAAAAATCAGAATTTGAGGAGCCCCAAGAGCCCCCACACGGGACCAGCTGAGATCCACCTGCTCCTGCCTCAGGTTTAAGCACAATTCCACTTTGAGATACCTAAAATAATCCCAGGTTCAATGCAGAAACAGCCAAAAGCACGACCTTGAACCAAAGCTGGCCCTCACATCTGGGGACAGATGTGCCCAGTGAATTCACACACTCTTCATGCAAGGAGGGGAAAAAAGGATTTGGTGCCTAAACCAGTGTGGTCAGGGAATCCAGAGTGCAGGTGGGATCTGTCTGTGTGACAGAAAAAGATAAAAATCAAAGCTTGCTAATTGAATATTTGAAGGGAAAGATTAAAATGTTCTGTTATAAATTCTTCTTTACAGAAAGCAGAGCTGTAGGCACAGTTCTGCCTCCAATCCTGCAGCTGCACAGATAAAAATACCCACAGTAACCCAAGATAATTTCAACTCTGGAGTAGCATCTACGTAATTCACGTCCAATCAACTCCTTCCTAAAATCAGCCCTGACTCATGAATGACGGGGGATTTCAGTTTTAAGAAACATTTTCTTCCCCTGTGGGAAAAACACAAAGTGTTGTTTGCTCATCCATGTTCCAAAGTCTGCTCCAAGCATCACATAATGAAGTGCAAGTTTTGTATCGCTAAAACATAAATAATTAAAGATGTATTTGGATGGGGTTTTTATTCCTTTTTTTTTCTCCCTTTTTTGTATCTGCTGAAGAAAAAGCCAAACCCAAAGGACAATTCCCACAGAAGCCAAGAATTGTGCCCAAGCAGAGAACTGCAAACAGCACAAGCCAGCAATTGTCAGTGCAGGGAACAATGGATCTTTCCACGGGGTGAGCTCATTAAAAAATGCACTCTGGAGGCCGGGCTGGCACTCAGAGCTCACATGCAAGGTGATTTTTGTTATCAGCCTGCACCTCCTGGGACAGCCTCACCCCTGCCTTCATCACAACAGAGATAATGAGCTGCAATTACAGCCAGGCACCACTGAACATAAAGAAATAAACTGAAAATTGGTTCATGACAGGGCGAGTACAGTCAGAATATTTGAGTAAAATCACCTTCTGTCAGAGGCTGCTGAATTTACTAAAGCCCCACTGCAGACACTCTTCTTTTCCTGGTCATTACAGCAATGTTTTGCATCACTTGAATTCTCCTTTTAATCACCTGCTCTATTTCCCCTACTCTCCCTCAAATTGCTGCAAACTGGGAAAAACAAAACCCGCAAAGTTTGGTAACAGATGGCAGCAGAAATGTGGGATCTCCTACATGCCTGGAAGCAGGAATTCAGTCACTTCTGTCATTTAGGGAACAGCAACACAAACCCTCGGAGAAGGTGACTCACTGGGACCCTGACACAGAAATATGGGGAAAACAGAAATAAAATGGATCTCTGAGCTTAATGAGCATTGTTTGGGGGGTGTGAGGCAAATAATGACAGCTTTTAGGGAGAGAAGGGACAGAAATATCTGTCAGTGTTATTTCACACCAAGCCCTAACCCAAAGCACTGGGGTGGTGCTTCTGTCACCCCATTATCCCACCCCCATCCCTCCCAATTCCTTCCCCCTCAGGAACACAAGGATCCACCACCTCTGCTTTTCTTGCTGGTTTTAAAGCACCTCACTTTGCAGAAATTCAAATTTCCTGCACAGAGACACCAGCTTTGCTGCACAAATCAGGAGGGGATTACCCAAACCTGCTGGGTATCCAGTTCATAAAATACCCCAGGGAAATGTGGGCACATTCTCTAGAAAATCCAGACAGAAACAGAGAAATTTCATCTGTGCACAAGAACGCTTCCTGCGATCTCTCAGCTCTCTCCATCTATGCCAGAAGATTTCTCCCCCTTAATTACACTTTGCTCTGAATTAAGCTGGATTTTCCCCTCTTCAATGAGGACAATTTCCCCCTTCATCCTCATTTATTTGCCAGCATTAAAATTCTGCTGCCTTCCAAGTGCATCCCTGCTCAAATCCTGACGTCCCACTGATGGCATTTGTGAGCAATTTCCTGCCAGAGATTTACATCTCGTGTTGCCCCTCACGTCCTCCCCACTCCCAGAGCCCCCAGACAAAGAGAACAGCAAGGAGAGGCAGTTTGGAGCTGAACAGTGATCCCATTGTCCTCCCAGGACATCAAAGTCCACCGTGCAGCTGCTCCTCGTGGGCACCAGAACAAGGAGCACGGGGGTCGTGCCTGCCTTTGATGGATTGGCACTGGCACCAGGATTTAGGAGGGGATTTTCTGATCCTGCAGCAGGAACCTGCCCTGGATCAGGCAGGGCTCGTGCAGGAGATGCTCATTTTCGTGGGGGATCACTGTGCTGGCATCTCCCTTCTCTGCCTCTTCCAGGCAGGAAGAAATCCAGGGATGGGATTCATGGGTCCTGCTATGATGGGAAACACAGAGGCAGAGCTACAGAGATTGAAATGAACACTCAGATGTGAAAATCTGGAAATGAGATGGATAGATCCAAGTGGCTGATGTAAGAACTGGGAATGCACTGTTAATGCATGGATGTGAGGTTCCTACTCATCTTCAGTCAACATTCATGCCATGGCTGTTTTTGAGTTAGAAGGGAAACCCAAACATTCCCTGGAGCTGTAACCAAAACTGTATTTACATTTATTTATCTCCCAGGTTTCTGCAGGGATTGCCCAGGAATCAGGAGGTCTTGGTGCCATCTCCTCTATGGCTCCCTGACCCTGTGAGCAAGTGTTCCCCCTCCAGGAGCTCTGAGGGACATTTAACATACCCTGGATATGGAATAAAGCACTCACACAGCTCACACAGCAGCTCTGACCCAAGGGAGCAGCCTGGGCCAGGTGTCCCCCGGGAATTCAGGGGATTTAGGTTAAGTACCCATCTGTCTGATTCCTCCCACCGCCTCCTCCAGGCTTTGTACTTTGCAGGGAAAAGCTCCAGCCCCAGTCACAAACGCTTGCTGCTGTTCCTGAACAACCCGAGTGCTTTAGGAACCTCTGCAGAGCCTGATCACAGCCCGGAGAGCACACGGCACACACCCAGCGGGCAATTCACTGCCCAAAGCTGCAAAATCCTCATTCCCAAGTGCTCTTATCTGCCCTGGCAAAGCCAGAGCCCCTTCCTCACCTTTGCAGGGTGAGAACTCCCTGGTGTGAAACTCACTAAAGGCAAAACCCCCACCAAAACAAAGAAACAAGTTAATTAATTGGCCTCTTGAAGAAAACTACAAAGGCAAACGACAACACAAACATGTCACTGCTGCAAAGGGCACATTCACTGCTGAGCCATTAATTCACCTGCTCACTTTTTAATCAGTTGTTTTTAGCTTTAACATCTCCTCTTTCTTCACCATCAAATAGAGAGGTTTATTCTACACTAAAAAATGCAAATGTGGGATGAGAACCAAGCAGAACTCGCAGAGCTCACTGCACTTCTCAGCCATTATTTTATTCCCATTTCTTCCACGCATTTACCACGTTCAGAGTGGATGTCTCTTTCATCCATCTCGACAGCAGGAGTGGGAACACCACACAAGTTTCCTCCCAACAACAAGGAATGACTTCATTGTTGTTTTCCTAAGCATGCACAAAAACCGAGGGGGGAAGGACATATGCAAAGCCTGCTCCCAGAATCCTTTCCCTTGCAAATTCACAAGCAGAGTGGTTTCCATCTGTTTGCCAAGAATGTCAGATAATAAATTACTATTCCACCTTCTGTGCTGGAAAACAGAACAGCAAAGGGTGCCTGGAGTCCCCAGCCAGCCCTGCCTGATTCTCCCACCAGCACAAACCCAACAGCCCCTGCCATGCTCCACTAAATTCCCCTTTTTGGGCCAGTTTACAACCAGATCTGGGAGATCCAAGGGACAGCAAGCACCTGGTCCCCATCCGCCCCTGGGGACAGCCAGCACTGCACATGATCAATTTATTAATAATCCATTTATCCAGGAATATCAAAGCTTCAGTACGCAGCAAACAAGAGACAAATGTTGTGAAAAAGAAGAAAAAAATGGCAATGGGAAAAAGTCAGGAAATAGTGGAATTAGGAATTAATAATATATAAACCCTGGAATGAAATGGAACAGATATAAATCACAGAGCTAGGAAACAATGGCATTAGGAATTAATTCAAAGCCAGGGCACACCACCTAACACTTCCCCACCAAAGGTAAAATTCATAAATTTATGTAAAAAATCATGGTGTCAAAAGGAAAAAAAAAATTAGAAAAACCCAACCCTGTTAATGTCAGAGGAAGGAGCCCCACAGACTGCAGTGAGCTGTGCCTGAGAACCATCACTAATTATGAACTGGAGGCCAACCAACAACTGAACCTCCAGTCTGAGAGGAGAGAAAACCACCAAGAAAGCCCGAAGCAGACAGAGAATATCAGCACACCAGTCCCAGTTCTGTGGCACTGGAACCACAAAGGGCTGGAGGCAGATCTCCAGCTGCACAGAACTGGATTTCAGTCCCTCCCTGCAGTGCCCTGGCTGCTGAGCCCCTGCCAACGTCTCCGTGCAGCTCCTGGGGAGGGGAAACACAAATTCCCCAGGGAAACACACAGAGCTGCAGAAATCCCACACACAGCCCCAGAAACTGCAGCTGGAGGAGCCAGCAGCACCTACAAAATGCTGAATTCTGTTTATCTGAGGCTCCTGAAAGGCTTCATCCCTCCCACCACAGGCCAGGCAGAGAACAGATCCTTCCAGTGGAAAAGGGAGGCTGCTCTCCTGGGAAAACCATTTAATTGCAAATCCCTTGAAAGGAAGGCAAGGAAACAGGCAGGTTTTACTTTGGGGGGGAGGGAGGGAGAGCTGCACACTCTCTGCAGGAACAACTTCTCTCGTGAGGCACCAGATTAAAACACCCACGAGTGCTGAAGTCAAGTGAGGCCAACCTGCAGCACTGCTCAGCTCCCCCTCAGCTGCCAGGGAAAGGAGATTACAGGAGGAGAACGAGGTGGAGCCAAGCCTAACTCCAGGTTTATCCTCATGGAGCATCCTAAATGCTGAGCAGAACATCTCCTGCTCCGTGTGGGATGTGAGATGCCTTCAAGGGCAGCATGTGGTGGCACAGGGGATGCAGGCAGAAGGCAGAAGAGATGGAATTGCAGATTCCTCTCTGCTCTTCCACCCTGGCAGCAGGACACAGAAGGTCCTGGGGAGAATCTGGGCACCAAATTGACCAGAAGAACTCTCAGGGCCATTTCTGCCCCTGGAGCTGGAATAATTATTTATTTGCTCTCACCCAGTGCCCTCCAGCACCACCACACTGAAATCACTCTGGTCGAAACCAGAACTGGTACTGTGTGACTGTAACCCACCAGGAACACTCTTTTCTTATCAGAAAGAGAAGAATTTCTATTTATCCTAGATTCTGTGATGGTTTGAGACACAATTATGGCAAACCCAGCTGCCTGCACCAATGCTGGCCCAGCTTCTTCCTTCCACACAAAGAGGATAAGAAAATCCAGGTATTTATTTAGAGATGTCTTCCCAGTGCTAAATATTTAAAAGATATGCTCATGATTGGCCTATCCCATCCAAAACTCCACTTCAGAAGCAGGAGGTCATGAAGGAAACTCCCAATGCACCCAGCAGACAAACAGATAAATACTGAGCATCCTCATCACCTCCTTTATGGTTCCTGTTCAAAAAATAAAAGTCTCCCACTGCATCTGATGGGTTTTTATCAACAGCACAATAAATCAGTGCCATCTAGTGGAGTCCACAATGTTAACCTGGACCACAGCTTCCAAATCTTACCTGTCTGGAATTTACAGCCTCTCAAAGAGCCTTCCCTGCAGTGATCCATCAAACTGATGAGTTTAACACTGCTCAGCTCCCCTCACCTTCCACAAACCTGCAGGACCAACACCTGGAGCCCAAAGCTCACCTTCAGCATCAGCAGAAACTCACCTTTGGAGCTCCTGAATGTGCAGCCAACAGCTCTGCAGTTACACAAAACATGGGCCAAAAATCAACAGAAATGTTCAGCAAAAGGGAAAAATACTGCATTGATTTACAGGGATTTTCTGGCAGTTCAGGAACTAATGATGCAGGAGGATGTTTAACACGGTGGTACCACCACACCTCATTAAAAGCACCCCAATTAGCACTGTGGGATTCTGTGTTTCTCTGGTTCAGCCCCTCTACAAGGGCACTGGGATCCTTTCACTGCTCTAGGAAATCAAATCTGTCCAAACAAAGCAGGAGCACACGCCACAAGTTCAACCAAAATCCCCTCCCTTGTGGGAATGAAATTCAGGCTTTTAGGTAAGCACAAAACGTGATTATTTCCCTTTCCACTGGTACAATACCATTCCTGGGTTTGGGGATTATGAGCCCTAGTGCAGTGTTCACACACCATAATTAACAAAAAACCCAAACTGTGAGCTGTGAGTGAATTAACTGGCAACAGAACTGACCAACAAGATGTGGACCAGACGCTGCAAGATCCCACCCCAAAGTCACAAACCAATTCCTGTCAATGCTCCCACACACACGTCCAAGGAGAGAATTACACCCCTGTCTGGAACAAAAATCACCTTTTTTTGTCTGGAACAAAAATCACCTTTTCCTTCCCAAACGCTGCTTCTGTGGGCTCCCACTTTAGCAACCCCCAGGAATTTTACAATTATTCCCAGCGCTGCTGCTCCAGGGAAGGATCCTGGCTCTCCTTCACAGGGCTCCCACTTAGCTCCAACGTGGGAATCTTTGAAATTGCCATCCAGCATGGAAATGCAGATACTCTGAAAGGCTCCTGCCTCTGACGCAATGCCAGGCAGGGATATTTTTAGTTCTAATCCATTTAAAGTGCTAAATTCCAAGGGAATCAGCAGCATTGCTTTCACTCACCACTCCAGCTGAATTCCTGGGGTCCCACTACTGCTGCAATCTTCAAGGAAAAGGAGATAAGAGAACCCTTCACCTGATAAGAAAATACCTTTATCTTTTGTTTCTTTAATGCTTGGAGGTACTCCTGCATGTGCCACTAAATAATAAATCACACCCAATGAATCTTCTGGACACAGAGGACACTGCAGGAACCCATCAATAACGCAGGGCCTGAATGCCCCAAACCAGCAGTGTGGGATTTGCTATTTTTATCCCGAGGCTGCTTTGGATGGACCAATTTAGGCTGATAAAAAGCAGCTCCTGGGAACACACAGAAGCTTTGGAACAGGGCACTGATCACCCCCCAGACCTGCCAGAGTGCCTGCAGCTACAGAGCAGAGCCTGAAATCCAGGGCTGAACACAACACAAATGGTCCACAAAGGCTTTGTGGGTTCATTTATATCGAGATCAGCCTCATGAAGCAAGAATTCTTCATATAAAAATGGCTTCTTTTAACCAAAATAATAGGGATTTCACAACTTGGGATTTCATCTGCACATTCTGGCACATTCAGCCTTTTCTCTGGGGATTAACAGGGAAAATTTACCTAAAACAGAGACAGGTTATCAGAAACTGAAGCACACCTAGCGAAAAGCAAAAAAAGCTTTAATTTATTGGTACTGGGCAGCACTAACAGAGACTGCCCTAAAGGCCAGCCTTTAGAGCTCCCCCATCTCCCACAAGGTATTATTTTCACATTAGAACAATGCAATCCCACAAGCTTGTGAATAAACCATTTATTTCCACTATTGTTTTATCAGCAAACACCAACCACTGCCACTGCTAAAAGCAGAAACACCTGAAGTGTGTTTGCCCAGAACACAAAAAAACCCAGGCAAACACACCCCAGGGACTGCTCCAAGGGCACCTCCTCACCTGGAATACTCAATGACTCCTTAGTAAAATAATGGAGCAAAAGCTGCTCCAGAAATTGTGTGTTTTTAAAAAGAGCCCAATCAAAGGGTTTGAAGTGCTGGAAGAGAGACTGAGTGAAAAAACACCTCAGCACTGGGTTTGCTCAATGCTTTGCTGATGATGTGGAGATTTTTGTTCTTACAACAGAACCTAAGTGTGGAACAGCACAAAATGTTCACAGATTGGTTCAAACCCTCCCAGAGCTGAGAGCACCCAGCAAGGAAAAGAGCACTGCTGATGTGAATTTCTGTGGTTTTCCCTCCCCACCCACAGCAAGCCATTAATGAGCAGCAGGTCACATTAATTGCAGTGTGAACAGCAAGGCAGGGCCTGGGTGATAAAAAAAAACATTTTCTCTTTGAATTAAAACCCTGTTTTTTCACCAGGTGTAACAAAGATCAGCACAAGTCATTTATTTTAAAATAAATGGTCGTTGAGCAGATTTACTTTGATCTTTAACTCAAGTGGGCACTCAGAATTTTCATAGGGATCCCTCAGCACCTGCGAGCAGGTGAGAAAAATTCCTCCCTGGGTATTCCCTGGGGCTGGATAAAAGCAGGATTTACCTCCTCGTGCCTGATACTGTGCAAAACCAAACCACACACCACAAAAACCCCACCTTTTATGCCAGGAATAAAAACATCCTACCAACAGAAACACTCAATTCTAGACAAAAATAACTTTTACCCTATACAGAGTATATATAACTAAATAACTTTTTATTTACTAGTATTTATACTAAATAACTTTTACTCTAAACAGAAATATTTCACAGTATTTCTTGCTCTGGAGCTAATAGTCATGCTAGCCTGAAGTGGGAAATTAAAATTACACTCAATCACTGCAGCACTATGTTATTTTTGTCCATGAAGCACAAACTACTCCAAGTTTCTTGTATTTCATGAAATATTCATTTTCCAGAGAAATGGAGAAAAATTGGNATTTTATTCATGTATTCCAGCCTCCCTCCTTCATTCCCAACAAACCCCAGCCAGGAGGGAGCAGGGAATAAATGGAATAAACGGAATAAATGGAATAAACACTGCGAGCCTTCCCAGAGATCATGGGCAGATTAAAGTGCAGGAGGATTTAGGGAGTGTGCAGTAATTCCATGTGGCTGCTCCAGCCCTGGAGCACGCTGCACTGGGGGGGATTATCTGCTGCAAACACAACTGCAACACGCTCCAGCTTTGTCTTCTGATTCCTGCAGGCTCACAAGGATGGAAAAAGTTCCTTGGCCAAGCAGCTGTTGATTGTATTTTGCTAAAATGCCATGTTTAATGTCTTTCTCTCACCATTAACGCAGTGAAAAAGGTAAAATTAAGTCCTCCAATGTTATAATTGGCCAATAATGAGCGGGCATTTTGCTCACTAAATCCAGGACTGCATGGGGTCTGTGATGCACGTTAACAAATTGAAAAGAAGTTTTAAAATGGTTATTTTGAGGATTTCAAAGCACACCCAGGTGGGCTCTAAGTGCTTTATCAGAGCAGTGCCACAGCTTGCACACAATTAATATTAACAATATAAAAACAATATGAAGGCAGCTCTCACTAAATTGTACTCAGTATTTCCTGCTGCACTTCACCTCTAAATACTGCAAGTGCAATGGGCTTTATATGGAATGATGAGGGAAATAAAGGGGAATTGGCTGGCATGGATGGTTTGGGGGTTTCCTTCTGACTGCAGTGACACAGGCAAGGCTCTGCTGCACCATGAAAATCCACCCACTCCCACCCCAAAACATCCACACATAAACCCAACAATTCTCATCAAAATACAGCAAAATGAACATTGAGCAGAAAAATGCTCTCCCAGTCTTGCTGCCTCAACAGCATTACCAAATTACACAAAATTTCCTCGTTTTCCCTACAAAAATACCCCGAAAATACCATTTTGAACACAGAGAACAACAACAAACACACCAAAATCTCCACTCCAGTGACTCATTCCACAAAGACCTTTGCACGTTCAAACCAACCTGAGCCCAGGCTGAACATCACCCCTCGAGGCTTTTCCAGCCCCTTGGATACCTGTTTGGAAATTGCTGCTTTCCATAACCTCACTCCTGAAATTCACACTAAGAGGGAACTCTCTGCCAGTTTTCTCACAGAACAAAATAATCAAGTGTAAGAAAACGTGCCCAAGAGTTGATGAAACGAGGAAAAGCAGAAGCAAAGAGACACCAAGGACTCAGCAAACAGCTCAATAATATTGATTGGACACAAACCCAGGATAACAGTTGGATTTGGGGAGCACAGGGATATGTTCACTGGTTGTGTGAAATGCAGATTTTTCCTTCCAACAAAAGGTTTTCTTCAGCACAACCAGGATCAGTTTTCACCTGTCCTCACACCATGAGCTGGTGGTAATTCACAACCACGGTTTGCAGCCCAATTCTCTAGTCATTGCAACAAAATTCCTGTACCAGAACATTTGTATGTAAATCCATATCCATCTCGATAGAGATATATATTTTATCTGCCCATTTTCTCCTTCAGAACACCAACCACCAGCCACTGAAACATCTCTACTGCTTACTGAAGTCTGTGTTTCGATATTTACGGGGGTTTTGAGATTTGTACAAAGAAAAAGATCCAAAATCTCCCCTTTTCTGGGTTTTTTCACACAGACACAGCTCATTAACACCTCACCTCACACTGCCCCGGAGCAGCAGCTGAAGTTACATAAAACCAGAGGAATGCTGTGTTATTCCCTGTTATTCCCAAACCCACACAATCTGCCATTTCCCCAGCCTCTACCTGGGAGAAATCCTGTTATTCCCAAACTCACAAAATCCGAATTTCCCCACCCTGTACCTGGGAAATCCTGTTATTCCCACTCACAAATCTGCCATTTCCCCACCCTTTACCTGGGAAATCCTTTTATTCCCAAACCCAAACAATCTGAATTTCCCCACCCTTTAACTGGAAGAAGTCCTGTTATTCCCAAACCCACAAATCTCCCATTTCCCCACCTTTACCCCTTCCAAGTTTCCCAACAGGATCAAGACTTTGACCTTGGCCTGCTGAGATCCCAAAAGGCAAAACCCAGGGAACAACTGGCCAATATTTGATTTTACCCCCCAGCTGCCTGAGGAGCCAGGGAGAGCTGGGGGTGAATATTTGAATATTTGATGAACATTTGGCAGGGCAGAGCCCCGAGGCACACGGGGCAGAGCGGGGCTGCCCTTCCCCAAACACTGCCCGGATTCTGATCCTGCTGCTCTCAGCCCCGCCACTTGAATGGAATAAAAACCCTTTTGAGCACAACAATCCCGGAGCCTGCACAATGCAAATCAGAGCTGCTTTGAGAGGGTGATTAATATGCAAGGACAGGCTGGGCTCTGAGGAACCAGCAGCGAGCATCCCCAGCCCTGAGCTGCCCTCAATCACTGCCCGTGTTTATTTTAAACATCAGGTTGGGCAATTAGAGCCCCGTTTGCCAATATTGTGCAAACACCACCAAACTGGCTGCTCCTCCTTTGTGGCACGCTGAAACCCAGCTTTGAATATCCCACGTATGGAAAAAAAAAATGGGATTTAAGTTTTTGAATGCTTAATGCACATCAATCTTCACTGTAAAAAGAACTGCACTTTATAAATAAATTTTTAGGGTTTTTTTCCAATAAAACAAGGACATTTACAATCCTACAGTCTGATTTCAGGGACAATTAACTAAATTCTGCAGGAATATATTGCAGTTGCTGTAACATTTAAAGTATTTTTTATACAGTTGCTTTTGGGACAAGAGATATTAAACATCTGGAAAAGCCCATTCAAATTTGGAGGCAACAATTTTCTATTTCCATTGTCTACAATCTTCATCACTTTATTTCATCATTTATCACCTGCTCAATCCCACAGCTCAGCCAGGGCTCTCCTCTGGAAAGGACCTTGAATTTCAAGCACTTATTCAGACCAAACTCTGCCCAAAACGTGGCCTGGATGTGTCACCTGGCTCATTTCTTCCTCTAAGCCTTTATTTCACACAATTCCCCATTTCTGTACACAGATTTACACACTCCCATTCATGTCTTTGCAGTCATATTTCAAGTTAATCAATGTGGTAAATTATAATTAACCATAAACAAGCAACAAACAATTAACATTCTTGTTTATCCTAAAGACTCAAGGGTGATAAATGTCATGAGTATAAACAAAGAAGGAAAAGTAAATTAAATAGTCAAACAAGCTTCTATTATAACTATTTTTGTAAGAGTAGAGGTAGGAAAATCACAGAATAATTGGGGTTGGAAGGGACATCTTGAGATTATCCAGCCCAGGAGGGAAGGCAGGAGGTCACCAGGGGTCTGGCCAGGTGTGTTCTGAAGGTCCATGGATGGAGAATCCACAATCTCTCCACTCAACCTGTTCCAGGATTCATCCAACAGAAAAAAAAAAAAGAGGAATTTATGGGGGGTTTCCATNGTTTTCATTTTTTGGTGTGTTTTCATTTTTGGTGTGTTTTCATTTTTGGTGTGTTTTCATTTTTTGGTGTGTTTTCATTTTTTGGTGTGTTTTCATTTTTTGGTGTGTTTTCATACGTGCAAGGAGGATTTGCTGTATTCCAGTTTGTTCTGTTGCTGGGCATCACTGGCACATCCCGGCTGTCTTCGCTCCTTCCCAGCAGGGATTTATCCACATCCACATCCCCTCGAGCCTTCTCTTCCCAGTCTCAGCTTCTTCTCACACCAAGATCTCCTCCAGTCCCTCTGCAGTAAATCCATTGATTGTTTGGGCACTGGGGAGCCCAGAGTTGGACCCCACACTCCAAATGTGGCCTCAGCAGTGAGGAGCAGGTGGATTTTCAGAGAATTAACCTGAGTTGTTTGATTTTAACAACAAATTGTGCAAAGTACCTACCCTGATTTACCCAATGGCTGTAACAGCCTTAAAAATTCAGCTAGAAAGAAAACATAAATATTTTTGTTCAAGACATGATGAGATTAACAATTCTGGAACAATTCAAGCAGTTAAGAGTTTCTTTGAATGGATTTTGTCCTGGCCAACGATGCCCTGGTGAAGTGATGGACATTTGTTTTAACTCAAAATAAATCAAATCTGCTCCCCATTTTAAGAAATCGACCATTTCAATGGATTTCCCAATGTTTTTCCACGTTATTCTACCCAGGTTGCACTGAACCAGCCAACTCCCGTTCTCCCAACACCCCCTGCATCCGTCCTGTCACAAGATCTGGGATGAAAATAGAGGAAGGATCAGCCCCACCACGGATCCCATTACTGCCTGCAGCCTCTTCTTGCATCAGATGCAGGATATGGGGCTGCAGCCCTGCATGGGCCACAGCAGCAGGAATGGGATCAGGGCTCTGTCCCCTCTCTGCCCTGGTTTCCAGCCTGAATTCCCCTGGGGACACTCAGGCTCTGACAGACCTTTGGTCCCTCCATTCCCGGGCAGGGCAGGAGCACTGAACCCACACTGAGCAATGACAGAGCAAATACAGATTCCTGGAACTCTCCCCCATTTCCCAAGCCCAGCTCTGTGTCTGCAGAGGCAAGCTGAGACATTCATCTTCAGGCACAAGCCTTATTTTTTTCTTGTTCAAACCCAACACGGCTCTGTGATTTCTGCTGCAAACACCAGATCTCCATCCTAATTATTATTCACGTTTAAGAATTCAGATAACTCCCCCCGCTCTTAAGCACAGCTCTATGTGACTCTACCCCACAGCTGCTGCTGCTGCTTCTTCAGAGGAATCTTAAAGCAATTTGCACTTGCTTTGCAGGATAAACCTCCCATTGTGTGCTGTTCCCCAAAAATCAGCTTTTCCGGCAGCTGCCTGGAGATCTGGAGCTCTCAGGACTGAGGCTGTTGATGTTCTACATTTGTCCAAGTCAGAATTTAGCTGAAGCACCTCCAGTGCACAAATTCTTGGGTCAAAAGCAACAGATAACTCCAAAGCTGTGACAGCTTTTGACAGGTCCAAAAAATGCTCTGAGGAAGTTTTCAGGTGGCCTTGGGTATTTTAAAATATGTCAGCACCTCCCCTGGACAGCCCAACATGTGCTGGCACAAGGTTCTCCATGGAATCACAGAGCCACTGAGGTTGGAAAAGCCCTCCAAGGCCACCGAGTCCAAGCTGTGAGCAACCCCCACCTTGTCCAGCAATTCCTTGGACACCTCAGGGATGGGGAATCCAAACCTCCCTGCCGGTGTTTAACCCTTCCCATGAAGAAACTCCTCCTGAAACTGCTTTTCGTGGGACCAGAGAATCGTTAAGGTTGGAAAAGACCTCTAAGATCACCAAGTGTCATTGTCAACCCTGCACCACCACCGTGTTCAGCACCTTTGACAGCCTTTTGTCAACTGTTGGTTTTAGAACTTCTTCCAATTGACATCCTTTTTCCCTCAAAGAAGTTTCAAGAAAAATAAATCCTTGTGTCATCTGATCGATTTATCATCTTGAACTTCAAGTTTTTATCGTAGACAGAAATGTTAACTGCCCTCAAGTGCCACAGTCCCGTATTTTCTGGGCACTTCCAGGGATGGTGACTCCATCCTGTGTGTGTCATTTACCCTGGGAAGGTCTGGAATCTGCATCACTGACTCTATGGAGAGGGATTACCTGCCTTAACATCAACACAGTGGAAAGTGCTGGATTTAAAGAAAGTACTGGATTTAAAGCCATACATTTATTTTAATCTGAATTTCATCCTTGATTTTGATCTGTTTTTCTCCATTCCACGCACACTGCAAACCCAAACCCCCAGGAAAACCTCCCTGCAGCGGCTGCCTGAGCCAGTCCCACAGGCAGGAGCAGGCGCTGCCATTTGGCTCTCACGGTCACTTCAAAAGGCATCGTTCCTAATGAGCAGCTGCATTTCCCCACCAGGAACCCATAATGGCCCTGCTGCCAAGCCCTGCTCATTTCCATCCCCGTGCACAGCCAGCCCTTTGCTCCATGCTAATGTGTTTTCCTAAACAAAAGGAGCCACAGCCAGCCCAGAGCTGACCTTCAAATTTGCTCCTGTGATTTGGATGGCTCAAAGTCTATTTGCCTGGTGGCTCTTTTTTTTTTTTTTTTTTTTTTTTTGGGGATGAAAAGCGACACATTAATTCCTAAAAAACATGCGCAAAGGAACCATCCAGGAGAGAGGAGCTGCTGGGAGCCGTAGTTCCCTGCCAGACACACCCTCAGCCCAGTTATTCCCATTCTCCCGGTTTATAAACAGCAAGGAAAACACAATTCTGTTTCCTCGTCGTTTTCAAAGCTCCGTATTTACAAGCGAGTCGCTTCGCTTGGTTCACATCACATTTCACACCCGTGGGAAAGGACAGAATTGGGAAATAAACAAAGAAATAAACACCCTCTTTTCAGTGCACCTGGAAAACACTACCCTGGTAGCATCGGATCCTTGAAGCTTTCTCAGAATTCCCTGCAGAAAAGCCACGACACAATTCCAGAGGGAACAGCTCCTCCCAGGCTGCCCACAGAGGCATTTGGGGAAGTTCACAATGCCCATCTCAACTCGAACACACTGCAAAACCGCCCCAGAAACCCACCAAAAAAACCCAGAACCGTGCCTTTTTTATATCACCAGGTGTGTAAAATAATGAGGAAAACCGCAGGATGGCCTTTTAAATGAGGAAATAAACTGGGCTTTGTCTCCTCCCCGAGCTATCCCTCTGTTCCTCGCAGACTGATGGCAGCAGATGCAGGATCCCCTCCTCCTCCTCCTCCCCCAGCAATTGGTTCTGCTTCCCTGGCAGCCCGTGGAGGAAATCCATGGCATCGCCCTCCCACCCCAAACAAACAGGAAAACCATCAAAACCCCCCGTGGCATTCTCGATCCGCGAGGAAGCAGCGCTCGCACCCAACAGCAGAGCAGTCTATCCTTAAAATACATTTCTGGAGAGCAGCCAGGAAAAGTGAAGGCACTTTCAGCCTGGAGAGCAGCCACAATGTTTAACACTTAAAAACCGGGTATTCCTGAAGTTACTCTTACATGAAATGTCCTTAAAAAAACCTCTGACAAAACCCACATGCAAAAGACCCAAAAAAAAACCCAGCCCAAGAGTCAAGTCGGGAATTTTCAAGTTCATGTGTCAAGGGGATAAAGTTGATACAAAATCCTCCCTATTCTTTAGGAAACCACAGTTCTTAGGATGTACAAGAAAGGAGAGGAGCCATCTGCTCTGTCTATAAATCAGCTTCTACATTATCAGAGAATGTTTTAATTTTACAACAGACTAAATAAAATAAATCACCCCTATCACAGGCCACGGGGACACACACGAAATGTGGAATTATTCTAAATAAAAGACATGGTTTGGTTGTGAACCTACCCCACAACTGTGCTCACACAACAGATTCCTCACTGATAAATATCTCCCTCTTGCCTCCTCTTACATTTAAGCTTAAGGTTTCTTTAGCAGCACAATCAGCACAACGTTTTATTTATTTTTTTATAAAATAAATAAAAATAAATAAAACACCCTCTTGCACTGACATCTCCACAGCTTTCAAAGCAAAATTCCTTCTCCCCCATCACAGACTGGTGAGCTCAGCTGGGTTAAAAAAGAAGGTACAAGACCAGAGCATCCTTTAGGGTGGAAAGCAGAGCTGGATGTGCTTGGTGCTGCTTTCACCATAAACACTGCTGCTGCTTTGTTCTAGCTTTTAAATATTTTATTTGGTTTTTGTGTTCTCCATTTTATGCTGATTTAACAGTTCCAGCTGTGCAGCTCCCTAGGCAGTCTCCATATTCATAATTATTATTATTGGATAAACATGTATTTGAGTGGGGCAACAGATGATATGCAGATAATTTTTCTTTTGCTTACTCCCATTTATTTCCCGTGGAAAAAAAAACAAAAAAAAAA
>VXBC01006839.1:0-56404 GCA_013399945.1 Ploceus nigricollis | reverse complement strand
CACGCTGGAGCAGCCTGTTCCTGGTGTAACTGCAGCCTGTGGAGAGAGCCATGCCAAAGCAGTTTGTGCAGAACTGTAGCTGTGGAGAGGACTCAGCTGGAGGAGTTCAGAGAGGACTGACTTTCTTGGGAGGGACCCCACCCTGGAGCAGGGGAAGACTGTGAGGAGCCCTCCCCGGGAAGAGAAAGGAGCAGCAGAGGCGATGTGTGATGAACTGACCACAGCCCCCATTCCCCATCCCCCTGAGATGCTGAGAAGAAGAGATAGAGGAATGGGGAGTGAAGCTGAGCCTGAAAAAAGGGAGTGGTGGTGGGAATGCGTTTTAAGATTTAGTTTTATTTCTCATTACCCTATTCTGGTTTGTTTGGTAATAAATTAACCTGATTTCCCCAAAGGGGTTCTGTTTTGCCCATGACAGTCATTGATGAGTGATTTCTCTCTGCCCTTATCTAAGCCTATGAGACTTTTATTATATTTTCTCTCCCCTGCCCAGCTGAGGAGGGCAATGACAGAGTGGCTTTGGTGGGCACCTGGCATCCAGCCAGGGTCAGCCCACCACACTGCTGCATAGAGGTCAAACATCACACTGCGATTTATAAACAGCAGCATAGTCCGTAAAATTTGCAACATAATCCTTCTTCACAACATTGTTATGGTTTCTTAGAAGTGAACCAGCTGGGGGGAGTACAAAGGGAGGCTGTGAGGAAAGCCTGGGAACCTACCTACAAAGGATGGGGTGTTTGGTGTCCTTAGAACACACAAGGTAGAAAGGAGACATTATTCAGTGTATGAATACATAAAAAAAGTTGCAAAGAGAATGGCCGTGAAGAGTAAGGCAAGAAATAAATCTCAAGCTGCAGACAGAGAATTTTACTTAGAATTTGAGGAGTGGTAAAGGTATTCCTTTTTTTATAGTAGGAATTGGTAGACATTTTGGTTGCTTAAGAATGTTTCACAATGCTCATCGCTTAGAGGTATTAAAGAATAGCTCAGCAAGCAGGGATAAGATAGTTTGGGAATATGATGGGTAGTTCCGGCTAGGTCCTTGTTATAGAAAGAAAAATGAACTAGATAATCAGTTTGAGCACCTTCTAACCAGTCTATGTTTGTGTAATTTTGTTGTCTGTCTAGACCTCATACAGGGGAAAAAACTATAACAGCAAATTGTCTCCCTTTTTTCTTATCTGCACCATTCCCTCTTCCCTGCAGGTCTCTGGCAGGTCCAGAGAGCATGAGCACAGTTGCAGTCGCTCCTCTATCATAGTGATGAGTAATATTTCTAAGTGATAACAGTAATTATAAATATATGTATAACATATATATAGAAAGCACCAATCTGTGCTTGAGTGTTGAGGTGCTGGAGGGTCAGAAGGCTAAACAGAGGGATCTGGACAGGCTGGATTGATGGGTTGAGGCTGATGGTGTGAGGTTCAAACAGGCTAAGTGCTGGGTGCTGCACTTGGGTCACAACAAGCCCCTGCAGTGCCACAGGTTGGGGGCAATTGGAAAGTTGCTCAGTGGTAAAGGACCTGGAGGTGCTGGGGACAGCAGCTGAATGTAGACCAGAGTGTGCCCAGGTGGCCAAGACCAATGGCACTTGGGTTGTGTCAGCAATAGTGTGGTCAGTGGGACCAGGGCAGTGACCATCCCCCTGTGCTGGGCACTGGTGAGGTTGCAGCTCAAATCCTGCGGTCAGTTTTGGATCCCTCTCTGCAATAAAGACACTGAGATGCTGCAGCATGTCCAGAGAAGGGCAGCAGAGCTGGTGAAGGGTCAAGACCACAAGTCTGATGAAGAGCAACTGAGGGAATTGGGGCTGTTTAGCCTGGAGAAAAGGAGGTTCGGGGGGACACTATCACTCTCTACAACTCTGAGAAAGGAGGTTGTAATCAGGTCAGTGTTGGTCTCTTCTCCCAGGTAACAAGCTATAGGATGTGAGGAAGTAGCCTCAAGTTGTGTCAAGGGAGGTTTAGATTGGATATTAAGAAACATTTCTTTAATTGCTGTCAAGCGCTGGAACAGGCAGCCCAGGGAAGTGTTGGAGTCACCATCCCTGGAGGTGTTAAGGGATATGTTGATGTGGCACTTCCAGACATGGTTCAGTGATGGGCTTGTCAGTGCTGGGCTAATGGTTGAACCTGATGATCTTCTAACCTAAGAAATTCTAAGATTCTGTGTTTGTTGTTGGTCAATGGTCAATGAAGTAAATGGTTTATTCAGACACCTATACAAATGTTTGGACTCCCAAAGGTTGATCAGCTATGCCTTCTACTCAAATTACTGTGAACTTCAAACTCCTGAGACTTCTGCAGTTTAGATTCTTCTGCAGAAACCTTTAATGGTCTTTAGAAGGATAAATTATTTTTATTTAAGCATTGCTTATGTTCAAATCGGAGCTGACATTTTGAAAAGTCAATGTACAATGAAATGCCAGAAAAATATTTGTTAGACTTCTTGTCATTTGTGGTCATGCTACCCCTCCTTTTTTTGTAAAAACAGGAAGGTATTAACCTCTTGTATGTCTGCAGTCAATGTAAGAACTCCTATTCCCTAGTGATCTTCAAAGCAAAAATACCTGGAATAAACATGAGGGCTGTGCAATGTCATAAAGAGTCATGATTCTTCCTTTAGCACAGACTTTAAGAAAAACAAGCAAGCTGCAAACAAAGACCATGACAGCCTTTCTTCCTGATGTCTATACAGTGTATAGGTGGATATTTCTTTTGATGCTGCAGTAGTAAATAACAGATTTTGCTGTATGCTCGGAAGACTTCAAAGCTTCCTGATGCTTTCAATTTTATTAAAATGTTCCACAGCCAGGTTTGTTCAATATGTTTTTTGAATTTCATTGGCAGTATCACTCACTATCTGTGCTTTGAAATGTTAGTGGGTTTTTTGTTTGTTTGTTTGCTTGCTTGTTTTTGTTGTTGGTTCCTTGTTTTCATTTGATTATTTGACCATACTACTACCATTAACAGTCAAATAAACTATGAGAGAGAAAGCAGTAAACCCTGCAAGGTGTTGCTATTTCTCTGAAATAATTACTGCAGGAGCACTGGTGGCCACAGTGATCCTTCAAAGGTGAGTAGTTGGCAGCTGGATAATAAACTCTGTTCTGAATTAGTCTCTGTTTAGATCTCTGATGGAGAGGGTGAAATGGGCTTGTTATTTCCCTTTAATGGTGTGTATGAGGGCCAGATACAGCTGAATTCTTTGCACATAGCAGATTGCAGAGACTGCTGCCTAGCTATGGGTGGGATCTGCAGTTATGATTTGGCATTTCTTTTCCCCAGTGGATGGTGGAGTACAGTGAATATAAATGTCTATTTCACCATGTGGAGCTACAAAGCGTTCCCAGCACTGGCTGGGGAATGAGTGCAGAGATGAGAGGCTCTGTGGTGGGACTGTGGCTAAAAAAGGACTATTTCCTCAGAAATCTGCTGCTGCTGTCTGCCCTTTCCTTCACTGAGGATGCCACAGTTCTCTGGGTAATTGAAGACACCATCTGACATAATTCTGAAGTATTTTCATAGTAATTGCTCCAAATGTTGGTAAGCAAGAGTGAATTCTCAGAACTGTTTTACTGTACTACACTTTCTTTTTGCAATTACTGTTTACTAAATCAAGCAGCCTGAGGGGTCAGAGACAGTTTTACAAGTCCTCATGTTTTACATGGAATGTCTTTCCTATTCCAGCTGTTGATCTCTCATGAAAGGACAGAATGTCTAAAAAAAAAAAAAAAAAAAAAGGCAAGTTTAGACAAGAATAATTTAAAAAAATAGCCACTCTTCCCTTCTTCCAAACTTCCTTTTATGCTTTTATGAGTGGGGCATGTCTCTGAAAGTCTGCAAGGGTTTTTGTGAACAAAAGACCTATTGGAACTCTACTTTGGCTCCAGTGTTCCACTCTTTCTACAAACCTCTTGCTAT
The DNA here is from genome assembly GCA_013399945.1 of Ploceus nigricollis. Classification (NCBI taxonomy): domain Eukaryota; kingdom Metazoa; phylum Chordata; class Aves; order Passeriformes; family Ploceidae; genus Ploceus; species Ploceus nigricollis. The sequence goes on along the minus strand of VXBC01006839.1, from coordinate 52,475 downwards.
GGTGATGTCCAGGCTGTCCTTCTTCTGTGTATATCATACATAAGCTCTTCAAACAAAAGCATCTCATACAGTCAACAGATGTGTTACTGGTACATGCTTTGATGTGATTCTTCAACCTGCTTGTTGTTCCTCATATCGCAGGAATAAAGATATTTGTTGAAATGTAAAGGTGATTATTTCAAAATGGGTAAAAAATGGGTAAAAAAGGGGAATGTACAAGCCAGTATTTGAGGGTAGAACTCCTAGGATTATGAGATAGATAACAAGGACATCTAGAATACAAGCTCTTACTACCAACATTTCTGTAAGGAAAAGCATAAGATAATGCTTAAACATTTAAGGCTGACTCTAACTCCAAGGAATTAGGCTGATATCTTTATGGAAGCAGATTATTTTTATCATTTCCTAAAGCTTTCTCTGAAGCATCTTGTGATGGTCATGAATAGGGATAAGATATTGGAATAGATCAACATGAGCTGAGGTGACTTTTACTGGGCTATGCAGTCTCTCCTATCACTATGGCTGATCAGAGAAAAAGAAAACTGAATGGAGCCCTTGGGTACCTCTATGATCCCTTGTACAATTTTGCTACAAAATGTCTTCCCAGTAAAGAACACGATGTTCTGTTTTTCTCTCTCTTTTTCAGACAATTGCATCTTCTATCTAGAAATTATCTCTAAAATATTCCAAAGTGTTGGTATTCAACATGGGGATGACCAGTAGGCACTGTTTTACAAGTGCAGAAGAAAACTGATTTGGAGTGAAGTTGACTTTTCCAGACACTGTCTTTTATATTTAAGAGATGATGTGAGCACTGATTGTTGCTGCTGACAGTGATGTGAAAGCATGAAAGATGTAGATCTGTCCCCCTGTCTGCTGCTGGGAAAGGACTGGGAGCAGAACCTGGTCCCTGGAGAGCTCCAAGGGCAAGGAAACAAGAAGGTTCTGATCCCCAAATTCCTTGACTATCTTGTACCTTTTTAAAAAGTTCACAGTGAGGAGTCTGAGGGAGAGGAACCTATGGACTCACAGGGTCAAAAGCACCAACCAGAGTGGGCACAGAAAAGTAGCAGGGCAAGTCCCTGTTTTGTGCAAGCCCTTGCCCCACCTCCTCAGAGGTTTTTCTGTCTCTACCATCAGCATCTGGTTATCAGCAAAAGCATTGCTCTGTCCTCCTCACAAGCTGCTTATCACCAGAGGTGGGAGCTGCACATACATATTCCAACCCTTCCCCCACAAATACTTCTCATTAAGTGTGACAGGCTTCTGAAGAAGTATTGTTACTTGTAAATAAAATATGGTTGCTAAGAAACACTATGATTAACATACTGACAATACAACCTTCTTTGATTGTTTGGGCACCAATTGTCTGCTTCTGTAATCAGTGAGGAAATAATTTTTTGGAGGAGATTTGTCAGGCTGAGAAAACTAGGTTTTTTTTAGTTTCTTTTAAAATTAAATTAGAGTCTAGTGTTTCCATACAAAGAAAGGGTCTCCAAGACATAACTCTTGTATTTTTTTTTTTTTTTTGGCACATCATGAGTTTTGTGTTTCTGTTTATGTTAATTTTTCAGCTAGGAAAATAAGGTTAGCGTTAATAATGTATCTGTCAAAATATTCAAATAAAGAAAACTGGAAGCTTGGGCTCATTAAATTTTCATGTATAAATTCTATATATTAATTTTCTTTTTGCTGGTTCTTGTCTCATTTGGAATTTCTCCTACTCTCAAATTCTTCCAGTTATTTGGGACTTTTGAAATTAACTTTTTTGATCTACATCTAGAAACCACTCACACCATTATTCCCGTACAGAGCAAGGGATTTGAGTCTTCTTTTCCATTAGGGGGAGACAGAAAATAGTGGTGATCCTTCTTTTTCCAGTAGATTGCCTCTGGTGCTAATGGGTGAGGCGTGGTGAAAGGAGATGAGCACACAGAGCTCATCCTTCTCAGGCTGAAAATTACCCTTCTCACCTCCTGTAACTGGATGTGTAACTGCACTTGCATATGTTGTAACAGATGGTGTTTCACTGAAGAATGGCTGAAAACGGCACCTTCCTACCAGTGTTTCTGCCTGCTGTGTGTATTTAGAGTCATGTCTTCTTACTACAGTGTTTAAGAAGAAGTTGGATTGCCTATTAGCCTTGCAGAGCCAACAGAGAGATGATGGGTGGCATCTCTTTTCTGCTAATGTTAATGGTATTCCAAGCACAAAGCACCTGCGCTAGCACATGGAAAACAATGGTTCTGCACAGGTACCTGTGTAGGCACAGCCTGCAGGCAGTGAAGATGCCTGCTGGAGCCCAGTTCAGCCTGGATGCCCTCTGTGTGGTGACAGATACAAAGATAAAAATCCCTCTTCTGAGACCTTACGGTAAATGTTTATTTCCAGAACTTCAGAAAAATAAACTTACTGTACTTTTATTTCTATTCAGGGATGGACTAAACCATAAGTTGTGCAGCACAACACCTGTGTGTTCACTGTTCTTGTGTAATAAACGTGGATGATTATGCCACAAGTGAGAGAAGGGTGCCTTGGAGTAGCTATACCCGTTAAAAATAAACTTAAATGCATAGATGTTTACCTACTGCTTGAAAAGCACTATGACTTTCAGAAGGAGCTGAATGCCCTAGAAGACAAGCAGAAGAGTAAAGAAAATAGGTGATTTGTAGTCTGTCGAGCCGTTCAAAGAAAGGTAATGGTTTTGCTCTTAAACACACAGACACAAAATCAAATTTCCCCTTCCACCAAGTGCAAACAGATCACATCTAACCAGCGTGGCGTTACTTAAATAAATGTTCCTGGGTTCTGTTGGGCAGTTGGCTGAAACCCTGAGGTGTGATGTTTGAGCACTGCCATTGGCGACGTGCATATCTGCCCACATAGTGATTATGCTGAGTAACACAGGTAACCCTGGTTATCCCATGGCACATATGTACTGGGGGCAGAGAAGAGGGTATTCTTGGTTTGACAGATTTCAAGGCCAGAAGGGTGGCCTATGACTGTCTAATCTAAACCCTTCCTCATGCTGGAGATGTAATTTCTCTGAAAAGCTGAATTATATCACTTCAGAAAGCTGTTTAAACCCATCGTAACAACTCAGACTAACTGTGAGCTGGTACTTCATAAAATTTCATTTTCTATGTTGTGTCTTATTTCATTTTCTATGCTGTGTCTTATTTCAAGGTTAAATTTTCTAACTCCAGCTTCCAGTCATTATGTCTAATTATGATTTTGTCAGCAGGTTTGAGAACCATGCTACTGGATGGTGTTTTCATGTGTGAGGATCTATACAAACACCTCAAGTCAGCTTTTAGCCTTCTCTGTTAAATTAAGTTGAACTCTTTAAGACTCACATCTTTATCTTTGTTTTCTAGTCTGTGTTGGTTTTTTTTTTGTTTGTTTGTTTGTTTTTTTTTTTTTTAATGTCCTTGTGATTTCTATGTTCTTCTGGAAGATCTGAGTCCAGTCCTAGGTGTCTTATGGTAGTGGAAGTTTTAGAACAGCAGTAACACTTCCCTACTTTTATTTGACAATCACATTTTATATAACCAAGGATCATGTTAACCATTTTGTCAAAGCATTACTTTGAGAGCCTATTTTGAGATGATTATCCACAATGACTCATGAGCCTGTTCCTGAGCTACCGCTTTCCAAAAGAGAGTCTCACTGTACCTATAATTCGTATTCCTGGTCCTCAGTTCTGCATTTGAGTGTCCTTAAATTAATTTTGTTGAAATGTAACTGTTTTAGCAGAGATTTCAGGTAGTTCTGCACCAGAGCCTCATCTTTGCTACCTACTACCCTGCTCTGTTTTATTCATATGCTCTTTCTAGCCCATTGCTCCTTCTAGAAATGGAGCAATGGCTATTTGGGGGAAGCTTGTAGAAGCACTAGTGCTTGCTGATTTCTTTATTGCCGTTTTTGGAACACTGTGAGATATTTTAATTTTATCTAATGTACAGCCTGTTAATTCTGCACAATTCAAGATTTCTTTAAAACCAAAGTGTTTTGTGGCACTAATCAAATGCTTAAAAAATGAAGAATGCTGAGCCAACACATTCACCTTTACCAACAGGGCCTATAATCCTGTAATAAAAAACAGTGTTTGTTTGACAAGATTACTTTCTACAAAACCATGTTGAGTGGCACAAATTATATGTTTAGCCTCTGTTTGTTGATAGAATCCTCATTTAACTGTTCCATGCATGTCAGAGAAATTTTTCAATGGCCCCTAGGTTATTTCTTTTACCCCTTATTAAACACTGGAATGACTTTGTTTTCTAGAAAATTTCAGTATCTCAAGTTTAAATTAAACTAGTAATATTATTCAGCCCTTAAAAAAAAAGTTTGTAGCTAAGGTAAAAATATGTGTTTAAATTTTTTATTTTTATGTTATCTTATGCTAGTATTTTGGTAGAGATGAAGTTTAGTTAGAAAGGGTATAGAGCACTTTGTTTTAGATATCAAGGTGTATTTATGACAAATGTTTCACTTTCCTATATTGCTGTTGAGAATTCTTCCATCTACATCTCCTGAAACACAACTTACAGCTGATCTAATATCACCTCTCCTCCTAATACCTGTGAACATTAATCCTCATTTCCTGAAGCCCTAGCTATGCCTAACATTAAAGTTATTCAACTAACTTTCTGAGAATTCACCTATATTTTAAGTTGTTCACCATTCATTTATTTCCTATTTACCCATTTTAGATATAATTTATTGATATTTCAAATCTCATTTTAAAACACTGGCCTTCTTCTTTTAAGAAAGAAATTTGTGAAATCATCTTAAAGAACAAGGAATGGGGTTCATCTCTCCTTTTAGATTTATCAGGTTTAAACTCCTATATTTCAGCAAACCACTCTGAAATTTTTTACTGAGAGAAATAAGAACTACTAGGGGGATATTTAATTGTTTTATCTTAGAGAGCTCTTTTAGGTTGGGATGAACTGCCTAATGGAACTGCTGATTTCTCCCCCGAGGTACCTAAGTTAGACTTAATGCTTCTGAGTTTTAGATATCTGTGTTATGGTGTACAAATCCCACCTTTTTTTAGTAACAAACTGAACCAGCTATCCAGAAAACATCCCTGAAGTTAAGGTCACCCATCATAAATCAGCCTTTCATTCTACATCCTCAAGAAAGGATTTTAGGGAGGCTGAAAGAAAATGCATGCCCATCAGTAATTTTTCTCTGCTAATCCATAATCATTCAATGTTCTGTGACTCTGAATCATAACAATGAATGACAGCCACCTCCACCTTTTCCCTAGCTGTTACTGAGCCTTTCAAAAGTGGCACAGAAACAGTTTTTTGACTATGAAACATTGATTCTTTATAAGTGCAGTTCTTTGACATGGGTTGGAATATATCAGTGTTTTTACCATGTTTGCAGATGCAACCTGTCTGTGCTGTCTATCTGGTTTAAGCAGAGCAGCAAATGATGCTGGGCTGTATCACTGGACCTACAGATCCTTTCAGCCTGTTCCTACTGCTTCCTATCATGTGGCACAAAGGTCTCAGCGCATGCATCCATGAGAATTTTACAGGAGGATATGGATGGTCTCCACATGTGCTTGGATGCAGTGGTGCAGCCACGGTAGAGGCTGGGGTGTGCTCCAGCTGATAAGGCCTGCAGGGAGGCAGGGTTCATTCTCTCTGGCTCAACTCAGGGGGCAAATACAACTTCTGGCTCCCAAGTCAGAGCTGGCCCAGGGGGTGAGTACACTGAGATGGCTTCTGCCAGGAAAACACTATGTAGACACAGCCCATGCCTGACTAATGAAGGAAGTGATGAATCTTAGGTATTTGATTCCCTCATAGATACTGGTAATTTGCTGTTATTTCTGCTCAATCCAACAAACAGGCAGTAAATGCAGCAATAGTCTTGACCGTGGGAGAGGATGCAGAGCACCTCATTCTAACAAGAGTTTCTTTTTAAAGTTGTTCAATTTTGATTTCTTTTTGATCAGCTAACCCAGGATCCTGCCAGCTCTACACCAGTTACAGTTTTGGTGCTGACAGTTCAACAGGCTGCTGTGTTTATCTCCCAGTGCAATTCTAAGATTTTCCTTGCCTGCTATCTCTGTAGCCAGCCCTTCTGGGAAACTTTGTTCTTCTACATATTTTATCAGTTCTACTTTCTGAGGCCTCTGGTATGACTTTTGAATCCCTGAATGTAGAAGTCACTCAAGCACAACCATTTTCAGATCCTTGATTCTCAAAACCCTTGATCAATTTAGGGGCAAATGGTCTTGGAAGAAAATAGACATATGGATTTAATAATGTTTAATAATGAAGTGCAATTTTTGAAATCACTGTTTATTTTGAATAATGTCCATTAATTTGTTGAAGCTGTTTTCCTCACACTACTTCTCAGGCATGTGGTGTGATTCTGGGAACTGTCCTGTGCAGGGCCAGGAGCTGGACTTTCACGACCCTCATGGGTCCCTTCCAGCTTAGGATAGTCTATGATACTCCTCTTATTATAGAGCTCTTTTGAAGGTGGACCCAGGCATCATTCAGAATCTTTCTGAATGGTGTGGATTTGTTCCATGAGAAAAGGTGTTTTTGCTCTGTTGCATTTTTCTGTATCCTGATGGCTCCTTAAACTCTGTTTTCCTTGTTCTTGTCTTATTTTATACATGATATTTCTTTGGCTAAAATCTGGAATGTCAGTCCTCTGGTTTATTAGTGCATCCAATTATAATTTCTAGCAATGGACATACTCTTTCTCAAATAAACTGATATTTAATAGTCAGGTAATAATCAGTACTCAGGTCTGATGGCCAAAACAAACATAACTGGTCAATGTGTTGTCTTTCCTGGAAAAATAACAGGATGCTTTTCTCTGCCTCTGCTTTTCATTGATGCTGACCTGTTGCGTGTCTTAAAAACACATCCATCACATGTCAGGTTTGCTTTTTCATTCTTTTCTTGGCCATCCAAGGACACTGCCTAGGCATTTCACATTCCAACCTGGAACTCCACTGCCTCCCCAAGTATAGTTCCCTAATTGTACGATAGAAATAAAAGTATCCTGCCCTCTGTATGCAGGAAAGTAAGATTTAACACTGAAAAATATTTACAGAAGTCCAATGTGTTTCATTCCAATTTTTACCCTTTCTGATTCTTCACAGTGACTTTAATATAATCTCCAGTGCACTCTATAGTTACATTTTGGCACAAAAGTCCTGTCTCATGCATTCAACAGCACCCTCTAATTTTTAGTAGCCTAGAAAGTAGCCTAGAAGATTTTCCTTTTCTTCAGTCAGAACATTGAAACCAGTAATTCTTCCGAATCCAGAGAGTAATCCCTCAAATCATGTTCTCACAATCAAAAGTAGATGCTAGGCAATATGTAGAATAAGCACAATAGAATTCCTTTCCCCTGACTCTGGAGGAATTTGTTTTCTGTGAATCATGAGCTACCAAATATCAAATAATTATTTGCTAAATAATGAAAGGGAAGATTAAGATATCTCTTAAGCTCTGATGAGTCTTGGAGCACAGTGCCTGACTATTAAATATCACAGTGTTGGTGTGATGATGCTTAAGTCACTTTGTGAATCAGTCCCAGTGACAGTGCTGTTGCTGACATCCCTCTAAATTCTTATTTGTACTATGTCCCTCCCATGGATAGAGAAGTAGAAGCTTCATAAAGGTGGAATTGTGTAGACTTCTAGTAGAAGACAGGGAGGTCCACAGAAAGTGAACTGGAGTTTGTGGCTCACTTAGCAAATTTGGGATGCTCCCATCAGGCAGGAAAGGTGAAGGTGAGGGTGTGAGAGCTCAGAAAGGGGATGTTGGAGTCCTGCTATAGACTGTGACTAAATGGCATGATTTACTCTCAGGACAGAGAAAATGCTAATGGGAGCCCTCTGAGGGAAAAAGGAGTTCTTACATCATTGTAGTATGCCACTAAAAACAAAGTTTTACTGCTTTCCCCTGTCTCTGTCATTGGGGCTGGATCGAAGGATGCTGTCACACTTGTAATCCCCTGGGACCCAGCCCATTGGAAAATTATTACTGTGTGGTATGAGCTTTCCTACTCTGACTGAAGACTCTGTAGAGATAAGAACTTGAGTCCTGTGGGGAATAATCATGTCTCATTCTTTTTTCTTGCCACGTTATCTGGAAGGCCATGAAATTTCTTCCTTCTTACACAGGAGACTTCTCCCCACAATTGCTGTATTTGTCCCCATAGGCAAACATTTACACAGCAATTTTTAAGCTATTCTCCAGTCACCCTTTGATCCTGTGGCTCTGGAATAGTCTGTCCCATCCCTTAGTCCACACTCCCATGACACAGGGAGCTTGGGTCAGATGAGGACTGTGAAATTTGCACACTGAAAGTTAACCCTTCCTGTTGAAGCTCAGGTTAATGTCTTTGATGTTGGATTTCCTTGTTCTGCCTGTCATTTCCTCTGCCACTGGAGGTCAATGCCATGCACTGCTTTGGATAGCTTATCACCTAATAGGGTTTGTGCTCACCTACACAGAGCCATCTCTTCTTTTGCTGCAACTGTGCCTACAGTGTGATTGGCACCATGTTGTAAATAATTAGTGAAAGTAATGATATAACTCCCTGTGGTAATCTCATCCTATTTAGGATACAACTACAATCTGAACTTCAATAACACCTTTGACATAATCAAACATCCCAGAGCCCTTTACAAAGCCATAAATTACTCACCTGTAAAGTAATGACTGCAGGGAATTACAGCAGGCAATGAGTCCATTGATCGGTGCTGGTACAAAATGAAGGAGAGGATGTACAACAGAGGCCACTCCACAACTCTTTTCCTCTGGAAATTTCCATAGTGCCTTTAATTTCTGCATGTATCTCTTTTGTTCCCCACAGAGACATGAGAAGAGGAAGACCACCTTGCTCTGACAGTCAAGGACACCTTCATCCATGCTGATCTGTAAATCCCATCTGAAAGTGATGGGATTTTAGGCAGGACACAAATGTATGGGCTTATAGCCTGCAGGGAAAACTGCTCTTTAGCCAGTGATGCAAATAAACAAGTAAGTCACTTCCTTAAATTTGCATGGGCCCTTTCAGAAAGCAGGGTTTTACTGCTGCTTTTAAACAAAAAATATCAGTGATTGCTTTGGACACCTCAGATGACATGCTGCACGCAAAATCAGGGCTGCATCTGCTCCTACCTTCTCCTAAGATACCCTCTCTATGGTTCAGAGTTGTCCTCACATTATTAGGTTAGGAATTTTCTCTTTTATCAATTTCATTTAACATGAGCCCCAGTTCTAGAAACCTTAATGTAAGAAGTCCATATGTCCATAAACACTCTGACTGAAAAAAATGGAATTATTTTGGTAGGCAACTCAGTGTCAGAAAGAATTGCTAAATCAAGAATTCTATTATTTATATGACGATAATGAAAAATAAGGATGAAATTATTTCTGCGGTTAAGAATACCACTGTGATTAGGAAATGTTTTGTATTACATGAAAAATCTCAGAGTATTTTTTTTAACCTGAAGGAAGACAATGGGATCAAATTTTATATTTGTAACATAAATACATATTTCTTAGCACCACCTGGAGCTCTTCTTGGTTTTGTTGTCTTCTGGGGCTACATGTTTATTATAGTCCTATTCTGGATTCCCAGAGTATTACTGCACTTGTTATTGTGGTGCCAGCTTGATACCAGTGGGACTACCTTATGGATGCCATGGAGTGTGGATTTGAAAACTATTGCCTCTGAGATAACAAATATTTTGGCAAGATGGGAAAGTTACAATAGCAAATATTTTGCCTGGTTCTCAAAGGTATACTGCAGTTTTATAACTTGTGCCTTAGTTTTAAACTGTTTTCTGTTCTTAATTGCTTGTCTTGGGTATTGGACATGTTGATGGACTGAAAGCCATGGGGACTTCTCATGGAGAAAGACAGCAATGCTTGGTCCCAAAGGCTTAATTTTGAAATCTAGCAGAACTGTTGTCCTTGCTCTTTGGATATGACAAGTTAAAAAGGGATTCATGTTGAATTTAGAAGACATCTTTTGATAGGATAGGGCTGCTTCAGAATAATACACAAATAGAATAGTTTAAACTATCATAATTTTAAAAATAGGTTTAATTGGGTTATTTCTTGTGATCTGATCCAAGGAATATTGACGCCTGTAAGACCATTTCTACTGGATTCTGTGGGCTGTGTGGTGGATCCTTAAATGTTTGTAGAGGATATGGAATGTTCCAGGAGCTCCCTGCTGAGCTGTGTACAGTGTCTCAAAGCAGGTGCAGAAGGGACAATTAAGTTTCCACAGGCCAGGATGTCACCACTGTCCTCCTCCTTGTGCTGTCCTCAACATTGCAGCTTGTTTGCAGCAGAGCTGATCTCGGCAAAAACCAGGAGAAAAAAAAGAAACTGCCTACTCTCCCATCAACTGATATGTGTTTTTCTTTCTCATTTCCAGATTTTTAGTAGTTTATTTTATACCCTGTGTCAGATACATTACAAACACTGACAAGAGAAATTGCAATTCCGTGGCATTTTGAGGATTTTTGTTGTGTTTTGCTAGCTATGAATTAGTCTCAGCACTTACAAATTTCCTCATTCAACAGCTTTGCCTTTATTTTTTTAAATATTGATAAATTTATTTTTCTCTTCAGTCTAACATCAACAGAACAGATGAAAATGTAACTCTTTGAATACTGACTGATAAGCATTATGAGCCCTTGTCTCCTGAAATCATTCCAATGAGAGCTTTAAGTTCTAGCTCCTGAAATGTGGTAATTCTCTTTGCAAACTGCTTGGTTACATGCTGGTGCTGGTTTTGCATTCTGCAAGGAACCATAATGTTGCATTTATTGGTATCTTCCTAATTGTCCTGAGTTAGTATGCATTTGGTATCCTCCGTGGGGAGATCTAGCTAATTAGAATAGCACCAAAGAGTGATTATCACTGTGTTTCATATTTAAACAAAGAAGCTCAACACCCTTTTATATTTCAGTGAAAGTGATTTAGAAATTATTAAATCCAATGAAATAAGATAGATACAAAAATTTTTATCTAACAGGAAAAGAGATAGTTATTGAAACTAGAAAAAAAGATTGCTTTTGGTACATGGGAAAACAGATTTAAATTGCTGTGTAGTATAACAGTTCAAATTTTGCAAGATGAAAAATGATTGTTTCACTATTGCCTTGTCTACTTTTGTTTTTTTCCACCTGTTCTATCCAACTCTATGTTTAGAAAGTAGTCTCTCTGGGGCAGGGAATTACATTTTTTTATTAAATATGTGTCAGGCATCCAAGACAGAAGGGTCCCAATTCTAGACCCTGCAGCTTTGCATGTGCAACACAAGTGATAAATATAGGCCTATATCATATTAATCAGAAATACTGTAGAAATATGATTTATTATCAGGTTTAATGTTTAATGTAAAAATGTTTACTTTGCATTTAAGGTGGGGGATAATCAAATGCAAAATTATGGTATGGAGAACAGCTGTTTCGGCACAATGATGTATTAAAAATAAGCAAATCATTGCACATTGCTGTGAAAATGCTGTATTGGAGCAATGAATGCTTGCATCTGTTTCTAAACTCAAGACAACTCTTTCATCACTTACCTATATTAGTTGTGAGACAGGTGGGTGCCACGTTCATCTCCAATGAACAAGCATTTCTGAGCATGGGTGGGTGAAAAAAGTTCACTACCCAGGGCCTTCCTAGCCAGTCAGGGAGATCTCTGGTGACTTTAATTGCCCATGGATTGAAGCTCAGGAAATCAGTTGTACTTCATAGCTGTCATGTTCTTGGATGACTTTTAGATAACTTAGACCTCATTCTTAGAGAATTGACCATAACTTGTGTCAGGACAAAAAAGTGATCCTGTAAAGAGAACAGGGAAGCAAAGTACTCAACACAAGCACTGAACAGCATTCTGTTGTCAAAAAGAGTAGTATGACTGACCCTTTGAGCATAAATAGTGAAACACTTACTGGGAGAGGTTAGGTAGACTTCAACTGGAAAGAGCAGCAATGCAGCAGACATGTATCTGTTTTTAAGAGAATGTTGAAAAACTAAGACAACATAGAACAGACACAGAAAAATGAGGTGGAAAAGCAGCTGGCCTACTTCATGAATTGGACTAGACAGCACAAGTCCAGCAATGTAAAGAGAGTGCCTGATATTATGGGTCCAATGGCTCTTAAAAAAAGGAAAAAAAATAACAGGTTGCGGATGTTCTTGACTGAAATAAATTTTTGTCATGGATGGGTTCTATGATCCATTGAATGTTTTTGTGCATTTTTGAGACATACAATTGGACCAAACAAAGATATTCATAGTGAGGGGATAAAGAGGCATATTTTTATGTAAGTCAGGATAATTAATGAAAAGGTGTATTTTTTGGTCTGAAAGCTGTGGTTCTGATAAACCTTTCAGAAACCACAAACTGTGTTTGAATCCACAAACTGTGGATACAGGGTTCTGTATCCTACTAAACATTGCCTTAGCTAATCAGCTCTTCCCACCCCTATTTTTAATCTTTAAAAATGTTAATTGATCACCATTCTGATAATTTCCAGGCTAAAGACTTTTATTCTTTCCAGTGGACACGTAGTGATTAAATGCTCAGGAGGAACAAAATGCAATTATGCAGGTTTTCATTCCTCCATACATGCTAATTAGAACAGATAAAACTTTTGCTGCAGCATTTATAGTATTTGTGGGGATAATGTATCTGAGCGATAAGAAGGGACAATATTTCACCATAATTTAAACATGAAGTATTTTCCATAATGTATCCATGGGGAATGGTTCAGTTATCAGATGCTGAGGCAGCAGTGTATTTATGAAGCATTGTAAAAACACATACAGCAGTGGCAGACTGCAAATCACAGCAAGACACCCAAGTAATGTCATAGCTCTTGGTGGAAAGCTATCAGGACTTGGTGGGTCTGAATTGTGACACTACCTGGAGATGCACAACCAGCACCTGCTAGGTCATTACAAAACTTGTCTGGAAATTTTATGCTAGGTCTAAGAGGAAGGAATGGGAGAGAATTGTCAGAAATTATGATCAGCTTTCAGAGTTTTGTCATCTGTGATAAATCTCTTTCTATAGTTAGAGGATCTCCTTTATTGTAAGGATTAAAAAAGGAGAGGAAGGAGAAAGAAAAAACCCTGAGAGCTGATGAAGCCTTATGAAACTTAACTTATGCTGTATTTTCTTTTCACTTCAAATCTACTTAAATTCCTGGGATTGCTGTAGTATCTTTTAATTTAGTCTGACTGTGGAGAGATTGTATTTTAGACTGACAGTTTAACTCTTGAATAAAAGGAGAGATGTTTCTTTTGGACATTTATCTCTAAATCAATGAGGTTAATTGAGCACTTGTTAGAAAAACATAATGGAAATCACTTTGCAGTATTTTACTTTTATCCATGAAAACACTAAATGAATGCATGGTCTTGTTATTCATAAATCCTGAATTGGAGACATTCCATTGAACTGTTAATTTCTATTTTGAAGCAAAGCTCCTCCTCCTTTTGTAATCCAAGATTGTTCTACTGGTGAAATGAGAGAGAAAAATACAATGAAGAATGACAAAGGAACAGTAGAAATGTGAATTGGGAATGCAGTGGGGAAAATGACAATAAAGGACAACATCAGAGATTCTTCTTAATAGTCTTGAGTTAAATTCATGTGGTCATGACATGAAGGAAAAAAAAAACATATTCCCCTTCAACATGTGTAAAAAAAAAAAAACAAAAACAAAGAAAAATTAGATATTGAGTGTACTCTTAGGCTGCCCTTGTTTGCCAGATCCTGGTACACTGTGACCCTTCATAAAAAACAATCTATTGCAATGTTTCGAACATCCAGTTTTGGCACTCTGCACCATAAAGAGCCTTTCAACCCTGTCCCCACAGCCCTTGCATGTGGAAACAACCCAAACTGGAAACCTAATAGAACTTAATTATTAGAACAGTACCTAAAGGGGTCCTACAAGTAAGCCAGAGGAACTTCTGGTGAAGGCATGTCGTGACAGAATAAGGGAGAATGAGTTTAAACAGACAGAGTTTGGACTTAGATTAGATATTAGAAGAAATTCTTTGCTGTCAGGGTGAGGCCCAGAGAAGCTGTGGTTGCCCATCCCTGGAAGTGTTCAAGGCCAGGCTGGATGGGGCTCTGAGTGACCTGGTCTAGTGGAAGGTGTCCCTGCCCATGGCAGGGGCTTGGAATGAGACAATCTTTAAGGTCCCTTCCAACCCAAAAATTCTGTGACTCCATGATTCTATGCAAATACTTCTGTGCTGCATCACAGGCCACACAAACACTGCTCTGGTCAGCTGAAGAGACTGCATGTCATTCCATGCACTTTGAACTGAAAAAACCCCAAAAAACCCACAAAATATTTGTTACGCTTTTGAACTGCCATGTCGTAATGTTGGCACCACTGAGAAGAGCCTGTCTCCATTCTCTGGACACCCCCACTTCAGGCACTTGTATATATTGATGAGTTCCCCTCTCAGTTATCTCTTGCTGAGGCTGAACAGGCCCAGCTCTCTCAGCCTTTCCTTGTAAGGGAGATGTCCCAGTCCCTTAATATCTTTGTGGCTCTTTGCTGGACTTGCTCCTCCTACTGAGGAGCCCAGAACAGGACACAGCACTCCAGATGTGATGGTGGGCACACAGCTGTGTGCCAAGATGGAGGCAAGCATCAGCCCTGTATTAGTCCCCATCACAACTTTTTATACCATTTTTCTCACATGCATAACACCAGCATGCCCTTCTACTCTTTTGTGGTTGGTCAATACGCATCAGCATTCCACACTTCTTCTCCTTCAGTGCTGTTCGCCTGTCTTGCACAGCTGCACCCCACTAGGGATGAGGCTCTGCTGCAGCCCCATTCCTATTCTCCCACAATCTATTCTCCCACAAATGTGGCCTCACTAGGGCTGAGTAGAGGGGCATGATCACCTCCCTTGACCTACTGGCACTGCAGTTCCTGTGTTACCTTCAAATACCCAAGAGGAGTGGATCTGGATTCCTGCTTCCGTTCCTCCTCCTCAACCTGCACTCCACTATTGTAAATTAACGTGCTTGGAGATGGTGTCAAGAATTAATTACATTTCTTTCAGACTGTCTTTCTCACTAAGCATGATGGAAAAATATGTTTCCTAAAATAACTTTTGGAGTCAATAAAAGGAAGTGGTAGCAGTGGTTAAAGTTCTGGAAAGGTGCTGGATGGTGACAAGATATCAAGACTGGATGACATGCTCAAGGAATTTAAAGAAAATGCTGTCAAAATAGACATAATCCCTCATTAAATTAATCAACCCCAGCTGAGGAGTTTGATGGAGAAAGTATAAGCAGCTTTTAAAAAAGTATTAGAAATTGTAGATTTCAGTTTTTCTCCAGTATTAAAATAACATTTGAATTATAAATGAAAATTTATTTTGTTTACAAAATCCCTTGATTGGTATAAAAAGGTAAGGCTAAAGAAATATGGCTGCCATAAAAGAAAATCATGCATCTCTGACAAGTAATTGAACAGAACTGTAGGAAGAAGAAGGCAGTTATTATAACTAATTTGGAATTTCAACAAGCCATTTATGAAACCCCTTGAAGAAGGCTTTCAAGGAAATGAAGTAGCCCTAATACATTAGAGGTAAATGGCACTTAGGTGCCAGAAACTGCTTAAGTGACAGAAAACAAGGGGCAAATCATCTTATCCTAGATGAGATGACTCACCTTGTGGAAGTGCTTCATGGAGATCCACTCTCTCAAGGGAGCCTCTGTGACTAGTTTGGACTGCATATTCCACTTTTAGGTGGGCAAAACATGTGATGGGTTAAACTACACCTTTACCTTTGAGTATAGAAACCCACCACGCTCTACATAGTTTGATATATTGGTTATTAATGAGCTAGTGAAGAGATGAACTGTGAAAAATGATAACACTTGAATGTGATGCAATTATTTCACTGGAGAGAAAGGAAGAATTCAATGTTCAGGACTGTTTGTTTAGGTATTACAAATGTAAATTAAATTTCAAATCCAATTGAAAAAATAGAATAATTTGAAGTAATTATGAGTTAAAAATTAATTCCCCAAACAAATAAACCTTCTGTTGTTTCTGTAGCTCTGTGATTCACATCCAGTCCTGGAACAAGAGTTAGTGTGCTTTCCTCATGTACTCATCAGCCTTCCATCACAAAACCCCCTTTGTGCTCCCCTGATGCTTCTCATCACTTCCTATTTCAAAGCCAGATGGTTTTTTTTCCTCCTCTCCCTGCTCAACATGTTTTTTTGCACTTTGTCTGGTCACTGGAGCTGAGTTGCTGCAGGGAGTTCTGGGACAAACCCAGGGTGAGGGGAGTGGGATGGCCAAGCACCATGTAGGAGTGGGACAGCTGTACCTGAATGCTGCAGCGGGCTTTTTTTCTCCATCCTTGTTCTTCTCTCACTGTTCACTGAAGCTGAAGGGGATGTAAGAGCAGCAAATGGCTGAAACTGCTGAAATGAAAGCAGGAGGAGAAATCTGTGATAGCAAACTCCTGCAGACAATGTGGAGAGATCTCCTGTTGAGAGGAGGGGTAGCTAAAGCCAAATATCTCATCTTGTGCTATGGGGAGGACTAGGATATACAACAGTCCTGACTGGAATTTCATGACACAGTATAAATCATGATTTCTCTATCTTGGGTACTGCAATCTCCTGGTCATATTAGTGAAAAATCAAATAGATCAGTCAGAAAACAGGACTGAGAAAAGCCATGATAGAAGTATATAAATCAGTGTATGTTTTAAGAAAAATAAATAAGTCCCTCATTTTTGGCCTTTCTGAAAAATAGAACTAGAATGGTCACTTTTCATATGATGGACATTTCTAAAGGCTCATGGGTTTCTGTGTATATGACAATCCTTGTGATATCCTTCAGGAGTACTAAATATTTATTAATTTTATTAACAGTATTGTTGTATTGCAAAACTTTGCATTGTAAATTAAGAGAAAAACGCAGCAAATTTAAATTACCATATCTCAGGTTAATTGCTAGGAATAGGCAGCACTGGGGTTAACTTACTCATATAATAGCTTGAAACACTTTGTGCTGACCTTCTCTGTTTATTGTTTCTCCAATCAAACATGAAGAGAATTAGATATGTCATTTATGCCAGTTTGTATATTTTCAAAGGGAAGATTTTTCATGTTCTTTAACAAATGTTTCATATTTGTTAATTTGGTTTTCTGCCTCTCATTCAATTCTGCATTTCCTTCAGGAAAGAGGTCATTTTATGACATTTTATCCTCAGACATGACCCTGGAAATGGAGACATGGGCCAATCACTGGTGAGTATTTACAATGGTTTCATTATGTGTTGTTAGAATATTTAAATTAAATTATACTGCCTTTGAAGGCTGAAATCCTTTAATGCTAGTATTTTAATCTGAAGTCAGGCATGAGTAGCTATTTTAAAAACATAAAAAATTAAGCTTTGTGATTGTGATGTAAGCTTCTACACACATGACATTTCTCTACCAATTAATGTTGAAGGTGCTTGTATTTCAGTGAAGACACAGTAAGAAGTAAGACACAGAGCAGCTCATTAGGTAATGTTGGGATGGAAAGCCTTTAGCTATCAATGTTAAAAGAAATATAAACAGCTAGAAATTTCCCAGGTCTAGTAAAGCAGTGGCATTTATATGAATAAAAGCATCTTTGCTAACAACATATCCGAAATACAAGCTATATTTGAATGAACTCCTTGAAAAACAGAGACTCCTGGAAGGAAGTTTAAGTGATTTAAGTTTTCTACAGTCTACATGAAACCATTAGAAAAAAAGGAAAGTAAAAGAAGAAGAACCTTCAACCTTCCTGCAATATGCTAAACTAGCACAAAGAAAGATTTTTGCATAGCTTGCTTAAAATATTCCTGAAATAGATGAAAAGTCAAAACCCAGACATTTGTACAGACATAGGCAAATACTGAAAAAATGATTGGCAAACATATTGGTGAATCTCAAACATTGGTGGATTTCCTTTTGTTGGTAACTTTTGTAGCTGAACTTTTTATTCTTTAACAATTGTATGAATTGAAGCTCACAGATGTTTATGAAAAGCAAATTTTAGATCAAGAATCAAGATTTACTTAGGCTCTGAGACAGCACACCACTTAAATATATGCTTAACTTGAAGTCTGTGGAAACATTTGCATACTTACAGTAAAATCTGTTCTTATGTATTTCGCTATGTTGGATTTAGAATTGGAAAATCAAACTAGGTTTATGATTAAATGAGTCACATGGTGGGAAAAAGCAGGTTGTAAAGTTTAAGTCAGCAATCCTTCTGATAGATAACCAGTTACAGTCCAAATAGTTTATAACACTATTAATTATTTCTATCTTAAGCAATTCAGGGAATTAAAATCATTGACACATGCCACTTGTGTGGTGAGTGAGGCTCTTGAATATAAAATTGCTGCAAACAGTGCAGTCCCCATCTCCAGGTGTTTACCCAGGCTTACATACTGTTAGGTAGAAAGTTCTGGGACAGATATAAGACATTGCACCCCAATATAGACACACAACAGAGCTAAAATGAGCAAGAATTAGGTTTATTTTTATCAAGTCTGATGAAACACCCATAAGCCATAAATTATTTAATAAAACCTTTAGATTGCCAGTGACTGCAGCGAAGAAGCCAAAATTGTCCTAAGGGTTGAATGAGCAATGACAAGTTTCCTCATCAAATCAAACTGTGTTTTCCACAATGTACCTCATAGGCACAGAAAGAAATGCTTTCTGCATTCAGAACTAATAATCTTGGATATGACATTTGTCTATTTTTTTAATGAACTTATAGTCTAATCTGCCTGAAGACAAACCAAATATTCAGATTTATTTTTTGAAAAATATTTTATGTATACAGAAAATATCCATTGCTGTCACAATATTCAAATGTCTTGTGCTAAAACTTTCTAAAGTATTTTAATATAATGGTTTTGGTAGATTTTTGCTTTTTGTTTATTGGTTTTTTTTTTTCATGTATGTCTCAATAAAATAGTGAGAAAAAGTCCCAAGAATATAGCTTTATTTTTCCTAAAGCCCAGTGTAGTATGTTCATAGGCAGTCCAGAGTAAAGAAAAATAAGTCAGTGTTTTTCTCACCAACTTGTCAATGAAAAATGTTCCAGTGCTAGTGAAATGACACCTCTTGAAACTTTAATATAAAATCTTGAGTAACTTCTTATCCCTTGGTGCTTTCTGTTGGAAGTATGTTTGGCATCTTTCAGAGCTTAATATCAGGACTGAAATTTCTGTATTTCAGTCTTATCTTGGGAACTCACCTTGATAGCTGGCTTCTCTATATTTATCATATTTCTTCCCTGAACACTTTCAATTAGATCATGAAGTACTGCTAGACAAGTTCTGTTTTTCTCATTTTGCTGCTCATTTTGGAATATTACAGAGCAAACAAGAACAACAAACCATAGTCAGTGAATGGTTCCATTTTCTTAGAATAAATCAACTTTAGGGTCTTGTATCTGCATAAACCTTTAAGAGGGTGAGCTTACATTTTCCAGAGACTTCAGATAAGACATTCACCACCCTAACTTTACACATGGACAAGGAATTGTCCCCCTAGACTCCCTCTATAGTCAGTTGTTGACTCTGCAATCATTGCTTTCAGTAGGGACCATGAGCCCCATTAATGTACATTTAATGGAAGTCTGAAAGGAATCTCTTAGGATAGCGTGGATCTCTTTGATAATGCAAGCAGCAATGGTTCAATGCAGACCTCTGCACTGCAGCTTCCTGCCTTGGGTCACACACATTGCCCCCAGCTGTTAAATTTGTAGGTGAATACTCAAACCCCCAGTATTATGCAGTTACACAAAGCAAGACACACCATGTGTTTTGGGAACTACTGTATTATTGCATCACTGAAATTTGTTTCCAGTGTTCTCTTCTACTTTCAACAGTGAACTTGTATCATTTAAAGAACCGTCCTAAAAAGGACACTCAAAGCTTAGCTTGGTTCCCAAATATATGTGTCTAGTGCCATTTGCAAAGTCCTAGGTTTAATGAGGTGTCTGCACAGCATCAAGTACATCCAAGACCTACACAAACACGACCAGCAGCTAGAGACCAGTCAGGACACCCTAGAAAACCTCAAATTATCTTAAATTTCCATGTATGGGCAATTGGAGTTAACAAATGAGAAAAGTCAGGCTCACAACATGAGTATGTCAGGAGATACTACCTCTGAGGGCTAAAACAAAATGGGACATATAATAGGTGAATTTCAATTATTTAAAGTAAAAACCAGAGATGGCAATTTAAAACTGTGTTCTTCTGTTTGCCTTGTGAGGTCTGTCCAGAATACCCACAGAAGGGATTCTCTTTTCGGTGAATGAACTTTGACTTCATCAGGATGTGCAAATGCAGCCATGAGCTGTTCACATTGTTGAAGTGATGATAAAACCTCAGGCATTAAGATGAATCTGCCAACAGCAAGCACCTCAAAAAGGCTATGACAGTGTTAAGTGATGCTACCTCCTCTGAAATTTTACAGATCTGATGGGCAGGACTTGGCTTGCAGCCCAGCATCACTACCTCTCTGGGCAACCTGTTCCAGAGTTCTACAACCTTCATTGTAAAAAACTCCTTCCTTGTATCTAGTATAAATCTACCCTCTGCTGGTTTTAAAACCCTTTTTCTATCACAGCAGGTCCTGCTAAAAAGTTTATCTAATTTACCTTATACTCCCCCTTTAAGTACTGCAAAGCCACAATAAAATCTTCCTTGGTGATATCTTGATGTGTCTATGTTACTTTTGTTGTCCCTCTGCTCCCTCAAATATTCTGTTAGCCTTCAGACACTTAGAGTTGAATTTCTCTCCTTTTGGAAGTGTGGGCTCTGTGAGAAGAGACCAGGGGCTGCCCCATATTGAACAGAGCCAGTTCCAGACAGCTCCAGAACAAACCCACTGCAGGCCAAAGCAGAGTTTCCCTAAGATGTCACCATGTATTTTTTTTTATTCCTTTTCCTAGCCATAATAGGTGAAGCTTCAGTAGTGTCAAATAAGAATCAAACACGATTTTTCTGGTTAAAATTGTATTTCAAAATAAATAAGGTCAGCGAGTACACAGCTATAAAAAGTTAATTTAAACTGCTTTCCTTAGGAAATTGCCTTATCAGCTTAAAACTGGCAGAAGGCCTAACAAATGAGATAAATATAGATGGGATCATATATTCAGCTGGAAAGTGGAAGGTATTGGGATGCTCCAAAGCTATGAGTTTTAGGATGATAGTTCAGGGAAAGCTGATACTGCCAGTGTCATGGAAGATACAGAACAAGCTTTGTAGAAATACAGAAAAAAGAGAAATGTGGTAAGAAATTTCATAAGAAGATTCAAGCGGAGGCACAGCTGTGGATCCTGTTGGGGAAAACAATGTAAAATACAAACTCAAGGAAAAAGAAATGAGGCTGGGTTGCAGGAAATCTGTGTGACAATGAAAAGTATGAAAAAATAGAATAGTTCCCTACAGGGAGACATGGAAGCTCCTATGCCAGAAAGTAGAACAAATTGGTAATTAATCTGAATTTGGCAGATGACTAAACTGGATTAATTGATTTCTTTGCAATAGGCATGTTCAAACCTACATACCCCCTACTAGGTAAAGGAGCCTCCAAGTTAAAAGGTTTTGGTCCCAAGAAGATGCTTGCTGGACTAGAATTAAAAAAGAAATAACATTATTAAACCCTTAATGGAAAAGAAATCTGGGGAAAATTCCAAACACAGATTTACACCATTCCTTTAGTCTTCTGGTTTTGGCATACTTTTTGTATAAAACAAGATTAAAAATCAAAGAATTTGTTGATATATTAAGTCAGTGAAATACAAGCATATTTAAAATCTGTTACAGGTAAACCAAGGACACCCATATCAGGTTCCTCTCCTAAGTAATAATATAAAGCCTACCTGAGTCCCTTTTGGGATTTCAACCTTAAAAAATCAAATGTGCAGTTTATTTCTGATGAAGACTGTTTCTCTTATTATGAGCCCTCAGAATGCTGTGTTAATCAAAACACTAGGCTGAACTCAGAAGCTGAATTACCCATTTCATTTATTCTTTAAAATTTATTCATTCCACATGTGATCAGAGCATGTGAATCCCAGGCTCTCCTTCCCAAATCTCCATCTAAGATTTTCTTTACAGCCTCACAGTGTCACAAAGCTTTATCTTCCACTGGGGCTGGTGTTGACTGCCTTTTTGGCAGTTTTGCTATCTCACAATGCAAGATAATACAGCAATACTGTTTGTTTACCTTGCAACAGCTCTGAAGTTGTTGCATTGTTTCAATACAGGAGTCTCTATGCCAGAGAACTTCTTCCAATACAGTGCCTTTTCTGCAAAACTGCCAGAACCACACAGTTCTGTCTTGCACAGGAGTAGCAGGAGAACTGTTGATTGAGAAATCTGGAACATCCCCTCTAGGTTTTTGGGAATGCTCTTTGGGTTTTGTTGTCCATGTTAAGGAGACTAGGAATTCCTTTCAAATGCCCATATAAAGTAAACCTTACAAATCAAAACAGTGATTGAAGTAATGCACTTTGCACTCATACTCCAGAGAACATGAGGTTATTGCAGGTGTGATCCCTGAAATGTCTTCCTGCCGCCCATGTACACACTGCCTCCATCCAGCTGCCTGCATACACCAGCAGTGTACAGGGTAAGTGTGCTCCATTTGCAGCACAGTTTTTGAATTTCTGGCCTGCTTAACATTTGCTATCAATATGCTTTGCCACAGCTGTCAGATTAGTCAGGGCTGGGGTTTTTTTCTGTTTTATCTGAGTTGGCTTTATTCCCAGATTCCAGATAAAAGTGATAGTATTTTGCTTGACCATCCCATTCCAAGCATTAAACACTGTGACTTCAGGCTTGGATGCTGTAATGGTGTGTTAAAACTGTCCAATTTTTAGTGCCTGCCCTCCCCTCTGCCCACACATGCACACACATAGCAAGCCACAGGAATACATTGCTGAAGTAAAAAATGTGTGGAGCCTCAGACTGGGAGTGTGTTTAGCTGCCAGTCGTTGGAAGCTACAAATAATCACTAGGGTTAAAATAACCAAAATGAAGAGTCCACAGAATATGGCTATTGATAGAAATTGAAACCAAGTGTTTTTCAGGATTTTCCCTTAAGAAGTGGTGGGGCACTGACCTCACACATTTTTGTGATGAGAACACACTGAACAAATTACTGACACTCAGATGAAAAAGAAACTCCATCTTCTGGGAAGTTTATCGGCAGGATGATTTTTGATAGACTGCTTGCATCATTTGGTATTTTATTTACCCCATTTAGGTCTCTGTTTGTTTAGTGCAGCAAACCTGGTGTGCAGGACTCTGTTAGAAGTAAGAGATATCTATAGGTCACTTCACAATGCAGTGGAATTCTGTACCTCACATGCTGAACTGCAAAACTGCATCTCTCTGCGTCTGGATTGTTTTAACTTTCATTCTGTTGATGCCACCTATGGTCAGATATATAAATGGCCCAGTTTAGGCAATATTTAATTCCTTTACATATAAATAGTCCAGTTTAGGCAATATTTAACTCCTTTACTCAATTTAGCTGTTAAAACATAAATTACAGTGCTGTTCTACTCTCCTGGCTTAAAAATTACAGATTTTTTCACCATGCATGTCTTTGATATGAGCAGCTAAAACTGTGATTTTGGAGGGCTGCTTCCTCTCACCTCAATAACGAGAACATATTTGAATGCAATTTTGGCTTTAGTTTTTTCTTAAATCCAGAGCTCTACATTTCTATACATCTGTTCCTGAGACAGAAGTCAAGGTACCCAGTACAGGCACCATTATTTGGAAGATATTTCTTACACTTCTGTCACCCTGTCACATGAAACACAGAGAGAAGATTACGATAATTTTGGAGCCCCACTCAAAAAGGTAATGACAAATGGGAAAGTATTTAGTGAAGGGTGATTAGGATGGTTAGGAAACTGTGGACTATGACAGGTGAACTGAGGCTGATTAAAGTGGCATGCTTAACCTGGGGAAGAGAAATCTAAAGGGGATCTAATTGCTGTCTTCTACAACCTGCAGAGAAGAGGGAGTCAGGCTTCTTTCAGGGGAGTGCAGTAACAGGACAAGTAGCACAGGATGGAAGATACAACCATAGATAATTTTATTTTTGGAGAAAAATATTCACATAAGTGCAGGCAAATATTGAAGTAGGATACCCAGAGATGCTGTGAAATCTCTGCCCTCAGAGATGTTCAATACTCAGCTGGTAGAAGTCCTCTTCTACTTATTTTAATTTTGCCCTGCTTTATACTGGAGGTTGGATCAGAAGATTGCCAGACATCCTCTCCAACTCAAATTATTCTTTAAGTGTAAAATTCTATCAAAATTATCTACAGTGCAATAGCAGTCAAAATATCTGTGTCAGATCCTCTAATCTGGAAAGGCAATGTAGAAGCACATTAGCATTTCTAGCTTGTTCTCCTTTTCTTTGGAATTCCCCAGAGCACTGTCATTTGCTACTTGTCGCATTAGAACAAAACAGTGCATCTTTTGGCACATGTAACATTTTATAAACAAAGGAACTAAGTTGTTTTGATTCAGCAGAAAGCCAGAGGGACACTAACACGACCACGCAAAACAGTTACAGGAGTCAAACTTCTGAAAGAGCATCTTAATCTCAGTTTAATCATGTATTTCAGTGAATATTATGAAAACAAGTGTTGATTATAGAAAATCCAAAATGTAACTGGGAGATTTTTTTGTCTGTTTGTTTGCAGATCCTGGCCAATGCTAATGTGAAAATGTTCTTCTCTGAAGAGCCTGGCCTCCATGACAGCCTCTGTATCTGTCATTTTGATTCCTTTTCATTTCAGATATCATCAGAAAACACTTTTTTTCCTCCCTCAAGCCAGTATCTCATTCTTTACTCCCATGCAGTTACTAGGAGTAAAAGATATGCATGAAGAGTGAAAAAGGATCACATGATGAAAGCAAATTAAAATCCCCTTAGAACATATCATACTCAAATGCATAAATTCAGGGCTTCTTCAGAGCTGGATTCTGGGCTGCAAGGCTTCAGTACAAGGTTAGGTTCTTATATCAGTGTTTTATTTGACTTTAAAAGAAGAATGATTTGCAGAAAATGATGAAAGACAAATAAAGAGACCACATGCTAGTATATAAAAAGAGACAGAAAATTGTTTTTTATGAACTAGGAGCAGCCTGTTACTTCACATTTGAACCATGCCACTCTTAATAGATCATAAACTGTAACATCTCACCTCTTTTTTTCTTGTCACCATGTATTTGATGACCAATTGGTCATCAAATGGTTGCAGTTTGGCTCTTCAGTTTCGATCCCCCAGTAAGTAGCATTTAGGCCATGTGAATTCTGGAAAGTGCATGCATCTCCTTCCTCACAGAAAAGATGCAGCAAAGCTGTGTTGGAGTTGACATGGCACAAGGTCAGCTGGCACCAGCAGACCACAAATACCTCTCTCCCAAACATCCTGCTGACTGACTTTTTCCTTCTCTCTGGACCTTAGGCTGTTGTCTTCATTGTTTTAGAGTGAAGGTTTTTACCTCATCTCCTGGCTTAGCCTCTGCCTCTCTTGCTGGAAGGCCATTCTTTTCTTTCTCACTTGTCTTCTGGCTATGAGGGCCACCATTGTGCTTTCCCTTTTGTAATGTTTAAAACACCACTATTGCTTCCTTCTGACACTACCTGTGCCCGCTTTCCCAAGTTATGTCAGGCCCGTTAAGTGGGAGAGATGGGATGGGATATGGGGGATTGAACAATTCATGCCTTTTCTTTGCTGACTGGCTTACATTAACAGGGTTAGAATTTGAGGTCTTACAAATATGAGGTTTTAAAAATTCCCCTGGGAAATTTAGGAAGGCCTACAGAGGTTTAGCTGAATCTGAAGATTAATGGCCTACATATTTTTTTAACTAAGCTGTTTATTGTCTGGAAGTTGACTTATTTTACTGAAAATACAGAGAAAAAAAGACAGAGGAAGAAAGGGGTTTTTGGTAGGTGAAAGTACTTTATAAGTTTGTATGATTCTAATCAGCCAAACGTATTAGATTTCTGCCTTTCCAACATAAAGTTGGTCTTCATTTTAATATTTTAACACAGTATATAATGCCTATGCCACTATATGCTACCATGGCAGGAAAGATGCTTTTACACTTAAGTGCATTAAAATGTTCTTCCTTGGAAGTTCATATTTTGTAATATTAGACTTCACACGTGGAATGTTCAGTACAAACCCCTATTTTTTTTTTGCGTGTTGGGCAAAAATCAATTTTAATGCTAAATTTGCTTTTGATATGGTCCAATAACAATGCAAAATGAATGAAGACTAATAAAATAACACAAAGTTAAATGCAAGTCTGAATTCTTGCCTTCACTATCATTTTACCTGGATTTGATAAATGACATTGCCTGCATTCTAGACAGTATGAGTTGTCATATTTTTCTAAGATCTTGTCTAGTGGAAAAGTTAATGCATTTTCTCTCTCTCTCTCTGAATTTCTCAGTGTGGTAATTGCTATGTATTTTTAAATTTAATTTAATTTTATTCTTTGAGATGAGAACTTTAAGTTGTTCTGTCAGGATGTCCTTTGATGCCAGGTGCATGTCAAATTTGTGGACACACACATGGTTTAGAGACTCTATTCATACTTTGCACATTAACAAATGAATCATCTAGAAACCATATTATCAAATTTTCTTTGACAGCTCCAAATTCATTTACTTGACATTAGCAGGTTTTTTTTTCTGAAAGGCTTGCATGAAATTTTCCTTTAATCTACCCATTTGCTATGAAAGAAGAATGTGAAGAATGTAAAGAAGTCAAACTTGCTGACTTTTCATTACTTCTTCTTTCCCGTCTCTCCCTTCTTTGTTGCAATTATGCAAAAGTTGTTTTAACTCTATATTAACATTTAGATTCTAAGATTTTTTTTGTTTTAAATACTCCTAAATATTAAATATAGAAATTAAAATATATTAATAAAATAATCCTGAGTTATTAGATTTTTTCTTTTTCTACTATTTTGTATATTTTCTAAATAAAATTTCATTGAGGAAATAAATTTATTTATGTTTTCATTTTGAGGAAAAAATGCTGACTAACCTTCTAAAGAAAATGAGGAAGAGGAGCTAAGAGAAGTGTGGGTCACAGAAAGTTAAGGTATGAACAGGTTTTGAATGGGATATTAATTTTCTTCATAGTAGCTTTTATGGTGCTATGTTTTGGATTTGTGGCTAAAACTGTTAATAATGCACCCATGTTTTAGCTATTGCTGAATTGTGCTTTCACAACATCAGGGTCTTCTCTGTTTCTAATGCTGCCCTGCTAGGATGTAGTCTGGGGGTGGACAAGAAGCTGTGAGGGGACAGAGCCAGGACAGCTGACCCCAGCTGAGCCAAGGGACGTCCCAGGCCGTGTGGTGCCGTGCCCAGCAGATAAAGCTGAGGGGAAGAAGAAGGACATTCAAAGGGACATTTGTCTTCCCAAGTCACTCTTATGTGTGATGGAACCCTGCTCTCCTGGGGATGGCCGAACACCTGCCTGCCCATGGGAACTGGTGAACTAATTCCCTGTTTTGCTTTGCTTGCTGCTTTTGCTTTTCCTATCAAACTGTCTTTCTCTCAGGCCACAAGCTGGGTTGCATTGTCTTCTCAGTGGAAGTTCACATTCTCAGAGTCAAATTGATTACTAAACTTCTTTTAAGAATTCTACATGAGAATTTTATGACACATAAGACGGAAAACAATAATTTCAAGTTGGTTTTTTTTTTTTTCCTTCTTTAATGATTCGTGCCATACTTCTTCAAGCTTTCTGGAAGCACTTCATCTTGAGGACTTGGATACTGCCCTCATCTCTCCCATTCCCTCCCTGCAGGTATGGCAGTTCTTCATTCTGTTCAATAGGTTCTATATATGACTCGGGGTGCTTGGAACCATTTATTGCCCAGATATGTTAAGATTCCATTTCCACCAGTGCCCTGCAGAAGTACAAATAGCTAGGGTAAGAGTAATTGTAAACTGCTGAGGGAAAACTGAGTTTGAGACGTATGAGTGTCCCTTGGTAGCTGCAATTATATCTACACAATGCTTCTTCTATGGGCAGAGCCACCTGACACCACTGTTTCTCCAGGGTATAAATTCTTTAATTGCATACATGACTAGAAGTGGGAATTAACCTACATAAGTGTGAGACTGTTGGAGAATGTAAGAGGAAAATTACTGCACATTACACATTTTTTTCCCAAAAACTGGATCCTTTTTCTTCATTAAACCAAGCCCCCACACTAATTTCATTGGGGACTTGACTTCTGAGTATGCTTAGGCTTTATTGCTCTTCTTTCTATGTGTTTCGATGTTTGGGTGTTGGGTTTAATTGCTGGTTTTTTCTAAGTGTTTCTTTTGCACCAACACCTCTGCAGAGAAGTATTGCCTGCATTTGTGAAAGCCACTTCCCTTGCACACGTTTAACAAAAACTTTAGTATTATAAAGAAATTAATTACTATTCTAATCAGTCTGCTGGTGTCTATCTGATCCCTTTGGAGTCATATATACTTCTAAGATGGGCTCTTTTTCTCTACTATAAGCCAATCTTCCTTCATAACTTATGCACTCAGACCCTTAATCATTTTGCATGGCCTTTGCTGCGCATTTTCATTATCAGCAATGTCCTTCCTATAATAAGTAGAGTTGATTCAGCTGATACTCATTAGATATGCTGTCTCCTCCAAATACCAAATGTTCCTGCAATATTTGGAGGGATTTCAGTGAATGTGGTGCAGAAAGATGAAAGTGAGGGAGACAGTCATCTAATCTTCCAAACTTAAGTGTCATTTGGTTTGCAATGACTTTGAATATCAATTTATGTAGCTGTGAATCAGCTGTCATGTTTGGTTGTATACTCTGCTGACTCCACATATGATCATGTATCATGTCCCTTTCTAACACCTTCCCCTCAACATAATCATACAGAAGGAAGAAAATTCTGCATTTGCTTGATACAGTGATGTGAGCTGATGAAGCCCCTTTAGCCCCTCGAAATGGATCCCAGTTCACTGTGTTAGGAGATAAATGGGGCACTCATATCAGCGTCTGCAGATGCTGACCCGTTTCTCTGTACATGGGCTTGATCTATAACTAAATGACATCTCAATTTGGCCCGAATTTCTTTAGCAGTGAGATCAACACTAACAATATGAGGCCAAAATATGGCCTCTGTAATTCTGGTGGCTTCAAAAGAGCTGTGTTGACAGGTAAATTAATAGGAAATTTGGCTTAAGGAGGCCAGAAATGCACAATATTCCTAATGTAGTCTTATTACTGACCTATTTAACAGAAAAATACACTGATTATATATACAATGTAAATCCCAAGGCCTTTTCTGCTTCTGCCAAACACTGTAGAGAGGGATTTACTGCATTATCCATTATCATGTCCAAGTCTATTCTTGGTTTGTATTGTGCTTCATTTTAGGCTATAGTCTCTGTGGATAGTTTTGATCCTCCCTTTTCTCATTACTTTATGCTTCTCTATGCTGAACTGCATAAGCCAATTATCAGACCATAAACCTCATCTATCCAAAACATTTTGAATGCGTATGCTCTGTGCCTTTGTGGCTGCTGCCCTCCTATTATTTTGTGCCATTATCAAACAAAGGCATATTTTAAATATTGTCATACACGCCCCCTGGCCCCTTTCAAAGTAATTCTTAATTAGATAATGATTAATTAGATGTTTGTAAAGTACTCTGAAAAAACAAAGTAGTATAGAAGTACAAAGTATTATTATTAATATGCGTCATCAGTGTTATTAATACAGAGCTTTGCTGCGGCAGCCCTGTCACTGCATTCGTCCTCCTGAATTGTCCACTCTTTTCCAGAACAAATGATTTCCTCTTTACAAGGCAGCTTTTAATCCAATTCAGTGCATTTACCCTTTGTAATGTGCTCTCTGACTTACTAAAGAAATCACTCTGTAGTGTCATGTGGCACCAGGAGTTGTGAAATGCAGACGGATTCTGTGACCATCCTTTTCCCATGCATTAACAATCCAGCAACGTGTTCAAAGAATTCAAGCCAAATTGGCACACAGGCTTTTCTTTTCAAGAATCCGTGTAGTATCACCCTTACTGGGGGTGTTGCACTGTATTGTGAATACCCCTGTCGTGCAAAAAAAAATGCAGAGAACAAGACTGCTGACCTCGTCAGATGAAGCTCGGCAGGAATGCAGAAGATTGGCTTGGTTACTTTCAAATGCTGAATTAAAAGAGAGAAAAGAGGGAAGACACATTTAAAAGGGACAAGGCAATTTTCCATGATAATGCCCTGTTCCACGCCAAGACATTTACCTGAAAGTTTACAGAGGTGCTTGCTCGAATTTTCTGAAAAAATCTTCTCAAAGTCAATAAAATAGTTCCAAGCCCAAAGCCATCTAAACTGTAAATAGCCTTTTCTGCTGAAAATTATGCTTTCAGTTAACACAATAGATGCAAATACACTCACTTGGCAGTCTCTGTTCATCTACATCTGCTCGAACAGTGTGAGATCTGCTTGCCTGTTGGTCAGAGTCTTGCTCCAATGTACAGGTTCCAGGCAATTAAAAGTTTACACAGGCAGACTTGAAAACACCATGGAAAAATTCGCTTTTCTTCAGGAAGTCCCTTCACTGTGCCAACCAAACAACATTGGAAACATATGCCAGCTAGAGTTAATTACTCTAGATTATGCTAATATGACACACAGAAGGAAAGGGAGGCAGAGAGTCCATAGTTCTTACTAGCTGCCAACAAGAAAAGCTGTATTGCCCTAGGTGCTGCAAAGCCTATATGAACCACATTGGGGTATAAGAATTAGAGCCAGGTTGAAAGAAGAAATATTGAAATAGCTAATAAAAGAAATTGAAATTTGGAACTTGTACCAAGAAATCGCCAACAGTCTACCAGTGGTAGTCAGCAGCAGCCTTACAGAACAGCGGAGTAGAAAACAAGATCTATAGTCAATAACCTTTACCTCTAGGAAAAGATGCTGAATGGGACTGTGCATAGTGCAGTTATAGCTTTGCCTAGCAGGTTAGCCATCTGACTCCTAGTCCACAGTCTAAACTGAGACAAAAATCAATAGCAAAAAGACCCTATAGCTACATGATCCAAAGCCAATAAAGCTGGAAACATTTTCTGGAATGAAAGTTGTTTTGCTTTTATGTTGCTGACCTTCCCAAGGCTAAATAGGTAATCAGTGATTCTATTGTTTTCTGTTCCTTTTGTTTGTTCTAGTACATGTCAGGCTCTGCAGAACTGAGTCTTTGTTCCCTGTATTTAATAGTCATAAAAAATATTACTAGACAAAAATATTTACTAGCCTTTAAAAAGACATTCTAAAAGACACATAGACTTGCAAAAATAGTCTAAAACCTCCTAGAGATCTTATATATATATATATATATCAATATGTGATGACCAATAAAAGCTTCTAATACAGATGTTCCAGAGAATGAAAATCTGTGTTAGGAAAAGTCAGCACATAGGCTACAGCTCCAAACCATGTGGTCATAGTTTCAACAACTTGATATCATAACACCTAAGCAGGGAGTCTGGGCTAGGTTGCTGATTTTCTTTTGTGTTTTGTCATTACAAATTCAAAAGAAAGTGACAATCCTGGACTTTCCCAATAAAGAAAATATGTTTATTACAGACTAACTGGTTGTCCAGTGTTTCAAAAGGATGCACATCTAATACTTTAGGACAGATGAAGAGTGATGATGAATTTAGCTGTGCCTTCAACTGGTGAAAGCTTTCTGGTCTCTGGTCTACAAACACATCTTCCACACTTGTTTAAAACAGTGCCACAGAGATGTAACACCTCGCTGCTGCTGATTGAAGTGGATGATATTTCTTGTGGAAGCTCTACAGGAGCAAATATCACAGAAAGAGATGTGCTGAAGTCAGCTGTTGTGTCCAGGATAGTCACAGGGACAGAATTTGAGTCTCAACCTGGGATTTCCACCATAAAAAAAAAAAGNNNNTTAAAAAAAAAGAAAAAAAAAAAAAAGGGGGTTTAACAAAACCCAAAAAACAGAAAACAAAACCAACAACAACAACAACAAAAAAGCTGTGGTGATCTTCAATAAAAACTGGTTTTAGCTGAACGTCTCTATGACCCCAAAAAGACAATGGATAAAAATTGTGCAAGTCCTGGTGTGTACATCAGCTTAAGTGGTACAGCCTAGTCAACTTAAATATATCTATATTGGAAGCCTAGATAACAAAATACTAAACTGCTAGAAACATCTAACTGTTTATAAAGAATATTGGTCTTGTAAAATGAAGAGTGAGGAGGAAGGTCTTGCACTGCATTGCCAAGGCAGCTGTGGGTGAGCTGTGCCTGGAGCAGCGTGAAGGGTCACACACACATAAATTTTCTCTGGGGTCTTTATAAATCAGATTTCTTATATCTCCAGTTTTATTTCTTTCACTTCATAGGTTCTGATGCTCTTTATCTACACATACAAAGTCTTCTACTACCTCTTTCTGGCATTTTTTTGTGCTCTGTCCATCATTTGCTTAACCAATAATTCCCCAGTTTACTTGAACATGCCCAAATTAAAAATCCACATTAATATGCTTACATAATCAAAGCTTATGTGCCTGGATTTGTACCTCTTTTTCTGGGCAAATCTTCAGGCCAGTGTAAATTAATTTAACTCAGTTTTTTAAAAAACAAAGTTTTTCCTTTATTTGAATAAAGGGAATTTCAGGTCATGATTAATTTTATTTTGTGTGCATCATATTCAACAGCTGCTATTCAATTATTTCTTTCAGACATTAAAAAAATCCTTCAAAAAACAAGAATACATGAAAAAAATTAAACTCTGGGATAGCAGCTGGTGGTTTTGACTTAGATAATATAACTGGGTTCATTAGATATAAAGTGCTTGGTATAGATACAATGCAATGTCTCTTGAAGGAAAAATGTTTCCTGCTGCTTTCTTGCACTTCTGGGCTAAGCAGAGTGAAAAAAATTTCCTTTAACAGTGACTAAGTTCATGCATATGGATAGATCTTGTGGCATAGGCAATGCACATCTTGGTTTTCACAGTAAATTGATTGTCAAAACTTTTAAATGGCCATAATATGTAATTTTTTTTTCAGATGTCATTTTAGTGTCTTTAACTTTCTAATTTCCAGTGTTTCTTTAGTGTCTACAGTGCATATTTTCCTCTAGGCACTCTTTCGAAAGGTATGAGGCCCCTTTCTCCACATTAAATAATAGAGATGTTTGTCAAGATATGGATTTAATGAAAAAAAATCTCAAATGTTAATTGTTTGGCTTAAAAGAAAGTATAAAACCCCAGTTTGTCTCACACTTGTGAACCATTCTGATTGTTAACCAAATAATAAAAAGAAATACACAATAATACATGAAATTTGTGCATAAAATAACAATTTTGATACTGGTTTCAGGAAAAGCAAGCATTTCCCAATATTTTTCCAACAGACAATTTTGTAATAGATATAAAGGAAAAAATATGACTACATTTAAAATATGTTTAATAAAACACATTATAATTTCCTAAATTTTAGTTACCCATCCTAATATTAAGAATATTTCCTTTGCTGAGCTACCAATGGCTGGGATTTTCCATGGTAATGATTAAGCAGGTTTATTATTTCTCATTCTATGTCCAAATCACTTTCATAAACAGGTCTTATTGTATAGATAAGAAGAACATATACTTTTATAGACAACAAGGATACAATCTGACTGCTCTGTCTGAACAGGATAAAAGAATTTCACATAATAGGATTATCTCCATCTCACTTAACTTCATCCATCCAGAAATTAGATGTCTATCGGTAGGTAATTGTGTAGCTTCTCCCTGTTGCCATTGTAGACAGGGAGGAAGCAGAAGGAACCTGCAGGCAGTTAAAATTCGTTTCGATAAAAGCACTGCTTGAAAATTATTAGTTAAACTGAATAATAGAGATCAGAGTAATTTCTGAGGCATTCAAATAAAATGGCATTAGGTTGTGTTGAAGGAGAACACAGTGGTCTCAAGACAAGCTGCTGTAGGCATTTCTTGGGCACCGGTTTTCAGATTAATTTTATTTAATATTTCAACTACTGTTGACTGTGAGAAGATGCAGAGATTGTTAAAAATGGGTTGATGACCAAAGAGAGATGTTGCTATACTGAGTAAGATAAAAATCTCTCAGAAAGAACTGTCTAATCTTGAGACAATTTGGCCTGATGATAAATGTACAGTGCAAATTAAAGTTATAAGTCTACTGGAAATTCTATCAAGAATTTTTTTTTTTTTGGAAAATGAGAGGCCCATCAGCAAGAACTAGGAAAGGAAAGGAAAGGAAGATCCTTAGAGCAGAAAATTATTATGGAATAACTGAATGACCATGAATGTGTGATAAATCCATTAAAACATTAAAATTCTTCCATGGAATAGAATAACATTCAATTCTATGGATAAGAAAAAAACATTTCAGAATTTTTCAGAGAAGTATATTGATATCAGAAATTATTTTAAGGACTCTCCATCTGGAATTTTACTCAGTTCTATAGTTGATCAAAATAAACGTTATATCTACACTTAAAAGAAAATTAAACTGAAGCCCAAAGATGCTTAAAAGACAAATAAGTTCTCATGGGGCCTAGATAAATTTAATCTGGATATTAATTGATAGATTTTAACCACCAGAGATGTGAAGTTCTGAAGTAGCCTTCCCATAGGAGCAACGAGAAGAAAAATGCAAAATAATTTCATAACAGAATTTATTACGCTTTTAATGAGATTCTATGACATGGTCATCTGAACAAGAGATGCTTCAAAACTTAAGAGATCTCTCCCACTCCTGTATTTTTATGTCCCTAGACACTTGTTGTAGCCTGAGTTATGTTTTATTAGAAGAAGTGGCAATATTTTAAATGTTGTAGTCTACTTTTCCCATGCAGGAAGAATACATTGGAGATTTCTCTCCTGGGTCTGTTTGACAAACAGACTGAGCTCACTTAAAATAGTTAAAAATAGGTGTTTGTCAGATAGGTCACCTGTGACTTCTGTGGAAAGCAGCACTCTAAGGAAAAAAGTAATTGGAAAGAAACATTTTGGTTTAGAAAAATGACCACAGAGGTGTGAATTACATAGTAGATTAAGCTGAGTTTCTCTTCTTTTCAGTCAAGTTATATTCAATTTTTTGCATGCTTTATATGAGTTTTTTGGAACTAAATTCTAAAAACCTTGAGCTTGAAAGAGGAGAGATTTTCCTCCACGTACAGTCTCCTCTTGGAAGGTGTGGCAGGAAGATGTAAGGGAGTTAATCCAACTGCTGAAAATTGGGAATGTATTCTCATAAAAATCTTGCATAAATTTTGTCTAAAATGCAGATAAAAATTAATTGCTTGTAATCAAACATAAGAGAGCAAGCCCTTATCCTCAGGTAACATAATTGTTGCAGGTTTTCTACATGTCAAATGGAAGAGGAGGAAAACAGTATTTCTTGCAAATATTTTAATCTATGAGAGTTTCAACCAGCCAGAAGTTCCACAAGGCAATTGCATAAATAAACAATTGCCTTTTAAAATAAGGCTTAAGTAATTCAATTGAGCCATGGGAAATCCAGTCCAAGTTTTGTGCTAATGAGGAAGTGTCATAAATATTCACATTTTCTTGCCATTAGCTTTATAATTTACTACCTACAGGTATAGAGATAGATGAGGAATCTTATACTTAAACCTTCACAGCAGAATAATAAAGAAGGAAAGAAAGAAAATTAGCTTATCCAGCTACATTTTTAGTGAGCAGCCACTAACAGCAATTGTGCAGGAATGTCATTGATCTTGGGCAGACAGACCAAGAAACTCAGAAACAGAGTGATCTAAAAAGTGGAGCAGTGGAAATACAGAGCGAATGGCTACGCCAGCAGGATATGCTGTTACTGTGAGAGGAGCTCTGGGGGTGTCTATTTATTATTTGTATACGATATCATGGGCTCAGAGTTCACAGAAATTAAATTTACCAAGACCAGAAAAATATTCTATTTCTGTGTCTGCACTGCTGAGGCCAGCAACTGAAATAATAATTTTGTCTTGACCCTGTGCAGTCTGCAAATGGTTTATGAATGGGAATTATACAGACTCACTGTTTTGCATGATCATTCACTCCCTTTGTTTGCACACACAAAAAATAGTGATGGACTATCATTATCCAAATTGATAGCAGCTGTGCTTACTAAAAAAAATGTTTTCCTCAAATCTGTTGACATGTCAGTGGTAATAAAAAAAAAAAAAATGTCATATGGTACACTGAAACTCCTGAATTACTTGTCACAGACCATTTAAATGTGTGCTGCATTCAATACAAGAAATCTTCTATTAAATTAATATATTTGCTAGGCCCTTTAGTATAGATTCTACCATCCTCTGGGGAAGTATTTTGAAGACATCCTTAAAAATCTAAATATTTAACTTCCTTTCACATTTGCATAATTTAATTGGAAGTTTTCTTTTAGCTTGTTTTTTTTCTCCCTCCCAAATTTCAAGTTATCCACCATTTTGTTTCTTGAAACTAATGTACTGTCATATAAACTCATCAGGGACCTGCCCATGAACTCCCTCTGTAGTATCAGGGGACTGGAAATTTATTAACACTGTGCTTTGCAGGAGGAAGCAAACGTGCTCTCCTTGCAGCCAGAACTGACCAGAGCCCATGTGAATTAAGGTCCCAGCTGACAACCTTTGCTGGGTGTATGAAGTGCTGCAGACTCCTGTGTCCTGCCAGGCTAATCACAGTCGTGGCTTCAATAGCTGCTATTAGCTCTCTCTCAGAGGCCACCTGCAAAATATCACACCCCCAAAAAAGCACTCAGCGTTGCTTGTAGGTATTTGCAATGCTTTGTTTTGTTTTGTTTTCGTTTTTTTTTTTTATTTCAGGTTAATACAAATTTTTTGACCTTATACTTTTGAAGGTTGCATTCATGATCTACTAGATTGGATGTCTATCTTTCTTTCTCCATAGCAGAACCCTGGGTTTCTGGTGAGATGAAGACATAGCCAAAGGAAAAATGTAAACAGGGAAGAAGATTTTTAGGGGTCATGTTGCAACCTTACAGAAAGCATAATATTCCTTGAAGTTCAAAAAGTGTGCTTTTTCTGAAGAAAGAATTAGCCTCTACATAGGAAAAGCCCTGCATTGTTTGAGTGTCATTTGATGGCATGTCTGATTTGATTGCATGGTGCCTACAGACAGCAAGTGCAATTGAGACCTTTTTCCTAATGATGCTACAGACACAGGCAGCAGATGTGTGTCCCTGCTCTGTGCAGCTGACAGTCCCAGCTGAACAGACAAGGAAACCTCTGGGAGATGAAATAACTTACTGTTGTTCAGAACCTGAGCCAGAGTTAATGCTTGTCTTTCAAACCTCAGTGCAGTGATTTGTCTAGTACATCACCTTACCTCCTGTTCTCACCAAAAAGCAAAATAAAACGTACAAAACCAAGTGTTGTCGATAAGACAGACTTAAACGCGGAGATGAGAGAGAGGCAAAAAGCCATTGGAAACCTAAGTTCAAAACAGGGAGCACGGTGGAAATACAGAAGGTCAGAAGCAGCAACAGAAAGGAAAGAGAAAGATATTGTAAGACAGAAAATAGCGTGCTTGTTTCCTATCCTGAGAACAAAATACCTGTCTGCTCGCTCTGCCTCTCAGAGGTTTAAAACTTCAAGTAACAGAAGGCACCATTAAGCCAATTTCACTGGCTGCATCATGATGGACTGGCCAAGTCCTCCCTTCACAGGCCTGGAAACTGTGGATCCCTGCTCTGGGAGCAAAATCAGGAGGTGAGGTCACTTGTTACCTGATCTCTATAGCAACAGGAGGCACTTCACTGTCTCATCTGCTCCTTCTGCTTCTCCCATTTTTTCTGGGAACTGAAATTTCTGGCTGTGGATTTATGCTCCACCTGATGCTGACATTGATTCCAATGTGGTCTGGTATTGGCTGGGATAGAGTTAATTTTCTTCATAATAGCTCATATGGAGCTGTATTTTGGATTTGCATGAAAAAATCAGAAGTCACTCCCTTAGAAAGAGTGATATGAAAAATTCAGGAGAATGACATTTTCTTTCACTAAATAATTGACAAAAGAAAGGAGATGGTTTAGAAGGAAAGGGGCTGAAGACAGAAGCTACCTATTTTTGTCAAGACAACATATAGTGCAAAGATATATGGAGAAAGTATAATTGTCAGTCACTTTCCCATGAAGGATATTTTATGCGGTAATAAATGAGACAAACAGGCACTGAATAGGGCTTTATGGGAAGCAGTTTTGGCTC
Organism: Ploceus nigricollis; assembly: GCA_013399945.1. NCBI lineage: Eukaryota > Metazoa > Chordata > Aves > Passeriformes > Ploceidae > Ploceus > Ploceus nigricollis. The sequence continues at coordinate 14,058 of VXBC01006839.1, read as the reverse complement.
AGTTGTACCTCTGCCTCTCAGGATGTCTCCCATTAGTCACTCAGCTGATGAATTTGCTCAGCAGTGGTGGCAGTTTCAGGAAAAGAAGAAACAGCTCTCAGAAGATTCAGCAGTTTAGTTTAAATACATTTCCTCTCCCACGCCTGCTCCATGCTGAGCTTGTGTCTCTCTCTCTCTGCAGCTGTTGCCTCTTTCACGGGTACCTCTCCTTCATGTTAATCACCCCCATCCACCCCTGGAGGCATGGGAGCCAACCAGCACCATCATTTCACAGCTATGTCATGGCAAGATACCAAGGTTTTAGAGCCCTCAGAGCTTAATCTGAACCCAGAAGACACCCAGGTTTTTGTTCAGGTTGCAGAAGTGTTCAGTAATCTCTTGGGACTCAGAACTTTTGAGTTCAGGCGTGATAACTGCCTTGAAGTTGTGGTTGCACGCTGGTGTGCCTGGCATGGTTACCTGGTAGGTGGAGCCACACCTGTGTGAGCTGGTTGTGCATGAGCCAGCCAGAGACTGCTAACACTAAGGAAAACAGTGTTGAAAAGCTCAAGCTGGCTTTGCCCAGAGCTTGCACCTGAAATCTGCATAGCTGCAGTGCATGGTGTTTCCTGTAAGGCAATCCCACCGTGAGTACTTCTTTGGCTTGAGCTGACAGCAGTTTGAGAAGCTCTGCTCTGCTTTCTGCAATTCGTTATAGATACTGTTTCCCCCTATTTAATGTAGAGATAATGTTACTTGCAAAACATGCTGAGATATGTGCTGGGATGTGAATTGGAGGGAATATTCCAATTCCTCTAATGGCTTCCTTTCAAACTCTGAAGCAGGGCCATGTGAATTGTTTTGTCAGCTGAATTGCAGGATTTGTCTATTTTTGTGACTGACAAACCTTAATCCCTCACAATACAATAAATTTTCCCATTTACCCCTGACATGGCATTTGATAAAGTAAGCTATTAAATAATAATTGTTGTAGTGAAGGGCAGTATATTTGCCCACTCTTAGAGATTTCTGAAATATTAATACATGGAGCTATTGCTGCAGCTGTCTCAAATGTGCCTGCCCTGCTTATGGAATGTACTGGATGCTTTAATTAAACCCATTTTCATTTATTCAGTGGAAAAAAACCAACAAAATTGCTTTTTACACCAGGTTGGTTACTTAATTGGGATGGGGAAAATGAATAAGCAGAGGAAGAACAAGTGAGTTATCCCCTGCAGGATACTGCGAATAAGCACTTTTTGCTTTGAAAAATCATTGATATCTGCCATTGTCTTGAAATTACTGTTACTTGCTAAATTTTGGTCACAAGCTAGTAGTGGGATCTGAAGATGCTGTAGGAGTTACAGAGCTGAGGTAAGATGAAGTAATTTCTTCAAAGATAGTGGCTTCCACTGGGACTGGGACAGCTAATGGGATTGAAGAGTTTGCCCTCAGGGCCGTTGGTTGTGACTGAGCACATTAAAATGAGGGAACAGCTCAGTGGCTTATGTAAAATGAGATGGTGGCATGAGTCCAACTATTGAGTTCACAGGTATCTCCATCTACATGCTAATATTGAGGTTTGGGCTCAGTGTGCCATGAAAGAGCAGAGAGACCACCTCTTATAATGGACTGCAAGACTTCAGCTTTCTAATTCCAGCGGCAGGGAGGACCTTATTTTTATACAATTGTCTCTATACACATAAAAATATTTAAATGTTAATAAAGGAGAGGCAGGAATCTATGCATATCTCCCAGAAAATGATTCCCACCTTGGGATGTAGAGTCACCTTCCTATTATGGTGATCCAGGGAATCCTAAGTTCTATCATTCCAAGTGAAACAGTTTCAAGAGCTGGAGTGAGACAATAGCCTCTATTCTGGCCCCATACGTGATAGGAGATGACCATAGAAGCTCCTCAGAAAACCAGAATCACAAGCATCATCAAAACCACTTTGAATATCTAAGCAGTCAAACTCTACTGTCTTTAAGTGAGAAAATCAGACCTCTATGGGCTGGAGTGAAAAAAAGATATTAGTTCTGTCTAGAATTGTGTAGGAAGGATAAAATGCATATCAATATCAATATATACTTTACAAAGCAGCTAATGATAAGGGTTTCATTAAATTTCTAGAACTCTTTCAATAGGAAGTTTGGAAGTGTTAAATCACCTCACTTGTGAAATGCTTTCTTCACTGCACAGATGGATGCTTGGGGAAATATTTTCTGCTGAATCTGCGTGCAGATCCATGGACCTCATTCATTTGCTTGGTTAAAACAATATTGTTGTAGAAATGATGATTTAAGGTTATAACTAAATAAAGTTTTGTAAGAAAATGAATATTGTTTGTTAGGAGAAACCTTTAAGCATAGTACAAGTTCAGGAGCCACTGTACTGAATATATAAAGTTTAGTGGCTATTATGTCTCCTTTTCCTGCTCCACAGGTGCCAACTGTTTTTCTCTCAATAGATTCAACTGGTTAATAAAATTAAGTAAAACTCAAAACAGCTCCTCTCTACCTGTATTTAGCTGGCAGACTAGTGTCTCTGGTTCAAAACAGGAAAAGTATACTTAAAACCATGATTTTTTCCCTCTCAAGCTACTGCAGTTAGTTAATAAATTTAACACACCCATGAGAAAAACCTCTTCTTGCAAGCAAGACCTAATTTTTTTTTTTTTTTTGGTAACTGTTCACATGTGCCACTTTAAAAAAGAAGAATAAAAATGCATTTTAATGCCCTCAGATTAAGGTCAAAAGCAGCTTCACACTTACTCCATTGACAGAATCATCTTTCTGACTCTGACCCTCTAGAGGCAAACCATTTCTGAAATGTATTGTGTTTACAGGGCTTTTGGAGAAGAGATGAGACCTACTGTGTAACTGCAATTTCGTTAGAACATGCAACTGTCATGTAATGCAGCAAACAAATTATGAAGCATATTACAGGCAAGGATTGGAAGTTTTTTTGAAGTCAAAATACAACTTTTTTTTTTTCCTTTGCTTTTTAAGTGGTTGTCAGTGGAGTAAAAGGGCTTAGAAAACTGTAGAAACACTAAATTTTATACAGCTTCAACAGAGACTCAGTCCCCTTATTATTAATGCTCTGTCTCCTTTCAAAATATTGATTAAAAAGTCATCCATTCCATTTGACCTATCAGCTATAATATCATGATCTCACACCTGCTCTGAATCTGTGTAGGTATGTACGTATATATATGTAAAACTTAATTACTTGATTAATGACTTTTTGGGATGTGGTTCTAGTTTTGAGAGGAGTATATATTACTCCCTTAGAACACAGCTAGTGTTCCACAATGAAGCAAGAGCTGCATTTTAGTTCAGTGCTTAAACCAAACCAAAAGAATACATTTGCATTGACCTGAATTGACTATGTGGGAAAAGAAACAGTGAAAGAGAGAAAGGGAGAATTGCTCCATTCCTTGCTTTGTTAAAGAAATACTTTACAGTAAATAGAATTGGAGAGATAGGAAAAATCTCTACCTCAATTTTGGCTTGCATTTAATCATGAAGGTGGTAAATGGCAAAGCTCATTGATTCAGCTTGGGAGGCAGCTTAAATAATATAGGAAAGACTTAAAATTATAGGAGAGCATATAAAAACTTCTTTATCCAATTCTTACTGGCCTTGTGAAAACCATCTAAAGCCTATGTCTAATCTGGCTTGAGAAAGCAAAACATTTAGAGCACATTAAAATGAATCATATTGACAATTTCAGAAAAAAATGCCTGTTCTCAGTTGAGCTGGAACCATTTGCTAAATTAATCATTAGTTTCAGTATAGTACAAAACTGCATTTTTTTTTGATTAATTCATCCAAACTACTGCCCAGACACTTTTCTGGTGTAAGGGAGAAACGTTTTCCCTTAACTCTGTCTAGCTCTGATGATTGCTCACATCATTCACACACTCTTATTGACCAATGATCCCAATCAAGGATTTGGAGATGTGTAATTCTAGGCAGTGTGACATCTTCCCAAAAAGACCTTCTGATTTTATCTGTGAGCTGAGAAACAAGATGGATAGAGCAGAGAGATAAAGGAGAAGAAGGCAACAAAATGTTATTAACATTAGTGTAGTAAGCAATAATTAAAGCACAAGGAGGATTTTTCTCATGTCAGAATTTCCCAGCAGAGGTGACTTTTAAAGACCTCAGCACAATTAGGCTATAGATGTCCCACAGCTCTGCTCAAAGACAAGGCTGTGACTCTAATGTCCACATTTCCAGATTTGCCATCTCTCCAGCTGCAGGGATGGAGGAAGAGAGGGCCCTTTACAGGGGGGTGGTGGTAGGTTGTGGCAGGGCCGTGGCTGCTGCAGGAGTGGGGCTGCAGTGGGGCTCCCAAAAGTGTCTGGGACTGCCAAGAGTACAGGCAGAAGGTGGAGCAGGAGATCAATGTGCTGCTCCCTGCTCCTGAGACCACTATTAAAAGTGTGGTACCTCATCAATCATTGGCCTTGACAGAATAGAAAATAAGCCATTATGCACTTTTTATAGTCTTTTATTAGCTCCAAAGCACCACATAGGTGTAGGATGTGATTATAAAATCACAATATAAATGTACTTTCCTAGACGTTAGACTTTTTATTTTTTGTAATAACTGTGCAAAACTATATTTCCCAACATAGAGATTTTATTTGTTTTTAAATTACATCCATAGGCAATAGGTTTGTTTTCAGCTTCATGAAGGGAGAGGAATAGTATAGAAAAAAGAAAATACTAGAGTGGAATATGATTCTAGTTGTGCCTGCTACTGAACTATTATTTTGTGTTCTTGGTCACTGTAGTACATGAACTTTGTAATACTTCCAAACAAAGCTAAAGAAACCAATTCTAATATGGCTAACAAATGAACTAAGATATAAATGCAGGATAAAAACACCCATAAACCTACAGCAGCCTAGAATTAGGGAGAGTAAGAAGGAAGCTAAAAGTCTAAATAGAACAGACTATGTCTAGCCAAATTAATATTTTCAGTCATGCACAGATAACAAAGCAAAAGAAATCAAAATGGAAATTAAAAAGGGAAAACAAAACCCCAGCATTTGGAGATGTAAGGAAACACTTTTATTCAAAAGAACATAAACTTGTGAAGTGGCCTACCAGGCAACACTGTTGAACTTAAACACTGGGACTATTCAAGACATTACAAGGTAGTGTCTCAAAGGGATCACAGTATTGAAAATGTAGTGAGACGTTACTTATCCCCAGTGATCTCTGATCTTACATTGCATATGAAAGCTATTCTTGCAAAACAGTAGCTGAGCCCGCATGCAGCCTTGCAGGAGCATGCAAAGGCAAATCCACGCTTTCTTCATCTGTGTTGATTCTTTAAACGCTGCTTATTTGTATCCTGAGACTTTCCCTGCCAGCTGTGCAGGGAAATTGTATGCAGATTTTGTCTCTGGTTCAGCTTCATGTACAGTTTTGGCAGGAGGTTCAACAGGTTAAGAAGAAGAGATGAAATCTTAAAAGGGAAGGTTCAGGCAATGCACATCTACATCTTTCTGATCATGCTGCTGCTGGGGTTAGAGACAGGATTTTGTGCAAAGAAAAATTCTGATCTGTTTAAGTGAAAAGAGTCAGAGATATGATGATAAAACTCTGTTCTTGTTAATGTGGCCTTCTGTGATTTTGATGCCGATTCTTCTCATGTTCTGACATTGTGAAAAAGGTGTCGCCTGTTTAGGTTTATCTCTCTTTTTATGGTGGTAATGATGATGATGATTATTATGATGATTATTATGATTTGTTTTGTTTTGTTTTGTTCAAGTTGGCTTTTCTTCCCCTCTTAAGATCTGGATGGTGAGGAGTTGGCTGAAGGCACAATTTTCCCTACCCTGAGGAAGGCTAACTTGGAGGCAGGGCGTGGAACGGGGCAGAGGTAGGGCAGGGAGGCAAAGTGAGAAGGGGGTCTGGAAACACAACATAATTGTATTCAGATCCAGGAGAAACAGTGCCTCCTGACTCTCCTCTGCTCTGCTGTAAAAGAACAGGACAGGGAAATGCATGTTCTGTCTGTTAGCTGAGTTACATGTAGGAATAACAGCCCATTTCTGCTGCCTGGATTAAATCAAAAGAAGGAGGCCTCTGCTCTGGTGTATTTCATTTATCCATGTATTGCACTGTCTCCAAAAATGAAAGATAAAATCCAGATTGCCTGCTGGTAGAGGCATAGTATCCAAACCCTAGGTAGCAATGTGGAATTTCTTTTCTTCAGCAGTTTCTGCTCTTCTAAGACTCAGTGAGTTCCTTGTAAACATCCTTTATGGACAGTGGAGGAAAGACACCACTTTACTACCTGCGTTTACTTGTAGCCCAGATTTAGGAGTGTCATTAATCTCCACTTCTCCACAAGGGAGGCCAAACAGTGTTCAGTCCTTTTGATGTCCCTGCTGGCACAGAGGGATGTGTTCAGTCCTGTACCTGGGGACCTGCAGTCTGGACCTTTCTCTCCTTGATGGGCTTTCAACCCACAATTTCTAATTTCCAGCACAGTGTTTTAACCACCACATTGCAGACCAGCCTTGGGGGAAGTAATTTCTGTCTCCTCTAATGTAAGAGTGACTCAGACGCAGATCAATGGTCCATTAAGCTGTTTTTCTTATTTGCAACGTTACTCTGTAGTGACTGCTCAGGGATGACCATAGGAACTCAACACCACTGTGAAGCAGTTCATTCTCTAATATATCATCCAGCTGAACACCAAATGTGCGAGGGGGTTTCTAAAGTGGAGTTTTCTTTCAGACCATGGGACTTAATTTTTCAAACCTATATTAAAAAAAAAAAAATATATATATATATATATTTATATCAATTGCTTCTCAACCTCATCTCATGAAAAAGAGGCCAATTTTTATTCACATGCCATAAAAAAGTTTTTTTTTCCTCAAGTGTTTTGTTTAATTGTTTCACTGGTACCTCTGTAATTTGTATATAACCCTGTTCGCTTACTCGATACTGTCTCATTTTTTACCCACATCTAAGTCAGCTCAGTCTGTTGTATGGAAGAGACAGACCATACTTGCAATTGCCTTTTTTTGCCTTTTTCTCCATCTTTTCAAGCCCAGATGTAATCTTTTTCAGTTGGGTGGCTGAAACTGTGCACAGCATTCTAGATGCAAGCACAGCATGCATTTACATAAAAACATAAAAATGATTTCTGTTTTGTTCTCTTTTCTTTTCCCAATAATTCCTCCCATTCTATTGCATTTTTGACTGCTGCTGAGCACTGAGTTGCTGTTTTCAGAGAACGATCCACAGTAACTTTAAGATCTCTTTCCTGTGTGGTAATGGCTTATTTACAGCCCATCATAGTGTATGTATAGTTAGGGCTATTTTTTCCTATACGCCCTTCTCAACATTGAATTTCATCTTCCATTTTATTGCCTATTCACTCAGTGCCATGAGCTACTTCTGCAAGTCCTCAGAGTCAGCTTCAGATTTAAGTATCTTGTGTAATTGTCTACGTCCCCAGCCTTTTTTACCTCTTTATTTAACTCCTTTTCCAGATAATTTTTTGACATGCTGCCTAGCACAGGTTCTCTAGTAATCTTTCTCCATTTTGAGGATTAATCATTATTTATATATTTTTGTTTCCTGTTTTATGCTTGATATTCATTCATAAGAGGATGCTCCCTCTTACCAAGATAGCTCAGTGTCTCTAAGAGGCTTCTGTGAAGGATGATGACAGTGGTTTTTGGAAATGGAGGAGTGCTGTAGAGACTGGGTCGTTGTTTTCCACGTTCTTTCAGGCATACACGAAGAATTCCTTCTGGAACACAGCTTCTCCACACAGAAATTATGTTGACATTTCCCAAGCATGACATATTTATCACTCTCATGATTTTTTTTTCCTTTTTAATATTTACAAAACTCCAGGACACTTGTTACTAGTCAGTTGTTCACTTGAACACTCTGATCACTTGATCACTCTGAAACCCCAGGTAAAGACTTCTAGTGGAATTGCCAACTCCTGTTTTTCTGCTATGGGAAAAAAATAAGGATAAGATAGAACTGCTATTAGTTGAGAAAGGTCACATTGAGGACCTTAGAAAACTTAATTTTCAATTTTTTTTTTTCCTGAAAAATCTGTTATTGTCCAGTCAGGAACAGTGCTTTAGGCTTATTTCCCATACATTTCTGATGTTGTGCTTCCTGAGTGGTATTTGATACACATTGCTCATCCACTGGTGATCATTGGTAAACTTTCCACTTCTAACATGTCTTATGGTTAGCGTCTCTGACTTCAACATGTTGTTCTTCAAAACCTTTTCTGTCTTATTGCGCTTCTATATCCAGCTTCCCAAGACTTATAAACTTTTCTTTTTTTCTTAAGTAGATGAAAATCCAGTTTTGCTGAAGCATGTTTATTTTTAATAAACTCCGCTACTGTTTTCCTTGCAGAGTTTTTTTCCTGATCCTTTTGGAGTTAGATTTTTTTTTGTTTGTTTGTTTATCTTGACCTTCTAGTATATTGTTTTTAAATACTCCATGGTGCCACTTTCAAACAATTTATGTTGTTACATACTCTTAATGTTTTTAGAATGATCTCCCCTTTTTTGTAATTCCTATTTAAAAGTAAATATGACTGTTGAAGATTTTTCTCTTTTTTTTTTTTGTTCCCTTTCCTTTGATTTATTTTTATTACTGATTGATTCTTTTGTATAGTCTTATTTTGAAGCAGATCCTGAAAGCACATGGGAATGCTTACTGTCATCTGGGTTTCTGGCTCCAGAAAGCTGTTGTTTATGATTACTGCAAATGTAGTCTTCCAGTAACATGGGAGTTTTGGACTGTTGTTTTGTGAGGTTTTGTTTGTTAATTTGTTTGGAGTTGGGTATATTTTTTTGGTTTGGTTTGTGTTCGTTTGGGGGTTTTGTTTGCTTTGTTTTGTTTTATTTTGTTTTTAATCTCGTCAGTGTCTTTTGGAATCTCTTGGCCTTTGCTATCAAGCCAATGCAGTCAGTAGCACAGCTCTAGCAATCTGCTTATCCGAGCAGGGAAATTCTGTCCTGTGATTTCTGGACTATGGTTTGATCTGGCTAGCTTATTTTGCTTTGGATCTTGTAAACTTATTTACTTTTTGACTCTATGCCTTCATTTGTCATTCCTGTCCCTCAAGCCACGAGCTGCCTTTACCATCCACACACACAACTGGTTTTCTGACACCCATGCAAAACACATTCAGTGCAACCACTGGGGCATCCACCACTGTCTTGTGGCTTTTGGCAGTTTTTAGCTTTACTTGCAGGGTTTTCTTCTCTGTTCTTTGCTTTCTATGTATCAATTTATTGTACTTTAATCAATAATATGCAAAGAGTTTTTTTTAGTTGACCATTCCCAGTATGTCCAAAACCATCCTGGTCTTGATGACAGTCATTCCTTGAGCAGTCAAGATGGTAAGAGTGAGGCTAAAGGACATCAACTGAAGGGAAGACATGGAGCTTTGTTCTGGGTTTTTAGGATGCTTATTTCACATTAGACCATTCCCAGGAAAACTGAACCCAAAATCCTTTCTTCTGAGGTTCCTAACTCTCTTCCCAGAGAAGAAAATAAGAAAATAATAAGAAGTCAAGGTTAGCTGGTGACAACGGAAAAAAGATTTAAGTATTGCATTGTCCACTGCCTGGGATTTTGCTCTTGCTTTAAAAATTATACAGATAGCCTCACTGCCAGCAACAGTTCCCTGAAATTTATTTTAAGTTTCCCTTTTTTAACTTTGACCCACTATTTCTTGGAAATTTTTTCTGGCAACAGAGGAAGTAATTTCTTTCATGCCTAAGGGGAATGCAAACGTCTCTCAAACATTTGCAGATGGTTTCATGCCCCCTAGTCATGCCTCTGCATGCTACATATTATATCTTTTTAATCCTAAGGCACAGGTTGCTCTATAAAGCTGTAAACTCACAAGAGAACTAGGATATGTCTCTGTCTCTCTGGCTTTTTATGGTTTTTTTTTTGTTTGTTTGTTTTTTGGTTTTTGTGGTTTTTTTTGGTTTTGTTTTGTTTTGTTTTTTTGTTTTTGTTTTCTTTTTTGTGGGGGGGGTGGTTTCTTTTTTTTTTTCCCTACACAACTTCATTTATTTTCATTGACATTGGCATATATGCATCTACAGTCAGGACCTGTCCCTGTGAATATGAAGGAATCTTGGGCCAAATGAAGCTTTTAGTCACACCAGTGGGAGCCTGTTGACTTCAGTTTTACCTTCAAGTGGTGGCCTTTTGTGTGTGCTGGATGAAAAGATACAGCTCAGACAGCTCTTAGAAATATTCTGCTCTGTTCAGGGCAAAGTGCCACAAAAGCTAAATTCCAAAAAAATAGTGTAACTTGTCCATCTGGAGCAGGTGTTTGCAGTCATATAAATAAAATAAAGTTGTTTTTTTTGCAGACCTAGAGTCAGCCCTCTACTAAAACGTCTGGCACTTGAAAACCAAGTAAAGAGCAAACAACAATGTGAACAAATGTGGGAGTTGGAGGTAAGGGAAGAAGGGTAGTACTGCAATGGACTGAAATGTACTAAAAAGACCTTAAAGATTCAAAGAGCGAAAAATATGCTGAACAACCTAATGCAAAAGTTCCTGTTAATAGCACTGCAACTTCTAACTTGCAGATTTTTACCTTATGGCAGTATGTACCATTTGTAAAGTGAAAGTGAAGTCATCTCACACAAAAAATCTTGGCTTTTTAAGCTATCAAAGCAAGATATCCCATTTTGTGGAGGCAAAGAAGGTTAGAATAAGGAGTGACGTCAGAAGAAATTATTTTTGCCCACTTTTACCCAATTTGGCATCCTCTATTCTTTGGAAAGGTACAGGTCCTATTGCTTTCAGTGGATCAAGCTCTTGAAGTTGAACTCTTTAAGCTAAGTTAAGCACTATTTTCTTTACCATCCCTCTCTCCAGTTGTTAAAATACTGCATGCTACTTGATGCCACAAACCATAAAAGCCTAGCAAGAGAAAAAATAAGATTATGTTCCATATGTGGAAGGTTTTAACACCCTGTAACAAAGGAATAATAGATTTGAATGTTCAGAGTTCTGCGTTTTTATGACTTGCACATGGTTACAGATTTGGTCTGGTATTAAATGTAGGTTTTCAAGGGATTATTGAAGGGAAAACTGGAAGTGGGAAAGGAAAAGGAAAGAGTTGAGAGACAAATAATTGTGCTAAAGGCTGAAGACAAAGAGAAGACAGTTTCCTGAAGAAGTGTGGACACAGTCATAACCTACTGATAATAACAGACTAGAGCTGGTAGACTCAGGATTCAGTGTGTCTCAATGCCTTATTTAAGTTTTGGGAATACAGTTCTCATGATTTTTGTTTTACAAGTTTACATCTATATACATAAAAGGATTTATGTAGAGTTGGAATTTTTTAAGCTTCAAAGGATTCACCAAATTGAAAAGATTGGGGACTGGTAGTTTAGGAACATGTCTACAGATACCACTGCTTTTACAGCCTCACCTCAGCTAGCTTTAAAGTGGCTAATCCTGGCAGGGTAATGCAGTTGTGATATCAGTTGATTGTAGGAGGATCATGCTGAGGTATTTACCTGGATGTCAGTCAGGCTTTGCAGCCTGAGTCCAGCTTGGTGCTGCCTGGCTGCAGTGGGTACTTAGCTTAGCTAGTTTAGAGTTATTATGGTTTGATCCATCTGCACGAGACTGCAATGTGGTTGTAACTACAGCAGCCAAGCTCTTCAGATGTCTTTAACCACTAGGATGCATTACTGTGTCTCTCCCTTTTAGCTTTTATATGTTTTTCTGTAGTGATGCACTTCTAAAGTAGATCTACTTTGGCAACTTTTAAGACAATGTCCAGCTTAATTCAAAATGTTTAATCCCAGCTCTTCATTCTATAGTTTATATAGAGTTTCTCTTCCCTTTTTTACCACCTTGACAGCTGTATGAATGAGATCAATCTATTCACTGTGGTCTACAACTCCCATAACATGCTAAAATGTCATGCAAATTTCTCATGATTTCCTGTTACCTGTATTAAATTATACATTAAAATTACTTCAACACTGTTCCTTAGAAATATTTCCAATATCTATCTCTTAACTGAAATGAGACTTAGAGGACTTGTCCCCTGAATCTTCCCTTGATTCTTTCTTGAATCTGGGGATAGCTTTAGTACCCCTTAAGTCCTTGGGTATGACTGCATTCCTTAGTGGCTTGTCAAAAACCTTTGCTGAAGGCTTTCTTATTTCCTTTGTTACTTCCTTCAGGATTCTGGGACACAATTCATCTGAGCCTGGTGCTTTGTCAAATGTAACAGTCCTAATTGCCTTATTATCTTCTCCAGTGCAATAGCAAAGCCTTTTAACATTTCACTTTCCCCTCCAGGAGAATGTCTCTCAGTCACAGAGATGCTACATTCCTATTTTTTAAAATTTTTCTCCCCACTTCCCCCCAGTGAATAATGAGGTGAGGAATTCATTTAGGCCCGCAGCAGAATCAGACTCATCTGTCACTAACTTTCCACTTATGTTCTTCAATGTCTCTGCTGTCTCACCGCCTCTTGTAGAATTCTGAATATATATTTAGAATCACAGAATCATAGATTGAAGGAATGGAAAAGAGCTATTAGGTCATCCAGTTCATTGCCCTGCAACTGGAGGATTGTTATACGAAATCTATTTCTCACTTTTTTCTTCAATCATTTTTTAACATCCCAGGTGTTTCCTTTGGAGTCACTTTAATGTCTCTCACAAGCAGGAAGTTTTCCCTGATGGTTAGCTGTTTCCTCTTTCTAAATGTTAAGAATATTATCTAAATTAAATGGCCTTGTTCCACTTCCATTTTTTTCTCTGTTCATCTTTTCAGATAGGTATAGAAGACCCTCCTCTTTTGGGAGATATTTTGACCTTATCTTCACACTAGCTTTGTGGAGCCTGAATTTCTCTTAGACTCATAATGGCATAAAGATGATAATGGTTTAAAAGATCTTAGAATAGGTGGAAGTGACATGCCATTTCCAGCCTGAGTGAAAGCACCACGATTGCATTTAGAATATCCTGCTCTGTAGGTGTCCTCTGGTTCCCATGGTCAGCATGAACCACAATGAACATGGTCTGTTACAGCAGTCCTGAGCCAGGCAAAGTACTTTAGAGCCCATTCCAATCCTTCTTCCAAAGCCCTGGGCTATAAAGTTGTGTGGATGCCAGTTAGCAGAGATTTTGTATTTATCTGTTTCAGTATCAGGGCTCCTGGTGTCCAGCCAAGGGCAGATACCCAAGGCAGCGCAATACAGAGCTCACCTGTGACCCAGAAGGAAATTGATTTCTTTCTGCAAAAGGTCTGAACATGAACTGTCTATCCTAGATAATCACAGCTGGACTTCTGCCTGTGTTACAGCACCTTCTTTACATCGGGTGTCTGGCTCAGACTTCCCAGTACCTAAGGCTGCAAGGCACAGGCTCCTTGCACAGAGACCACCAAGTGATACTTGACACAAAAACCCATAATTTGATATGTTGTGGTTCAACACTGGCCAAAAGCCAGGCACCCACAAAAGTTGCTTGCTCACCCTCCCCTGCCCCAGCTAGACAGAGGAGAGAAAAAAAATTAAATGAAGGGTTCATGAGTTGAGATAAGGACTGGGAGAAAACACTCCAAGGGCAAAACAGACTCAACTTAGAAGTACAAAGTGAGTTTGTCACTAACGGAATCAGAGGAGGATAATGAGAAGTAAAATAAGCCCTTCAAAACATCTTTTTTCTTTCAACCCCTGTCTCCTTCCCACCGACAGTGCAGGGAGACAGAGCATCGGGTTTTTGGGTCCGTTTGTCACCTGAGATTTTCTTCTGCTTCTCCAGGAGAGGAGTCCTTCCCCTGTGAGGCCGTGTATTGTAAAAGCAGGCGAACCCCCGGTGGGAAGAAATGATTGATGTCTGACTCCAGATCAGAAGGCTGAATGATTGCTTTATTAAAACTATACTATATTACATTAATATACTATTTAAAGACATACTAAACTACATACTTACTTTCTAACTTACCATATCTAACTACTACCAAGCTCATGAGGGCCTGAGACACAGCTGGATCTGA
>VXBC01006824.1:98864-109269 GCA_013399945.1 Ploceus nigricollis | reverse complement strand
GAAATTTTTTTTTCCTTTTTTTTTTGAGCCGGGGATTCGCCTGGAATTCAGACGCCCACGTGGTCCAAAATAGCCTGGCTCCAACATCCGGAGCGCCCTGCAAAAGCCATCTGCCTGCGCAGGCAGGGCGGGCAGCCGCGGGGCTGGGGCACGCCGGCACACTCCCATCCCATCCCTTCCCTTCCCGTGGCTGCTGGGGGGCACAGGAGCCTTGCCCAAGCCGTACCGAGGACAGAGGGACTGGCAAGTGCTGTGGTGCATGGCCAGGCAGGGGACACTGGTCCTGGTCACATTAACACCGGGGGTTTCCCAGTGCCGGCAGATTTTTGGCTCTGGGAAGACACCAGTGACATGAAAACAGCCATTCTCAGACCAAAGAATGTTGCCCTTCAGATGGGAGCTGAAGTGCAGAGCAAGCCAGTCTCCAGGGGGGAATTATAATTATTCCTGCTCCACCCATGTTCTCCCACATTTCATCCCCTGGCCAGCCCTGTNCCACGGGGTCACCGGATGGCTCCTGTCCCCCGTGGGAGCCCAGCGTGGGTTCCTGGGGTGCTCCAGGAGGGGGGCGCGGGTGCGGGGCAGGCGTCAGGCACCGGCCTTTGTGGTCGGGGGGGTTCGGGATGTCCCCCCNTCCCTGGTGGGACGGGATCCTTCAGCCCCAGCACCTGGGATGGGAGCATACCTGCCCCGTGGTCCCTCCTCGTGAGCCCTCACCACCAGGACAGCAGAGCCAGATGGGGCTTTCCAAACCTCTCCTGCCTGTCCACGCAAACAAGGAGACAGAAAGGTCAGAGCAACCCTGATTTTAAAAACAAACATGTCAGTTACATGATTTCCACTGGAAATATCAAAGTTACTTATGGGAAGAGCTAATTTGGGCACACTTGAGTCAGGAGCCCTGGAGGAGTGACGGTGAAAATCATGCTGGCCTCCTCCTGGCCACTGGGGCAGCCAGGTCATTGCCTCCTGGCCAGCACTCCACCCCCATGCTCCTGCGCCAGGTGTTGCACACACAGCCTCAGCAGGCAGCAGGGATTTGGGATCCTGAGGACGATGCTGAGAGCCACCTGAGCACGCCTGTGCTTTATGGAGGGCTGTGCAGAAGCCTGCAGTGTGCAGTGTAACATCTGGATTAGCTGTATGTGGGCCAGCAGCCAGCTGTGCTGTGGGCACAGAAGGAGGTGATGCCCTGTCACCTCCCGTGGTCATGAGGCCTCTGAGAACAGGAACGTCGCTGGTCCCTCCCCTGTGAGATCTCCCCTGGACACATTTCCCTCCATTCCACATCCCCTCTTCCCATCAATGCCGCTGCAGCTGAGCCTTCACCAAGACATTGTGGAGGTGAGCCATGCTCATCTCGTCTTGCAGAAAGGACTTTGGCAATGGAACAGGCTGCCCAGGGCAGTGGTGGAGTTGCCATCCCTGGAAGTGTTGAAAGACAAGTGGGTGTGGCACTTGGGGGCATGGCGAACCCAGTGGTGTGGGGTTAATGGTGGGACTTGGTGNCCTCTCCTGCCTGTCCACGCAAACAAGGAGACAGAAAGGTCAGAGCAACCCTGATTTTGAAAACAAACATGTCAGTTACATGATTTCCACTGGAAATATCAAAGTTACTTATGGGAAGAGCTAATTTGGGCACACTTGAGTCAGGAGCCCTGGAGGAGTGACGGTGAAAATCATGCTGGCCTCCTCCTGGCCACTGGGGCAGCCAGGTCATTGCCTCCTGGCCAGCACTCCACCCC
This sequence comes from Ploceus nigricollis, assembly GCA_013399945.1. NCBI lineage: Eukaryota > Metazoa > Chordata > Aves > Passeriformes > Ploceidae > Ploceus > Ploceus nigricollis. The sequence continues at coordinate 107,524 of VXBC01006824.1, read as the reverse complement.
CATGCTCCTGCGCCAGGTGTTGCACACACAGCCTCAGCAGGCAGCAGGGATTTGGGATCCTGAGGACGATGCTGAGAGCCACCTGAGCACGCCTGTGCTTTATGGAGGGCTGTGCAGAAGCCTGCAGTGTGCAGTGTAACATCTGGATTAGCTGTATGTGGGCCAGCAGCCAGCTGTGCTGTGGGCACAGAAGGAGGTGATGCCCTGTCACCTCCCGTGGTCATGAGGCCTCTGAGAACAGGAACATGGTTGGTCCCTCCCCTGTGAGATCTCCCCTGGACACATTTCCCTCCATTCCACATCCCCTCTTCCCATCAATACCGCTGCAGCTGAGCCTTCACCAAGACATTGTGGAGGTGAGCCATGCTCATCTCGTCTTGCAGAAAGGACTTTGGCAATGGAACAGGCTGCCCAGGGCAGTGGTGGAGTTGCCATCCCTGGAAGTGTTGAAAGACAAGTGGGTGTGGCACTTGGGGGCATGGCGAACACAGTGGTGTGGGGTTAATGGTGGGACTTGGTGTCCTTAGAGGGCTTTTCCAGCCTGCGTGATTCTGTGATTCTGTGACCCTCAAAGGCTGCCTTCTCTGTTCTCCTGGTCTCCTTTGCCCAGCTCCACTACCCTGAGAAGAAATCACCCTCTGATTTTCACAGGCTGGAGCAGCGCCCAGAACCCAGCCCTTCCCCTCTGTTCATAACAGATGGCAGCAGCAACACGTGGAAGGGGCTGACACACCTGACTCTGTGGGTGTAAGAAGCTGTCCCCTCTCAGCCACCTGAACACCACCCACCATGGCAGCCCTGCACTGATCTGGAGCCTCCAATGGATTGTGACATGTCAAAAGGACCAGTTCTAGCCAGGCCACTCTTGCTACTGATAGGAAGCTTTGGAGCTGAGCAACAACAGGATGTGTCTCACATCACATCTGTAACCACCTAAAACCTCCAAGATCTCTCTCCTCACTTTATCTTTAAGGGACCCTTCAACAGCAGAGTTCAGCTGCAAGGGCAGCACTCAGTTCTTGGGTGAGCTGAGGTGTGCAAGGGTCTTCTGGGAGACACCCTGTGCAGCCAGCCGAAGAGCAGGAGCCCAGGGCTGCACTCACCCACTGCTGCTGCCATCAGAGAAGCCACTTCTTCCCCAGGAAGCCCTGTGGGACCTGGCTGGGGATGGGCCAGCAGCCCTTCCCCTGCCCTATCCCACCTGCTTGCTCTCCTTGGCTGAAAGCTTCCCTGCACTCGTCACACTCCAGGGACACTTCCACAGCCCCCCAGGGACGTCTGGCATGGACAGAACTGCTGTGTGGAGAAGAGTTAGGCCTGAAGCTCTGACGTGTAGCTCCATTTCTTCCGGGGCAAACACAACCAAAGAAATCACGGCAAAGAGCCAGCCTGGAGTTGGATGGGAACAGACCACCATCTCCTTACCTAGGAAGACCAACTGGACTTGTCAAGAGGAAAGAAATTCATCTACATCTCACACATATGGTCTCATCCTAATGGATATGTATGAGCATAAGGGAAGAAGAATAACCTTCTGGTTAGGCTAAGGGCTTGGCAGTTGAGATTTCGCGATGCTATTCTCAGCGCTGTCCACACCTTGCTCCGAAGCCTCAGACAACTCTTTATCCATCCTCAGGCCTCACGTTCCCATCTGGAAACGGGGCCCACACCTATTTTGTGCTCGTTGCAAAGGAGAGGAGGGATGCTTGGGATGCATCTCCCTCCTCAAGCAGCTCTTGTTTTGAGTGAAGGAGAGCAGGCAGGAGAGACGGGAAGAATGAAGAGCCACGAGGCATCTCTGGGAAAGCTCCAGCGCTGCTCAAGGCTGCCTGGAAAACTCAAACTTCAGTGGAAAGAGGGAAAATGGTCTTTTCCCAGCACTCTGGGGCAGCACAGCTCATCACCTGGGATAACCCAGAGCAAACTGGAGCTAGCAGAGCATTTTCATCCTCGTGAGCCAGCCCAGACGCTCCCTGGGCTCAGCATCTTCCAGGAGGGACACATGGATGTGCACTGCCCGAGGTGAAGGGACTGCCCAGAGGCCCCTGCCAGGCTGCCAGCCAGGCAGGAGTCAGTGGCCTGTGGTGGGCAGATGTCACCTGTCAGCAAACCTGCTCGAGGAGGACGGTGCTCAACGCTGGGACTGGCAGTGGCCAGTGGCCTTGCCTGAGGGACTCCAGGGGGGGAGGTGCTCCATGGAAGAAGGTGTCCTAGGAGCCTTGAGGTGCCCTGGGTGACCCCAAGGGATGAGGTGCCCCAGGTGCCTGGGGATGCTCCACAGGATGAGGCTCTCCAAGTGCCCCAAAGTTCCCCAGATGCTGGGATGCTTCAGAGGCTCACAGCACTTGGCCAGGCTGGAACTGGGAGATGTCACCACCTTTCCAGAGGTGGACAAGGTGTGTCCCCACCAATTCCCCACTGCTGGAAATCTCAGAGTCTAGCTGTGCCCATGCTGGACAGAATCACCCACCTCCAGCCCAGCATGGGGTGCCCCCATTGCCCCTGCCCCAGCTTTCCCAGCCCTGGGATTGCCATAGATCCGTGGGTGAGCTGAGGATGTCCTGTTCATCCTGCCTCCTCCAGCTCCCCTGATCCAGCACTGGCTGGGACCCTGTTCCCTGGATGGATGCCAGCACGGGTTCCCTCCTCCATCTCCTCCTCCTCCCTCAGGGCATTTCTGCAGGAGCCCCAGCCCTGCAAGGAGAACACAGAGCAGCCAGAGCAGCTGTAAATCCTTCCCTGCAGCCCAGGGCTCTGCCAAGCTCTCCCTTCCACCCAAATTTATGGAAAAGCAGGTCCCTGCCAGCGACGCACAGCACAATTGTGAGGTGGAACAGGCAGTGCTCGCCAGCTGCAGCAAGGGCTCCTGCAGCCTTTTCCTTCCTCTTCCTCAGGCTGTCACCCTCGGCAGCCTGGGGACAGGCACATCCCTGCACAGACAAAGCAGCCCCAGCACAGTTTGTCTCCCCCCAGCCCGAGCCCCCTGGGAGCACCCCAAACCTTGGGTAGGAGCATGAGACCCTCTGTGGACAGGCACAGCCAGCCCAGAGTCCCCCCTGTGCCACCCCTTCCCCTGGTGCCCCTCAGTGCTGGCAGGGGCGGGAACCCAGCTGTAGATGGGAGAGGATGAAGGGTTCAGGGAGGGAGACAAGAGCCAGAAGCTGAGCATCACTGGAGATTTTTTCCAAGTAGCAAAGGTCAGCCATATGCCAGCCCCTTCCTCTGCTGTCACGGCAGAGGTAGGGCTGACAGTAGACTCGAGTATTTGCATTTCCTGATGGCTGTGTGCTGAAATTTGCAGTTTTAATGGTGCATTAATGCTGGCTCCTGCATTTCATTACTTCTGAGAGTGAGAAAAGGCACAGAGTGGAAATAGAAATTCCCCTCAATTCAGCCAGGCCAGCCTGGCCTCTGAGTGCTGGCTCCCACCAGCCACCCTTGCACACAGCTGTGAGCTGGGCCCAGCCGTGACACACGGCCACAGAAGCCCCAGCAAAAAACACCTTTCCTTCACTTATCTTTAACCATGGGATGCCCCTTCCCAGGTACAGAGGTGATCAGAACCCAGGTGGGCTGCACAGGATCCCCCACAAGTGCAGGGATGCTTTGGAGACGTGACTTCGTGGCCACTGTCCTGTTTCGTGTCCTGTCTGCACAGGTCAGGGAATTCAGTCTGCATTTTACCCAAATCAGACTTGGCTGCTGCTTCTTCACTGCATCCTAGACACAAATTTTTGGGCCAGAGCTTAAGCATAAAGCACTTGGAAACCTGGCCTGGTAGCAGAGGGAAGAGGAGAGCCAGGACTTGCACAGGGGAGCCAGAGGGAGCACACACGGTGTGAGTGCTGGGGGTGTCTGAAAGGAGGGATCAGGCAGGAGGGAATCTCTGAGATGCTCATCATGGGCAAAAGCAAAGCTTGCTGCTGGCCACACTCCATGCAATGGGCTTTTTGGGATGAGTTTTGGGGTGTCCAGCACACCAATGACCACTCTGTGTCCCTCTTGTTCAGCTCTGGTTCAGGGCCACTCATGACAAGAATGACATTGAGGGGCTGGAGTGTATCCAGAGCAGGGAACGGAGCTGGGGATGGGTTTGGAGCACAAGATGAGGAGCAGCTGAAGGAACTGGGAGGCCCAGCCTGGAGAAAAGGAGGCTCAGGGGGGACCTTCTCCCTCTCCACAAGTCCCTGACAGGAGGGTGCAGCCAGGTGGGGGTCAAGCTCTGGTCCCTGGCAGCTGGCAATGGGACGAGAGGAAATGGCCTCAAGTTGTGTTGGGGGAAGTTTAGATTGGGTATCAAGGAAAAATTCTTCACAGAAGGGGTGGTCAGGCTTTGGAACAGGCTGCCTGGGGAAGTGGTAGAATCACTGTCCCTGGAAATGTTCAAAAGCCATGTGGATGTGGCACTTGGGGACACAGGTTAGTGGTGGCCTTGGCAGTGCTGGGCTAATGGTTGGACTCAGTGATCCTAGAGGGCTTTTCCAGCCTTAGTGATTCCATGATTCCCTGTGTCCAAGCCTGATCCCAGGGCACATGGATGAAGCTGAATATCCCAGGGCACATGGAAAACACACGCAGCATCATGGCATCTCCTGTGGCCTGCAAACCTATGTGTCCCTTCCCACTGTGCCCCTGAGGGCCTCCACTGGCAAGGTGGGCTGCCTCTCCATCCTCCCCCGTGTTTGAGACCTGCAGAGGTCCCAGCTGTCAGCACTGGGCAAGAGTGGGGGATTAAGCTGACTAAATGTGACTCCCCAGTCCCCAAACCCCAACCCCTTGCACAGGCTCTCCAGAGCCTCCATAGCCCAGTGTGAAAGTGACCCCATCAGCTGTGTCCCCCAAGCCAGGGAAGACTTTCACCATCCCCCTGGCTTTGCAGGGATCAGTGGGGGTCCCTCCCCACATCCATCTGCACCATTGGGTGGCTTTGCTGATGTCCAGCCTGGAATCCCTGCCTGCTGTTCCAGCCCTGGTTTCCATCTGCAGGCCCATCCGGCAGCGGGGTTTCGGCAGCGCCCCGCTGCCCAGGCGGGCCTGCCCTGCCTTTCCTGGCCATAAAACCAACAGGGCAGTGGAAATATTTCGGAAACACCTTTTACAGTTCTCTCAGCAGGGCTGCAGTTAACCCCTAAAGGGGCTGGCTGCCATCAGGAAAAACAATTTCATTCCAGTCAAATTATTTCACAGGAAAAAGTTGATTTTGGTGCCGTTTTTACCGCTGATGATTTCAGCATCGTCCCTTCGGACTCTGCCACCTTTTCCTGTTCTCATGTTCTGCAGTGACCTGGAGCTCTGGCACTCTCCAGATCAAACGTTGTTCCTCACTCCACACTGAGCAGGTTCAGCTCCTCGGGGTGTCTCTGCTGCGCTGCCCTGGTTGGTGGGGCTGTGATGCTGCTCCATTGCAGCTCGAGTTCGGGAGCGCTGCTGAAGCCCAGCCCTGCAGCCGCCCTCCGGCTGTTTGCAAAGGCACCTGCAGAGCATTAGGTCACAGGGACTGAAATAGCAGATTCCTGTCCAAATCAGGGTGATGAGCACATTGTGTCCAGCCTCTGCCCAGGTCCCAGGCATCCAAGCTTCTCCCAGCCCGGAGCCCTGTCACAGCTCCAATGGGAGCACCCCGTGTGCCACACGGCCATGGGGCAGCTCATGGAACCTCTCACTTTCAAGACCACTTCTACCCCAATTCAGACCCACCTGAAGAGTCCAGCCCTCCACTGGTGTCCAGGCACAGTGGGGCAGGAGGACACAATCCTCCAAAAGGGAGTTTGGGGTTCAGACAACCCTGGGATCCTTCTGCTTTGCACAAACCACACAGATGATATCTGAGGGGGTGAGGTTGATGAGCTCAGCCCATCAGAGCTCCTCGTGCTGACCTCCAGCATGTCCCAGCCCCCTGGGCCGCTCCTGGAGACGGCAGCACCAGGACGTGACATTCCCTCTGTTTTATCTTCACACATGGGCAGTTCTCAACAGGCAGCAAAGGCCAAACTCTTTCACCACCTGGCACATAAGCTGGGGTGGGGAGAAAGCCAGGCTGAGAGTGCATGTGTCCCACAAGCATCCAGAAGTCACAGCTGGTCCCCAGGAATCAGCTTGAGCCCACCAGCAGGGTCCCAGGGAGGGACAGTCACTGAGCAGAGGTGGAAGCCAGGTTTCCTCCAGCAATGCCCTGGCTGTGAGTCTGATTTATGGCTCCCAGGGCAGCCAGCTCCTCATCCCAGGAGCGGTGCTTTGGTGCTGCTTTGGCCACTGCACACTCCTGGACCAGTCTGGGGAGGGACACAGATGCTCCACAGAGATCTCACTGGAGACACTCACTCCAGCTCATGGATCATCCCAGATATCCATCTCCAGCGGTCCTGAGGAGGACATCATTGAGCTACAGAATGGTTGAGTATGAAGAGACTGTAAAAGTCATCCAGTTCCACAGGCAAGGAACCTCCCACTAGAAGAAGTTTGTGTTGGTTTTGCTCCCATCCAGCCTGGCCATGGCTAATTCCAGGATGGGGCAGCCACTTGGGCAACCTGTGCCAGGGCCTCCCCACCCTCACAGGGAGGGATCTCTGCCTAATATTCACTCTCAAGCTCTCAGCTTTTAGTTTAAAACTGCTCCCCCTTGTCCTTCCATCACCTCTGTCCCCTGCTCCCCCAGGCTGGACCATCTCCCCACGCTCCAGTCGCTGCCCTGGGATCCTTTCCACTGACAGCCCCTCCTTCCTGAGGGCTCAGCATCCTCAACGGGTGCTTCAGAGGCAATCAAAATTTGCTATTTTTTGCCTCTGGGAGAATTCAGCAGCAATTCAGAGAAGAGCCTGGGATTTAGGCCATCTGCATCCTGTCACACATGGCTTCACTGAGTCCCTAAATCATCCCGTGCCTCAGTTTCCCACCTTTATATAGCAGAGAGGCCATTCCTTGGGTTGTCCCACTCTGTATCCTCCCTCTGGAAACCCTCTGGGTCAGAGGCTGCCTCTTGGTGTGGGGACTGGCTGCATCTTGGCTGCAGAAATGACATTTTTGGGTATCCTGCTGCAGCTGAGGCATCTCTCTGCAGTTGGGATGCTCCCACCCTCACGCAGAGTGAGGGCTGGGCTCCCCTCAGTCAATTTCTTGGCACAGCAGTTTGCTTTCTCCTTTTAAAAGTGCAGACTGTGGGTTTCCAGTAGCTGAGGGCTTGCCTGGATGCCCTGATTCTGGAAGGAGCTCAGTGAAGCCAGGAATGGAGCAAGTGCCCTCTGGAGCTCAGAGGGAAGGAGGAGAGATGGTGCCACCAGCCAGGCTGGGGTGCAGGGGTGGCAGGAGCCTGGAGGGACTGGTGGCCTTTGGAGAGGTGGGGTTGTCCCCCAGCATCCCAGACACTCCTGGAACCAGGAGGGCTTTGCAGGCACTGAGTCACTCCAGCCCTTAAAAACCCAATGGTGCCATATCAGTGGCAGGGCCAGAGGATGTGAGGAGCCTCCACGGCCCTCACAATTGCTGCTTCCAGCTGCATTCCCCTCCCTTTCCTCTCCAGCTCACCGAAAATCTTCTCCACCTCCTTCTTGGCCCCTTCCAGAGCCCACACGGAGGGCAGAGCCAGAAGAGCCCTGCAGCAGGGGCAGAGCAGTGATGGTGCTCAGGGCTCGTGGGCTGGGGCTGCCCCTGCTCAGCTCCCCGGGGGACACCAGGCAGGCAGTGCCAAGGAAGCAGCTCCGTCCCTTCCCCTGCGCCTGCCCAGGGACAGGGGAGGTGCTGGGGCTCAGGATGGCAGTAGGCAGCCCCCATGCAGGGAAGGATGCCCAATGAACAGTGTGCAGCTTGCACTCATGGCCAGGCTCAACGCTGGCTCCAGGCTCAGGAGCCCTGCTCCCACTGGACCTCGTTTCACCTCCCCCAAAATTCCCCCTCCCCACTTTGGAAAGGGCAAAGCTCTGGAGTGCAGCTGAGGCACAGGAAGGTTTGGTGTGTCCTGATGGGACGTGGCAGGGAAGATGGAAAACCACATTCCTTCTCTAAAACTGGGAGCAAAGTGGGGAACCACCTCCTGAATGTGGTGAGTCCCAGACCTCACTTCCCATGGCTGGTGGTCGGTCTGAGGCCTGGAGCCCCACGGGGAGGGATCAGCAGGCTCCCAGCAGACTTGTCCTTTCCAGAGCCCATCTCCCAGGGCTCCAGTGGCCTGTCCCCACCGTGGGGACACCCCAGCTGTGTGGGGGCAGGCAGAGGCACAGCCCTGTCCCCTGTGGAACAGGGATGGAGGAGCCGCAGAGTTGCCATGGAGATTTTCTCCCTAGCAGATGCTCTGGGCAGGTGCAAGAAGAGGCTCTGCCCCCCTCGCTGTGCGGCACAATGCCAGCCAGATCCTGCAGAACAGGAACCCTGCCACCGCCCGCTGCCAGCCCAACGGCCACCACGCCACTGCCACCGCTGCCACAGCTGCCACCCCTGCCACCACCGCCACTACTGCCACCACTGCCACCATTGCCACCATTGCCACCCCTGCCGCCGCTGCCACCCCTGCCACCGCTGCCACTGCTGCCACCACTGCCACCAGCCTCCCTGCCCGCGCCCCTGTGGGGAAACTGAGTCACCTCCCGAAGGCACCCCGGGCTCCTGGCTTCACCTCCCCCAGCATGTGTGACAATGGCATTTCTGGGGTGCCTCCACCCACCCTTGGG
>VXBC01006824.1:51027-88943 GCA_013399945.1 Ploceus nigricollis | reverse complement strand
TCCTCCCGCGGCAGCCACCTCCATCCTTCCTTCCCCCCCTCCAGCCCCACCGCCCCCCCGGCCGGAGCGCGGCCAGCTGGCTTTGCCTGCATTTCGGCTTCAACCTCCCCCAAGGATTCCTAAATCTGATAAGGGAGGGGGGTGCTGCTTTCAAAGGAGCGGGGTTGACCTTTGCCGCTGCAACGAGAGCCGCATGGAGGAAAAAAATTGGCTGCGGCGAGCGGGGGGGAGCGAGCGAGCGAGCTGCTGTGGTTTTACAATCCCTAAATAACGCCGGGAGCTGAGCTGTAAACACATGGCGGTATTGCCTGAGCGTGTCCGCACCCCCTCGATGGAAACCCAGCCTGGAAAATACTCCGACCTTAAAGGAAAAAAAAAAAAGAGAGAGAGGGAAAAAAAAAAAAAAAGGGAAGAAATCTCCTGAATTATTTAGCGAACGGTTCCACCCCGACGGCTAATTCTGCCGGCAGACGCCGGCGGCCGGAGCCTGGCGTGGGGAGATGATGGCTATCGGCGGGCTCTGGCGGCGGGAGCGGGGTGGTCCCAGCCCGGGGGGGCCAGCGGCGCCGCAGGGGTGCAGGACAGAGCAGCGAGCCCTGGCCGATGTCACCCTGCCTGCTGGGTGTCCCGCATTCCCTGGTGACGGGGGACAGAGCACCCCAGCAGCAGAAGGGGAGGTGTTCCCACGCAGCCTCTCGTCCCCACTGATCCCGCTGCGGCACGCAGAGAGCAAACCCCATCGCCTGGAAACAGCCCCAGCCCCAACGCCCCCTCCTGCAGCAGCCCGGCCCCGTGGGCACCCCAAAAGGGCACCTCTGCCCGGCCGAGCTCCCCGCAGGGCCCCAGCAGTCGGGGAGAGCTGCCACCCCGTCCCTTCTCACCTGCTTCTTCCCAATTTTTTTTTTTTTTTCGGAAGCAACTAACACTTTTCTTTGAAGAGCAACAGATGAGCGAGACCCTCCCAGCGCCTTTTATGATGTTAAATTTATTGCCTGGCTCCACAATTGCCATTTTAATGACGAACGCTCCCACGGCTTTAACGCGGCTGAGTGCTGGCATTGAAAACAGAAGCCGGGGGGGACACGCTGTCTCCGGTCTCCTGGAGGAGAACGGATTCCAGCCCTTTTCCTGATCCTTGCACAAAGTTTTGCCAAATAGATAATGTGTTTTATAATTTCCAGACGGTGCTGCGCTGGTAAGGGAGGCCCTCTGCTGGCACCGGGCTGATGGGGAGAGCCCCGGGAAGCAGCTGGGAACCACCAGCGAGGCATCGAGCCCGGGAGACACCTCTGGCAAGGTGTGCCTGGAGAACCGAGCCTGGGATCCATGTCGAGCAAGCCATGCCCAAGGAACCTCCGTTCTGGAGGTGCTGGAGAGCTCACAGAGGTGAGCACAGGGAATTGAGCCCACGGAAAGGAGCCTGGGAAATCGAGCTGGGGAAACCAAGTGGAACCAGAAAAGTGAGCCCAGAGCCAGAAGCAGAGACGTGGACCTGGAGAAAGATGCATGGCCAGACCAGCCCTGAGGGTCACACCTGGGCGAGCCCATCCCCAGCCCTGCTGCGCCCAAAGTGAGCCCCAATCCCTGCAGCCCCTGCTGCTCCACAGCGAGGTGGCTGTGCACACCCAAAGGGAGCGTCCCAGCCCTTCCCCTGGCTGGGGAAAGCCCTGGTACATCTGCCCCATGGCTGCCACCATGTGGGAATGTCTGGGATGCTGGCAGGGAAGGGGGGAGTGATGCAGCTTTACCATGGGGTGGGATGGAGCTGCCACAGCTCCCACTGTGTCCCAGATGGGGCTGGTGAACGTTCCCCCCCTCCTCTGGGCACAGAGCCCAGGGGTGACAGTCCCCACATAGGGAGTCCCCAGTCCTCTCCAGGAGGGCATCAAGGCCCTGCCAGAGCACAAGGATAAGTGTGGAGTTGGCAATGGACAGCTGCAGTGTGGGGCCAGCCATGCAGACCCACACCGGGGATTTCAACTGAGGACATCCACTTCTATCAGGAGATGCTTTATTTTTTTTAACAGTGCCTGAAACGCGGCCTGGGTTATCAGGGAGATATTAAATTGCTGTTGGAAGCAACACCAGTGGGGCGGAAAAGCCATGCTGTGCTCTTACCTCTTCCCACAAGGTCGAGTCAGGCAGCCCCGGGGGACGACGCACTCGCCGCGTCCTTCCTGTAGCGAGGATCACATGTCAGAGCGAACGAAGCCTTGAGAAAATTAAACCCGTGAGCTCACTGCCTTCCTGAGCGCAGGCGCCAGCCTCCCCGAGGCCCCCAAGCCTGGATTGCCAGCTGGGGTGACCTGGCAGCAATGCCAGTGCCAGGAGGATGCCACCTCCCCAGGGGACAGCAGCAGTCCCCACTGGTGTGCCTGCAGTGTGGGCGTGCGGTGAAGGAGCTTTGAACCCTGTTGTGCATCACTGGCTGATGGGGAAGGACCTTCCCATGGGAAGAAGCTGTCAGCCTTGGCAGAACACAGCTGCAAAAGTCTCCTGAAGGCCTTCAGCCAGCTTTCCTCTGGGGATCCTTTGCCCTTGCTTGGGCAAAGGGACGGACAGATGGGCTCAACTCTGGTGGCACTGGCACGTCTTGCTGTGGCCAGGGCTGTGCCCACACTGGGAGGTGGCCAGGCATGGGGCTGGGCTTTTTCCAGGACAAGGTAAGTCCTGCTGCCTCAGCCCTCTTTGGCACAGTGGATGGACAGAATCAAAGAGAAGGGCAACACAGTCTGCAGGAGAGCCTGTGTGTGCATGGGGGGTCACCTGGAGACCCCCAAGAACCCCACACAGGGACCCCGAGCTGCCCACGCCTCAGTCAGCTGGGACCATCACTGGAGAAGGGACATCATGAGTAACACTGCCTGGGAGGGACAAGAGCAGCCAAGACTACAAGTTTGGGACCTGGGGACAGTGAGGGATTGCCCAAGATGGCAAGAGGAGCAAGGGGAGGATAAAGGAGAGGTCCAAGGGAGGATCTAGAGACAATTGTCCATGGGGCTGTTAAAGCCCCAGGGCTGAGCCAGACCTCTTCCCAGGGCACCCTCTGCTCTCCCAACTTTGCTTATGTTCCCTAGCTCAGAGGGGGAGCAGAAATGCCGCTCAGCTCCCATTTCCCCCTGCAGGTACCTTCTCCTTCATCACCCTCTTCCTCCTCAAACAAGCCCAGCTCTGCACCTTGGCTCTGCCCCTTCAAGACAGCCAGGAGGCACCAGGGCTGGTTTTTCATGTTCCCACTGGGCATCCCCCACACGGAACAGGGTTTCAGGGAATCCATGGCCCCCTTGGCACAGCCCTTGGGGGTCTCCAGTTTCACCCGTGGCACAGGCNGCCCAGCCTGGGCAGGGCTGCAGCCCCGAGCAGGCGGCGCAGGGACGGCAGCAGGCAGGCAGGAGCCGTGTGGGGATGCTCCAGCAGCTGCCGCCAGCACGGCTGGCGGATGCCCTTTGGCCAGGAGCAGCCAGGCTTTTTTTCCAACCCTTCCCAGAAAAAAAACAACTCAAGCCCCATAACAAGCTGTAGCGAAGCAGCGAGGAGGCGGCAGATAAGAGGCTGGAGCCGCGCGGAGGCCTCACGGAGATGAAAGGCGATTGCGAACGAGCCTCCCCATCCCCTGCGGACAAAAGAGCTCCTAAAATATTAACGAGGCCCCGTGCCGCCAGGTCCCCCGGCCCCCAGCGCCGGCAGGAGCAGGCGGTACCCGCGCTGCCGGCCGAGGGGTCCTGGGGGGATGGAGGCACAGCGGGGAGCAGCGCAGGATGCTCATTAATTACCTCCCGCTCCGTGCTGGCAAATGTGCCCCCCGCTTCCCTCGCCACCCCAGGGAGCCACTGCCACCTTCCCAGCGGATTCGCGTTTAAAGAGCACGGAGCAGGCGGCTGTGCTGGCCATGGGGGCCCCTCGCTGCCATCTCCACCCGTGGGTGCAGCCTCAGCCCCCCAGCACCGCGCAGGTGAATTTGGGGGGAAGCTGGGGCAGCTCATGGGGGTATTTGCACAGCAGCACTAGGGTGGGGAGTGGGGAGCAGGGGAGGGTGCTCGCTCCTGCCCGCTTTGTGTCTGCGCGTGGCTCATCAGGCCCCAGGCTGGGGACGCGGTCCCTGGGGTGGGGTCCTGTGGGAGCAGCCCGGCCCTGAGGGGGATGCGCACGCTGTGCCCGGGACATGGGCGCTGCTCCTGCCGCGTTCCCGCGCCGGGGACCCTGTGCCATCCGCTGTCCCAATGCCTGAGTGGCTCCGTCCCCACTGGTCCCCATCCTCGGAGCCCACCTGTGCGCAGCACAGCCGGCCCGGGTGCTGCAGTCCCGGCCCCGGCTCCATTTCTCAGCGAGGACAGGGGTACCGTGACACCAGCAGCCACTCCGAGCACCCTGGGGACTCGAGGTGACTTCGTGGGAGAAGCATCCATCCCCCTGAGGCCAGAGCTGCCCTGTTCCCTCCTCATTCCACGGCCCAGCTCGGCGGAGCAGAGGGCTGGGTGTCAAGGGGGCGGCAGGAGAAGGGCGATGCTGCTGCTCCTCCGAATGTGCGGCCGGGAGGAGGAGCGGGATGAGAACAGCTCCATCTCTGGGTCCAGGAGGAGCAGGATGAGAACAGCTCCATCGCTGGGGATGGGAGGAGGAGCGGGATAAGAACAGCTCCATCGCTGGGGCTGGGAGGAGGAGCGGGATAAGAACAGCTCCATCGCTGGGGCTGGGAGGAGGAGCGGGATAAGAACAGCTCCATCGCTGGGGCTGGGAGGAGGAGCGGGACAAGAACAGCTCCATCGCTGGGGCCGGAAGCGCTCCACACGCAGCCGTCACATTGGGGGATTTGCATAGCGCAGATGGCAGCCCAGGAATTTCAAAGCGTGCCCCGTGCCGCAGCAGCTGAAGGGCTCGGTGGCCCCGCGCAGCTGCCGGAGGGAAGCTGAGCTGCCCCGGCAGGCACGGGCACACCGGGCACGGCACGGCACGGCTCGGCACGGCACGGCCAGCACCACTGCCCGGGGGCTCGGGCCAGCCACGGGGCAGCGATGGAGGGGGGACGAGCGGGCTCCGGCCCCTACCGGAAAGGAGCCGCATGGAAGGGCTCCCGCAAGGGCTGCAGGGCATGACATGTGAGAGACGACGGGAGCTAAATTTACACGGCGGCGGAGCGAGCTGCCTCCAAGGAGACGTGATCACGGGCTATAAATACCTGCGAGGAAACAACGGGGACAGGGACGGTGAATTATTCACAGGCGCAAGAAGGCAGGGCACGGAGCGAGCCAGGCCGGGAGGAGGGAGCTGGCACCCCGAGATCGGCCCGGCTGAGGGGCATCGGGGCAGCCAGGATCGGGACACCCCTTGTGCCCAGAGCTCCTCGGTGGAGGTGTGAGGGTCCCAGGGGGCGAACCCAGCCTGGCACCGTGCGGCCCCGAGGTGCCTCCTCCAGGCGGGTGGCTGGCGCCAGGGATGGCTGCTGGAGGGAGGGGGGGGCCAGGTTGTGCGTGCCCCCAGACAGGGGATGGTGGGCAGGTCCAGCATCTCCCATCCTGGTCCTGAGTCCACAAGAGAGGACAGGAATAAGGTGATGTCCCATGTCCCCCGCAGTGGAGGCACCCCCAGCCTGCCCTGTCCCGCTCCGTGGCTTTCCCAGAGGATGCTGAGCAGACACAGCAGCACACAGTCCCCTTTGTGTCTGCGGGAGACACCTGGGGGAGGATTTGGGGCTGGAGCGTCGTGGAGCGCATCTGCTCTATTTGGGGTTCACGGGCTTTCAACAATAAAAATAAAAATAGAAATAACAGCTAGTTTTTTTGCTGCTAATGGGAGCAGGTTCCTAGATGCCGGTGCTGGCGGTGCCGTGCCCCGCTGGCAGCGCGGGGTGCGGGGGAACGGGGGATCCCCGGCCCGGCCCGGCCGCGCCGCTTCCCGGCCTCTGCTGCCCTCGCCCGGCCGCGGGGAGCGGAGCGGGAGGGACCCCCGGCTGCGGGTGTTTCCTAATTCCGGCCCTTCTGGGGGGATAGTTCCTCTTTTCAGCTGTATTTTTTCACCCACATCGAATGAAGGAATAGAGGGGACCCCGCTCTCCCTCAGCCCCCTTCCGCTTGTCCTCACCTTCCCCTGCTCCTGGCTTGGGGTTCTCCTTGTGCCCAGCTCCACTCCCAGCTGGAAAGCCCAAAGCTGTCCTTACAAATCACACCTGAATGATAAATGCTTCCCCATGGAGGTGCAGCTGCTTCTCCCCTGGCCATCCCAGCCTATCCCTTCCACGAGGAGCTTTAAGGTCCCTTCCAACTCAAACCAGTCTGTGACCACAATTCCCACATCCTTGTTTCCCCAGCAGCACAGCTACAGGGGGAACTTCTGCCCTGTGACCCCCACAGCAGGGGGGGTGCCTTGCAGCCTCCCCACAGCCCTTGGTGAAGGTACAACAGTGCCCAGGGTGCCACATCCCTGCTTGGAGCAGCATCCCTGCCCTGCCCTGCCCGATGTAAACAGATCCCCCAGCATCCCTCCTCCTCCTGGAAAAAGTCACAGGGCACAACACTCCTGCCTGGTGGGGGTCTGAGGGAGCTGGAGGGGGCTGTGAGCTCCAGGGCCAGCACAGGACCGTGGCTGGTGGGATCCAAGCCCCAGCTCTCCCAGCAGCTCAGCAAAGACCTCAGCAGCTCTGTCTCAGACCCTGGCCTTGCCATGGGTCCATTCTTGCTGCTCTTGGATTCTCGTTGGGAAGAGTTTCTGGATCTGGTGGTTTCATTTTGGGGCAGGCTTGGCTCGGGCTCGAGGAAAGGATCAGCAGATCTCTTATTTACACTGAGAGGTTGGGGACTCTGCACCTCAGCTCCAGTTCCTCTTCCACAAAAAAATCCCTGCAGCAAAAGGGAATGGCACAGGCTGGAAGGCAGAGCTAGGAAAAAACCCCCAAACCTATAAACACCCAGTAATTTACAATGGCTACACAGCAAAGGGCTTAACCAAGAGGATTCAGTGCTAATGCAGCTCAGGCAAGGGCTGGGACAGACATGGCCTGGCAGAGACAACTTTGCCAGGAGAAAAAGGGAAAAGACAACAGGCAAAACAGAGGAATGGGCTGAACAGCAGGAATTTTCATTCAGTTCATGGAGATGTGATGCAAGTCACCCCCCAGGGCACAGGATGCATGAGAGGACTCAAAGCAGGGGAGGTTCAACCTCACTGCAAAGCCCCTTTAGTTTTGTCCCAAAAGGGCCTCACCAACACTTTCCTGAGGCTCATCTCGTGTCATTCCCACACAGGACACCTCCCTCAGCACTGGCTCCAGGCACTGCCGGTGGGAGGTGCTCCCAGTTCTGCCCCATCTGCTCCTCCCTGGGGCTGGCCCGGGGCTGTGCCATCACCCCTTTCCAAAAAGCCTCTGGCCAAGGGCTTGGGTGTTCCTGGTGGGTACCTTACAGAGGACAACACAGCATTTTTGAGTGGAGTTACTTGACCAAGGCAGGATTTGACATAAGGGAAGGGATTTTAGCACTTAAATACAGAGTCTGTGCTTACCTGTCCTGTGTCAGCTCAGACTGCAGTGCTTGCACTCGATGATCTCTGAGGTCTTTTCCAGCCTACATGATTCTCTGATTTGAACAGTTACCTCACAACAAACCCAATAAAACCTACTTGACAAAAACCCATCCTCCCATGAAGAGTCCAGTGTGGATCTGGAGAAGTTCCTACAGCTTTTCCATCAGTGTTTTCCAAGAAAGCACCACAAGCTGGAGCCCTGAGTGCTTTATGTTGGTACTCAGGGTTACAACAGGAGCAAACTCCCACGGAGCTTTATGGAAGTGGTAAATCCAGCAGGGTTAATCCCACCTCTGACTCAGTAGGATCAACATGCAGCTGAAGCTCACCTGGTCCAAGGTGCCATGGCTGGGCTTTATCTCACACACACCTTTATCTCTGCAGGTGAGTCCCCACATGCACCTGCTTGGACACAAGAACATCCAGGAACTGCTGTCACCTCACTGTCCCACGTCACCCACTCACACATCCTCACCCACTGCTCCATTCTGCTTGTTTTCCTGAAAATCAGAGCTCTTATCCCACACAGGGATAAAAAAGAGGGGACAAGTCAGGGAAGCCATGCACAGGGTTAATCAGGGGATCAGAAATGTTGGGACATCCTTCCTGCAGCTGTGCAGGTGGCAGCCAAGGGTGAGTTAGAAGTACAATGATCCTTCCTGGAAGCTCTGGTGACACCAAGTCACTCCTCTGCTCCCTGCAACTCCCTGGCAGGAGGTTTGACCCATGTGGGGGTCAGCCTCTTCTCCCAAGTGACAGGACAAGAGGAAACAGCCTCAAGTTGTGTCAGGGAAGGTTTAGGTTGGATATTAGAGAAAAGATCTTCACTGAAAGGGTGGCTGGGCATTGGCACACACTGCCCAGGCTGTGGTGGAGTCACCATCCCTGGAGGTGTTAAAAAAACCTATGGATGTGGCATTTTGGGACATGGTTTAGTGGTGGCCGTGGCAGTGCTGGGGGAACCATTGGACTTGTTCTTAGGGGGTTTTCCAACACAAACAACTCTGTCTGCCTGATGCCCTGCAGAATTCCTGCTCCCCACGCTGAGCTGGCCATGCACAGACCTCCCAGAGAGCCCCAGACAGCAGCACTGCTGCGACTCACCGAGCTCCAGGGCAGGGGGCAGAAAAATAATCACCATCCTGAGCTGTAGGGGAGGTTGTTTCAATAAAAACTTGTTAAACACTGACCCAAGAATAGCCACAAGGCAGGGGGGAATCAAACCTCCCAAACAGCACGACTGCCTCGGGCACCTCAGGGGGGAGCACGGAGAGGGTTTGGACACAAAACACCAGTTTTGGTGAAGGCAGCCAGAAAGCTCTGCAGCAGCCACTCCATGGCTACCTCTGCTCCATCAGAACAAGGAATTAATGCTCCCCGTTTCAGAACACTGCCACTGGCACTTGCTCCCAGCTGTGGTGGCCCAAGGCCAGCTTGTTCCTCTCTGCCAGCCTGGCCAGCTCAGATGCCTCCCCCACTGCCAGCAGCAGGGCAGGATGTGTCTCCCCAGCCACCTCCAGCAGCTGGGGCTGGGCAAGGACAGGACCACTCAGCTTCAGCTGGACACAGGGACCACAGACACTGGGTAGAAAAAAGTTTGGGGTATGGTGCTTGTGGCTTCAGGACACCAATTCACTTCTTATTCAAAATGCCATTTTTATCTATACCCCAACAACCTGCTGTTTCAACCCAAAGAAATGTTTAGAGTTGAGCAACAGATTTGCTCAGGAAAGGACAGGAATGGCAAATACACCCAACCCCCACTCGCCCCGAGGTGGTTTCACCTGACTAGACAACAATAAAAACTCAATCTTCTCAGCCAGGGAAGGAGGGGGGTGGACACAGAGAGGCAGAAACACAATAAAATAGAACCTGTGGGTGCCAAATCCAGGTTAGACAAAGCCATGAGCTGTGGGAACCAACAGCTCCAGCTTCCCCCAGCACCCCACATGCCTTGTGCTCTGGCTCCAGAGCTGATCCCAGCTTTTCTCAAGTGAGCCCACAGGACCAAGGACTGGATCCAGCTCATGATGAAATCAGAGCACCAACGAGCTTTCTATCAAGTCACAACTTCCAAAAAGGAAGGGGACCATGCTGGGCTTGGTGAGAGCATAGGGATTTCTGCATGAAGACAGACAAACAACCCCCAAGGCCACTCCAGCTCACCCAGAGAGCACTGCCTGTGGTCAGAGCAAGCCAGGCTTTGCAGCAAGCTTAAAAAACGAGATGAAGGTGACTGGAGATAGTCAAGAGAGGGACAATGCAAGACTGGAACTTCAGGGAGAAGGGACAGAGCAGCCAGAAGAGGAAAGGAAGCAGCATGAGCCAAAATAAATGGGCAAAAGGCACAGGTAAAGAAAAAAAAAAGCAATCAAGCCAGAGAGTTTAAGGGAATTATTTAATGGTGATCAAATTGCAACACAATACAAGAGTACAGGCAGTGTTAGCATGGATCTAGTCACACACACTTCCAGGGGAGGGGGGGGCAGTGAGGACTGGCTGCAGGGATCCCTCCAAGCGCAGTCACTCACACAGGGTTGGTCTCCACGCCTCCCGAGAGCTGCACAGCAGGATTTGTCCTGCTTTTAACCTTCCAGACACCCTCAATGCTCTTGTCCCTGTAGGAAACCGTGTTTGCCAGACCTCAGCAACTGCTCCAAGCCTATCCAAAGAGCCATGGAATGGAAGGAAGCAGGAACTGTGGGGATGAAACTCCATTCCAGCTGTAGGAGAGGGAGGGAGGCTTCCCTGATGCTGCAAGAATGAGAAGACTTTTCTGAGGTTCTGTATTTAATGGGGACAGCCTTCCTGCCACTCAGATACACCTCCAGGCTTTTATTCTCCCAGGAGGTGACTTCCAAGCTCTGCCTGGATGCATAGGCATGCCTGGAGCCTTAGCCAAGGGCTCCTCCACCAGGAATGGGAGTGCTGAGCACATTCAGAGGTGGTTTGTTGTCCTGGCTCTTTAGAGCATAGTGACACATTCACATCCACCTCCCACACCCCCGGAGCTCCTGCCTTGCTCCCCCAGCAAAGAGAAGGTGCCATTTCAGGCACCAAGAAATGCACCTGTCACTGGGCACAGCTTCCCTCAGGATTCTCATCTTCTCCTGTACATCAGAACTGGCAACAAGAGCAGCTCTAGAGATGTTTTGTTGCTGAAGATGACCAAGACTGTCAAAAAACAGAGCCAGGCATTGCTGTCTGCAGCCACAGCTGCCAAACACCAGGGGAGACCAGGCCTTCAGAGACAAGGGACAGGCAAAAATCTGCTACACCCACTAAGGACACAAGATCATATCCAACTTAACCCTGCTGGTTTTCCCACATCATTTGATGGATGCAGACTGAACAGAAGAGTCTGAGGACACTTTGGGATGCAGCTTAGTTGGAAGCATTGGGATAACATGGTAATAACCAAACTGAAAAAACCCTCTTGCCTTCCTATGATAGAAATGCAGCAGGACATCCCACCACAGGACAAGCTGGGTGTTTGAAGCACAGTAATCAGGTCTCCAGCACTTCCCAGGATCAGCTCCATCCCACTCTGCAGGTCCATGGAGGTTGGGCTTTGAGCCATGGGAATGTTTAAGCCAGCTCCTGCACACTGGCAAGTGGCTGCTCAGTGCTGAGCCAAGAGAGGCTCCAAAATACAGGGATCACATTCCTCCTCTGGGTCACTCTGAGCAGTGGACAGGCACTGATGAGCATAAGGAATGTATCCAGGCACAGTGTTCCAGCTTTGCTGCCAGAGCTGGGGGGTTCTAAGCAGCCCAGCATTATCTTTAAATAAAACACACTTAGCACATGCCAGGAAAAAAGGGAATTGCATGAACAATCTACATCCACAGAAGGCCCAGCACAAAGAAAGCCAAGCAAAGGGACTCAGGCAACTTAAATTAAATCAAGGTAAAAAACTGGACAGGGATGGAAAAGGTTGATGACATGACAAGCTCAGGATTCCTAGGAAGGTAGTGACCAGAGCCCCTGGCCTGATGTTCTGTTTGACATGAGAACATCCTCAATGCACAGTTTCAAAGGAGCAAGATTCTAGTCCCAAAAATAGCTAAGCTGGGTCAGGTTTTCAGTTAAATGCTAAAGGCTCCTCCATCTAGTTCACAGTACAATCCTCAACAACAAATGGTCAACCCACAGGAGGCATACAGAGCACATCCTCCCATCTCAAACATCACCAGACCTGCTTTTAGTACACCACAACTGTGGTCATGCCATCAGCAAAAAGGTCAGAACTGTTTAAACACCTCACTGCAAATGAGCTCATCCCAACATGAGCAGATGTGTTAATGCATCCTCCAAGCTGAAGCTGTTACAGGTTCAGGACTGTTTCAGGGCGTGTGTGCCTTGTTAATATCCTGTCACCTCGTGTTTGTGGCTCCTGGCCCACCAGAAAGAGAAACCACCCTCCTCAGTTCTCTAAGCTGTCACTGCTCCCTCCTCTCTCTGTCTCCCCTCCCATACATTCTCTGATCTCTTCCAGTAACTGCCAATTTCCAAAGGCAGCCAGATCTGCCACAAAAATCATTCTTGGGTGGCTCAGTTGCAAAGCAGTTAAAGAGAATCCCCCTGAACTGTTCACAATCAGTGCAACCCCTTCCCTGTACTTCTCAGTGACCCCAAGGGAAAACATGAGAGGGCAACTCCACCATGGCCAAGGTGTATTGGAGCATCCAGCAGGAGCACAACAGGTCAGGAAAGGCAAGGCCATGCATCCAGGCTGGCACAAAGCCCAGCCACACCAGCAGCCACCAGCTTACACTGCAGTTTTGATGGCACAGGTGTTATCCAGGGCCACAGGCTGCTCCCAGACAGTCCAGACCCAACACCCTGTGTGAGTTTCAGGTGACCCAACCCGAGCGCTGCAGCCCTGCACACCAATCTCTCCCCTTCCCCGGTGACCCTGCAGTGTCCCTCAGCCAGGACACAGGGCCACGTGCTCCCTTCCTTCTCCAGAGAAGCTCTGCTCCTCCCTGGAGCTGCGCTGTCCCCAGGGCAGCAGAGCAGAGCAGCAGGGTCCTCGTGCCTCTGGAGAGGGACAGAGCTGCCTGCAGGAGGGCTCACACCTGCCCAGCACCGGGACATCGAGAGATGAGACAAGAGGAACAGATTTAGACCAAAAGCAGTGGACATTTATTCCTCGTTTGTGCAAGAGTGTCAAGATGCATTTGGGAATGGCTGGGACAGACCCTGTGGCTGGAGAGCCAGCGGCTCCAGCCTCTCCTGCCCGATGGCTTGGGTTACAATTCTACTAAGAGGAGATAAACTTGCAGACTCACCTACTGTCACACCAACGATGCTGGCAAATACACTTGTATACAAAGAAAAGTTTCAAACTACATTTTTTCACTAGATTCAAGTGAAGACTTTGTTCCAAAAAANTACCTCATACATGCAGTTTGGGATTCATCAAAGAATCTCATTATCACTTCCAAATTGTGTTGCTTTTTCAAAAAAAAAAAAAAAAAAAAAAAGAAAAAAAAAAAAAGACACATACAAGTACAATTTAAAACTGTATGAACATTTGCAAATGTTTAGTGCAAAGTAATTATGTAAAAGCTACATTTTATGAAAGTTTGTGCTGATGTGTTTGGTAGGTTTTTTCTTTTTTTTACCCTTTTACATCCATTTTTTTAGTTACATAAGGTTTCACTTACCTACAGTACATATGCATTGTGTTAGGTCCCATGCAAGTGGGAGTAATACCATCAGGCTTTGTAAAATGTCACTCTGATTCGCATTTAGTAAACTGCTTATTTGGTTTAACAGTCAAGTTCCTGGCACACTACACATCCTGATTTCATCTAAGTGCTCAAGCTCCTGTTTGCCTCTTCAGGTGCCTTGTGTGATGCAAACCAAACTGCTTCACGATTTCAGCCCAGAAAGTTTTTTTAGAGAAATCCACCGTTAGTTTAAGCCTGTAACAAACTGCTCTGAAAATTAAAAGCCTATTCACACAAAGTTATATGTAATGACTGTAGTAATCAGTTTATTACACAGATTAATTCATTCTTGAACGTACAAGCTCCAGGGGAGCAGTTGGGTCTTTAAATACACACAAGTTTTCTGTCATATGGATTTTTTTTTTTTACCCTTACATCCAGAAAGACCTAAGCAGTTAAAAAACTTAAGAAAAATAAGAGCTATTAGCTAGGTATTAACTGAGAAATCACATACAAACCAAAAAAAGTATGAAGGGAGGGAGAGAGTTGAAACAAATCAACATCACTTGATGCACTAATAGCTCCAATCCATTTAAATGGTGACTGGTTAAACTTAGACCTTAAACACAGGATGTGGGTACAGTTTCTCATTGGTCATAACATTTACCTAAGGTGTAGGTCCTTCAGAATAAAATGAATACAGAAACAGCTTCAAGTTCTTCACCTTGCTTTTCATAACTGTTATGAGTTTAAAAGGATTCCACTTAAAATCCTTCATGGATCAGCAACACTGTCCCTAGAAAATCTGAAACCCACCAGAACTCTCCCCATTCCCATTTGATTTCCCAATTTAACTCAGCAAGGAATGCTTTTAGGCTCACAAAGTTATGACTGAAGAACCAGCTTTTCACACACACACTTCTCTGCTAGGAGTCAATGTTGGTACGGGGAAATACAGTATTTCTAGTTTGTTGTTCCAAGTATGTACAACACGCAGCACTGCTGTATCAGGTAAACATGTGCACAGGGGAAGATGAGGCGTGGGCTCATAGAAAGCAGTCAAATGGAAATCAAAAGGACTTTCTCTTTCAGAGTTCCCCTATCTTTATTTGTAGAGGTTATCCAATAATTTCTTTAATTACATCGCATACTTCTGAGTCCATTCTCGAGCTATTCTGTTGTACCTGCATGTATAAAAAGAGGATTTATTTAACATGGCATCTGCACAGTATTTCAGCTCCAGCACTCTAGTCTACATGTGGCATGAAATCACACTACTATCATCAGTTTGTAAAATTTAAGAGCAAAATTAATCATTAAGCAAACAGGGGAAACAAGAAAGCCCACAGTGCTTCACGGAAAAGAATTACCTGGTTGTATTTACAACAGGAATATGAGATCTTTGTGACTGGAGACACAAAATAGAGCTAGAACAGGGCTGAGGGGAAAGGATTTTCAGGAAGGCTTTATCTGTGCCTCCCCCAGCCCCATCTGCTGTGTCCCTGGGGAAACTCTTACTGTAGGGTTTCACTTGGTCATTCTGGAAAATAGATTAACATGTTCCCCCATCTCCTGCTTCCCTGCAAAGTTAAGCCCGGTACCTGCCACCAACTCATCTGCTAAACCCCAACAGCCTGATTTCCTCCTATACATTTGGCTATTTTGATGACTGTCAGGACACAATGATTTGTCCATCAGAATCTTTTTATTCTAAAGGCACAATATAATTCAATTCCCAAGAAATCTGTAGCTTTTGCACCCAAATACTCTTTACAGCCAGAGGAAGCACAGGACACTTGTGGAAACAAAGCAGTTGTGTGATTAACTGCACTGCTGCTCTCTGACAACAGAAGGCAAGTTGTTTATGTTCTACAGAATTTGTACAGTAAGACACAGCCTGAAGTTTCCTATAGTTATGTACACCAAGTTGGTTTGGTGTTGGAATTTAGTCTGTAGACAATGTTCTTTAGCTTAAACAGTCTGACAATCCACTTATAACTAACTCTCTCCTTTGTATCACTGCTCAGAGGCTACCCCAGGAGCAAGTCCTTCTGTTTAAACCCAAAATTTATTTCCCTATTTTTGTAAAAAATAGGAAGGATTTCTGCACACTTAAAAGTGCAGATAATCATTGTTGATTGTATCTCCAAATATGTGCTGCTGATCTTGCAGCTCTCAAAACCAGGATGCATAAACTTCTCTAGCACTGCTCCTCAAGTATGCACTAGAGGAAGCAAATCTGTGGACTATTTTCCCTTCCCTGATCAGGTCTGGAAGGGAATAGTGAGTGAGGAAGTGTTTACAACACTAAACTGTTAAAGTGCCTGTTAACACTGACATTTCTCTATGCTTGCTAGAGAGTCCTCCTGCCCCACTTCTACACGACTGGTTCTTCCCTTGTGTTGTGGAGTGAAGGTAAAACAGGGAGTTTGTTATTTCTTTGTATGACTCCAGACCCAGAGCTGCCATGGAATATTCTCCTGTTGGAGTAACTTGCTCTCCCTCTGGTGGTTATATGGGATTAAAGCAGCTCAGACGGTGGCACTGTAAAGATCCCAGGGGAAAAAAAAAAAATCTCTAAGAAGACCACAGAGCTGTGATTTGCCTTTTTTCACTCTCACTCTTTTCCAATAAGCAGTTCCTCTCAGTTCCCCTTCACTGTGTAAGTGTGGATTCTGCCCTGTCAAATTCCAAGGGTTTTGGCTTCCATACTCACTTTTCTCTATCTGTTTTGTAGATCCGTGCAATCTCAGGCACTAAAGGATCATCTGGATTGGGATCACACAACAGAGAACAGATGGACAAAAGTACTAAGGAGAGAAAAGAGACACTGAATTAGTTCCAGGACAGCTGAGGACACCTGCACCAGTCAGCCCATGCACTTCCTTCCCCTCCAGCCAGTAGCATCAGCAGCATTTAAGTCTGCCAGGAGCACCAATCCCATGTAATTCAGCAGAGTGATTTTGAACAAGCTCCTTTTATCAGTGAACTACACAACTTTTCACAATCACAGTATCACAGTGAGGAACCTCCTGGATAGGTCTATCCAGCAGCAGCCTTAAATCACAAGGCAGAAGTGTACCTGAGAGTCCCCTGGGAAAACATCCTTGCTTTTGCACCTGAAATTCAACTGTTCCCTAAAGCAGCCACCTCACTGTTGGATGACGTGGAGAAGCATTAATCAAAAGTCAAACAGCAGACAAGTCCAGCTGAAATGAAGGAAGCAAGGGCTGTTCACAACTATTTAAGAATCACAGAATGGTTTGGGATGGGAGGGACCTTGAAGCTCATCTTGTTCAAACCCCTGCCATGGGCAGGGGCATCTTTTACCAGCACAGGTTTCTCCAAAGCCCCATCCAACCTGGCCTTGAAGATCCGTTTAAAAATAAGCTGGTCTTGCAGTGAACTGAAAGGCTTAATTATTTTCCAAACATTAGGAAAGCTGAGAAGGATTTAGTGTAGAACAGCATCCAAAATGACCCAAGAATGCCCAGCTCCTTGCACTTCTATTGATCACAGAGCCCTAGAATTGGAGTGTTTCACTATAAATACATAGTGTATGTATCCCAGAAGGCACATCCCGCTCGGCAGAGTGACAACCCTCATCCATACAAGGATCCAGGACACTGCTGCAAAGCCAGAAATAGCACATGGACATTCAGACACTCACTGCAGAGAAGGGAGGAGAAGGCAGGAATTTATAAGCAAACATATTGGGACAACACTACACCAGGCATGGCAGGGACATCCTGCCCCACTCCTGAAAATGCCAAACATTCCCTTCTCTCAGCCTGTTTGGATCAAACAGTGCCACTCCATATGTCCCTTCACCAAGTGCAGCAAAGCAGTTGTCACAGTGCAGCCTCCAAGCAAGGTGCAGATGACAAGAGTGAGGAGTTTGAAGACACTAAACACAAATCTGCTCCAATTCCCATCACTTGCAGGAGGCAGAGCTATCTATGAAAAATGAAAGGAAACAGCATGCAGCCCATAAAAACAACAAAGGCATTAAGATAGGTTAGAAGAGGGCCACAAAACAGAGACCACAGAATGGCTTGGGTTGGAAGGCCTTTCAAAGTCCATCTCATTCCACCCCCCTGCCATGGGCAGGGACACCTTCCACTAGCCCAGGTTGCTCCAACCCGGCCTTGGACACTTCCAGGGATGGGGCAGCCACAGCTGCTCTGGACAACATGTGCCAGGGCCCTACCACACTCCAGAGAGAAGATGGAGACAGGTCTGATATTCAGCTTTTTTTCAAGTGGGACAAGAGTGAAAGCTTCCCTTAGGTCTGAACTGCACAAGTTGCTCAGTGTTGTGAGCACCAAGAGCCCACAAAGCCACTTTGTTCAGTTTTCCCACCTGTTTCTGTAGACCATTCATTAAGGAATTATCAATTCCCAGTTCAAAGCTTCTAAAACAAGTTTGGTAATAAACCAGTCTTGGTTTGGGAGAACATATTTCTGCTTCTAGAAAAAGGAGCAAACCTCTTCTCCCTTTTCCCAGTTTTTCACAGTGCACCTGTGAGAGTTAAGAGCTTAATGATTCTCCATTATCAACTGATACAGAGCCCATTTACTGAGCTCCCTCTCAGCTCAGAGTGTGCAGGAGGTCTGCAGAAGCCACTGCTGCTGCACTGCTGTCCCTCAGCAAGGCAGCACATTTAGCACCTATAGCACAGACCCAGCACCAGCTCTTTCCCCCCTATAAATCAAGTAAAACCCATGATAGTTTTCAATGGGAACATCTCTGCCACCTCACACTACCCAGAGTAGTCTGAAAACAGCTGTTTCTCCAGCAATTTTGCTGTAGCTCGTTTCTTTCTGTCAGACTCCACTGCTGTGGTCACTGAAGTTTCTTCAGCTGTACGATGAGCAAGGCAGCTCCAGTCTGTCCCCTGCCTTCAGCAGAAGACACAAGAAATCCAATCAAAAGTTTTTCTGGTCAACTGTTGTAACTACTCCCTCAAGTTTTATCTTATCACAGCCCTTTAAAAACCCAGGATTTTTTTGAACACAGTGGCTCAGCCTTCATCAGCAGAACCACACTGCAGGTCTGTGCACTGCTCTCTGCCCACCCTCACACCCCTTTTCCTAACACTCAGCAGTTCACTTTTCAGTATCACTCCAAAAGCACTGAATAAAAATGGACACAATCATTTGGCTTCAAGCTCCATTGCCACATTCAGCTGCTTTGATTTATTTTTTAAAGTCTTCATCATTCCAAATTATTCTCATTACACTCACTCTTGCTGGTGACTTCACATCATTCCCCTTTTATCTGTACAGCCTCAGCAAAAAAAGCATTTTTAACTAAACTGGTTTAATTTTAATATCCTGCTGAACCCAGCTATTTGTCCAAAATCAATTCTGCAAGTTTCTCCCAAGGCTTTCCACCAGAACATTGCACATGCACATGTTTTAGACCAACATACAGAAAAATCCCTTGGAAAAGGCACCACCTCAAAGTTTCAAGTGCAAGGTTAAGGGGAAGCAACCCTTACAAATGTCAGCTGTGTATCAGAGTTCTTTGATGCATCAGATAATGAGTTAAACCAACACTGTGGAATAAGAGACTCACTACGCCACCTCCCTCTACAATCAAGTATTAGTGCAAAGAATTCCACAGCACAGCCTTGACATTTTCTAGTCAAATGACTACATTACTATCAGACAATAAAAAGAGAATTCCCCAAAAATTTTGGAACCACAGAATCAGGTTGAATAATTACACAAGGCAGGTAAGTGACACTTCACACCTGAACATCCTGCATGGCCATGGGCAAAGCATTATCAACTTGGCAGAATCCCTTCAAGTCCCTCACTGGCAGGGATGTACCTCAAGTGTGCACTCTTTGAATTCAAGTCTGGATTTTTCTCAGTAATAGCAAAATAAATTTTATTTGCCATTGACTCAAGGGATTCATCCCTTGAAATAACTCTGTACAGAATTATTTCTCATAACTCTTAGCTGTCAGAGCTGTCCAGCCACTAAGCAACTTAAACCACTGTCACTTTTAAGCTCCTTTTCACTCGAAAATTGGTTTTGCTTTGTTTTATTTCACCAACCAGGCAGCCTACTGACCTCCAACCCTTCAACTACACTCCCCATCTATCTCTGCAGACAACAGACACAATTTACTCTGTGTGCTTCCTGCTGCCATGGACTAGCACAGACTCCTCAACACCAAGGAGCCAGGAGAACCAAACTCATCAAGCAGAAGGGCTGCTAACAAAGTGCTTCTAGAGAATGGGCTCAGCTTCCCCACAGAGCAATGACAGAAATGCATTCTCATCAGGCACAGTGATCACTGAACACTTAAGACTGCTTGAGTAACATGCAAAATAAGGCCCACCAGTGTAAAACTGCACAAGTGAGATCCAGGTTTCCTCTGCAAGACTTTCCTTTACAAAGCATGTAACACTGAAATTCATGGGCAATCTTTCTCCAGGCAGCTCCTCTGTGCAGAAAATCATGCCACTGACAGCTTGTCAACAAGACCAGCTCCAGTTCCCCACTGCACAATCCACCTCAGCAGCTGCCCTGCTGTGCTCTCACACCACCAAGGTCAGCCCACCACCCTTGATGGGCAACTGCACCTTCCTGGTTCTGCCCCACCTCAGACTGAGCAGATGTAGATGCAAATTCCATAGGTAAATCTCATGGCTGGGTTTCCTCTGCTGTGCAGCAGCTCAGCCATTAGGACAATCCACGGTGTCAGCTCTCCTCATGTCCTTCCAGCACTAGCCAAATGAGCAGTGCAGAACACAATTTAAAGCCCATCTAGCTACTAGAACATCCAAACTTAGGTGTGTTAGAGTTCCTGGAACTCAGAGGTGAAGACACTCTTAAAAGCAGCTGATCCTCATCTTCCAAAACACAAACCCCAAATCACTCACTTGTCTGCAAAGCCCGACTGGTCTAATATCCACCACTCCAGCCACCCCCTGGACACAGAGCACCAAGCACTACAGATCCTGCTGTTTAAGCCTAGCTGGAGTTCCAAACAAACTTGCTCCAGTAAAGCACTCATCCATGGGGCACTTCAGAGTAAGGAAAAGCGGCCAAGGAGCCATGGAATCTCCAGCTGAATTCACAGAAGGGAGATAAATGGCACTTCTTTTTCCAAGGTAATGAGCTACCCAGAAGAAACAGCTGGTGTGTTCTGATCCAACTGCTGTTTGGTGCAGTTACTGCTCTCCAAAAGGAGCCAATTTAGAATCCATCTAGGAATAAAGGTCCATCTCTAGGCAGACACAGAGACTGCACCAACAAAATCTTTGTTACAGTACCAAGAAAGCGCTGAGATGGTTGCTCTGCATGCCAAGCTGTCAGGACAGCAGGATGACACTCAGCTCTCCACCCTGGCTGGAGTCACACCAGAGTGTCAGGACCACCTGATCATGGAAAAGCTCAGGCAGTGACACAGAGCAGTTGGATAAAACAGGGAAGCATCAATCCCTGGCCATCATGAGTTCACAGCAAAGGCAGCAGCCCACCCCACCTGCTCTGTCCTAGGTGAATGACAAACACTGGGCCAGGGCTTTCCAAGGAAAGTGATTTGTCACCTCCTGGAGACCAGGCCATGGGCTCTGGCAGACAGTGCTGTGTTTCTGGCCCAGCCCAGTTTCTGAATAAAAGTAACCATTTTTCAGCTCAGGTTTGACTGAGCCTGGTATGCTGGGAGACACCTCTGCCAGCAGAAATGGGACATGTCATGCTGCTGAGGAATTCTTAATTCCATTCTGAAGGGTTTATCCAGCTGTCCTGCTTCTCTCACCAGTGAGGGCTCCTTTGTTCATCATCAGCCTGGCATCAAGGTTCACTGCTACTTCCATCTCTGCTCCTTACAGGAGTCAGGCTTTTTCCTGATTTTGAGGAATATTCTCCTACACAATCACTGTTTTTGAGTTTCAGGCCCCAAACCCTTGAAATGTGTAGTTGTCAAAGCTTTATTAGTACTGACAGATGTTAACAACTTTTATGTTGCAGCATTCAAACCTGGAAACAGCACTGACCAACAGGTTCAAATGCCTGGCTCCTGACTGTGAACAGGCACGATGCATCCAAAGAAATGAAAGGAACTCTGGCCTCTGCTCGAGTTAAACCCTATTTCTTAACCACAACCCCATTTCCAACTCCTCCAGCCATCTTCCCCAGCCTTACAGGAAGTGTACCTTTACATCTGAGCAGTTTAAACTTCTGCCTTCAAAGCAACTTGCATTCCTGCTAAGTCAGTTCAACAATTTCTGGTGACAAAAGAAGAACAGTTAAGTGTTGCCCAGTGTACCACAGATGGTTGAAGTTGGAAGGGACCTCTGGAGATCATCTTGTCTCAAGCAGAGCCACCTAAGACAGGCTGTCTGTGACAATGTCCA
This sequence comes from Ploceus nigricollis, assembly GCA_013399945.1. Classification (NCBI taxonomy): domain Eukaryota; kingdom Metazoa; phylum Chordata; class Aves; order Passeriformes; family Ploceidae; genus Ploceus; species Ploceus nigricollis. The sequence continues at coordinate 67,372 of VXBC01006824.1, read as the reverse complement.
GGGGCTTTGGAGTATCTCTAAGGTGGGACAGCCCACAGCCTCCCAAGGCAACCTGTGCTGGTGCTCAGCATCCTCACTGTAAAACTACATCAAGTGTTTCCTGCTGTTCAGAGAGCCTCCTGTGCTTCAGCTTGTGCCCACTGCCTCTTGTCCTGTCACTGGGCACCACTGAGAAGAGTCTGGCTCTGTCATCTCCACATCCTCCCTTCAAGTATTTACAGACACTGATAAGATCCCCCTGAACCTCCTCTTCTCCAGGCTGAACAGTCCCAGCTCTCAGCCTGTCCTCATAAGGGAGATGCTTCAGTCCCTCCATGGCATTCCTGGCCCCTCACTGAGCTCTTTCCAGTACATCCACACTGGACACATGCTCCAAGCACAGAATTGTCAGCACCCAACAGAGGGAAAGGATCATAGCCCTGCTGGCACCACTCCTCCTAGCACAGCCTTCTCTGGAGCAAGGACAGCTCCTGGGAAGCTGCAAAGTGGCTCAGTTACAGTTGTGAGAGTTGAAACAAAAAAATGGGCATTTCCCTCAGAACCCCAGCTCAGCACAGCTGGAGAGACTGACCCATGCTCTGTGACAAAGCCATCCCCAGTTACGTGGGTAAAGCTACAATAGGCAAACTAAAAGCCAAGATGATCAGAACCCAACCTCCTGATTTTGAGAATGGCACTGTCAATGTCCAATTCAATCTCTCAGTACTATTACTTCCAGCAAGTCTTAGTGAAGTGATTCATGAAGAGCAACATCACAGAAAACCCTCACTGCACCAGGCATGGAAGCCTGGACAGTGGGAGCTGAAGTCTTGCATGAATGAGGCTGAGGTTACTCACTGCCTCTCCCAGGCAGGGCCCTGCAGCACATTCACACAGGCTCCATGATTTATTCCTTACAAAACATGGGAAGAAGTGGGACAAGACAGCAGATTAGTCCAACCTCTGCTGCAGAAGTGCTTTAGTTCAGGATTAACTCTTGCACAGCCACTTGCCAAATTCAAGAGAAAGCATGTTTTCCCCCCCAAAACGGCTGAGAATAGCTGTAATAATGTTAAAACACTTCATATGCTCCTGTTTCAGGCAACAGGGATTCTCATTTATGCAGACTTGGAGATAATGTTTTTAATTTAAGCCTACGCATTCTGCTTAAGCCTTGGAGTTCAAATTACCCACCACGGTGTGGTTAAGACCGTATTTTGAGATTATTTATTCTCTAGTATGTATTCTTGAGGGAACACTGAGTTCAGAATTACTAATATAAGCAAGTCAGCTGTTGTACTGAGACAGTCACTGCTGCTCTCCCGAGTTTTAACAATTGTAGGAGGGACAGAACTAAACCCCAAAATGCCAATCACCTTTATCATAACCACAACTTTTATTAAATTGCTTACAGAGGGCTGGCTCCAGAGTGTGAGGAACAAAGACCCCTACCTTTACCACTGAACTGGAATGATTAAGTAGCACTGGTATGATTTTTCAGTCTTTCCACCAAGAAGTGGCACTTCTAACCCACAGGAAGTCACTGCACACCTCTTCCCCTCTCTCCTTGCAGGTTAAGGTGAAAAACATCTTCAGGTACCACACATTAACTGTGAGCATAACAGTGAGCTGCTGATAGTGCTGCCTCCCAGCTGCCTCAGGAGGAAGCTGTGCATGATAAGCTCTTTCCTACAAAGACTGTTTCTACTCTTCCCAGATTCAGTAGGAAGTACATTTTTTCATAGCTGTGCTCTAAGTTATCTGCTTACAGACTTAAAATTCAAACAGCTTGCTCCCAGTAGCATCCAATTTAAAGGGTGGCACAATTTAGGAAATACTCCTAGAAATCTACACTACAAATAATAAATTGATGCTTTAGAAGAGGTGTGAGCTTATTGCTGAATGTTTTAAGTCTTATCATTCACCCCAAATTACCTAATCCATCAATTTTTCCTGCTAACAACACATTCATTCTTTGATAAGGCTGATCAGTTACTAGAAAGCTGAAACATCCCTGAAGTCTGTCACAACACACTCTAATCTGACTGAACACAAGATTTCAACCCCAAAAGACTCAAGATGCCTTTGTGGACTTTATTTCCATTTGTCCAAGATGTGAATACTTCCCCTAAGTATCAGCTGCCTGCTTCTGAAGTCTGCCTTTTGACAGGGCATCCCTGTGATTCTGAGGAAAGTATTCCTACAAAGTCACCTCTAGGAATTTGCTTTGTTCTTTTAATTCCTTCAGTAAATGTAGTCCAAGGGAGCTGGGACAAGGTTTTCTCCCAGGTTAGAGCAGTGTGGATGTTGTGCTGTGCGCAGCAGAGTGTGGGCATTCAGCTGCACTGCTCAGCAATGAGAAGTGATCAGCACTACAGAGCCCCCTGAACCCAGGAGGGAGAGGGGCACTGGAAGGGGCAGGTGGCACAGAACAGCCACCCTGAGCCCATGGCTTATTCCAGCTGAGTCACAAGGATATAGTTTGAAAAGGATAAGAAAAAAATAGTTCAAAGCAGAACACAGAGGGAGACTGAGATGCTAAAGCATATTGCAAATGTATTTGGGCAGTAAAATTAACACTAGGATGTATTTTCTGAGTGACTAAAGGTGACAGCCACCAATAGGCAATTCACTGCCACCCTGGCCACTCTTAAATTTTTGCCCCATCTTCTCCCAACTGTCCTAATTCCAGTCTATCTTCCAGTATTTTCAATCATGCTGTCTATCACCCCACCACCCACCTGGTCACTTCAGACTCCCTAAAACAATACAGCATTTTCTCCAGTTAAGCAGCAATTAAATCAAACCAGACCAGACATCAGTGCTTGGGGCTAATTTGGTGCTTCTAAGAGCAGCCAGTACTGACTGAGAGCACTTGTAAGGAAACTGCAGCAACCTGACAATCAATCATTTTTTCTTCACTGACACCATTTTTTCAGTTCTTTCAAGACTTTAAGCCTTGTGCAGATTCACTTCTGACAAGAGACAAGGAGATACTGTTTTGCCTTTCCATCTGCTTCTGCAAATGCCTTTAGCTGGACAGAGAAGGTGGGAACTTCTGTGGGTTCAGGGAAAGGCAGACAGGGATGATGTCTAAGGGCTGTATCAGGATCACCTGTCTGAACCAGAAAGTGCCTGGGAACATCACATGTAGTTGGAGAGAAGGACAGGCAACAGGAGAGCCTCAGAGCAGGGACACTGTGAAGGACAATGTAATCAATGTGACAACTGCAGCATTTGATTACAAGGACAGTGTGAAGCTACAGAACAGAAGGGTCAAGACATGATAATGCACAGGGTAGACTCCAAATATTCCTAAATAGCCATGGCTAGACCTACAAACTTGATCCACAGTTTGTAAATCGACAGTTTCAACAGCCAAAAAAAAATCCAGCCTGTGTCTTCTTTCAAGATGTTTAAAGCCTCCTATTTACATTAAACATAAATACTGCTTTACCAGGCAAAGACTAAATTCCAGTGACCCACAAGCTAACACAGTTCACAGGGACCAAGATGCTATTAGCTAATTATTTTAGATTGCTCAAGCTGGGCAAGTTTTAAACCATGTTTCAGTAGTCCACACCATTGGAAGTTCTGTTAAAAAATTACCAACATGGAGTTCTGATGCTCCCTTGAAAGAGAAATTATTTTTAATATGACTAAGAATTAGCAACTTCACTGTTTTTTAAAAGCCACAGCTGTTCCCTTACATATTTTACTCTGGGCATATCTTGAACATTAAAGTCTTCCACTGTCACACACTAGATTTTATATATATATATATATATTTTTAGTTGAAGTGTTCTGAGGTGAGGTGGCAGGAGTATGTACTCAGTGTAGTAAGACTTATCTGATTCACTGGCAAAGCTGAGGAGTCTCCCTATGGCCACAGGGAAGCTGGATGTCCTGAGCATCCCATGCTCAGGAATTGGCTGCAAGCTCCATGAAGAGTCACAGGACGGAAGCAGTGACCACAGAAATGGTGGATTCCAGCAGGAATGCAGCAGTTTTTACATCCCAAATCAGTACTTCATTTTAGCAGAGTAAAATGAAATAAGCATTGGAGGTACCTTTTGAAATAGTTAGTGCTGGGGACCACTGTGATCGTAGAATATCGAGACAAATGCTGCCATTACTGTTAATATTTGGATGATAGATTCTTGTTGTAAATGCAACCTGCAGAAGAAGGAAAATTTCAGTGTAGGCTCACAAATATACATCACACCACATGGTAATGGATAGATTTATGGCAGAAGCCACTCACCTTAGGTGGTTTGAAGGGATAATCTGTCGGGAAGTGAATTGTCAAGAAAAATACTCCACCTTGATAGGGACTGTCGTTCTGTTAATGAAAAAGAATCATTGCAGCTTGAGGAGTTACTACAAGACCACCAGTCATAAAAAGCCATGAACATCAATTCTCTCATACTTACTGGTCCCATTATTGTAGCTTGCCAATGGAACACTGAAAAAGAGAGAGAGATTTACTTCAGTTTGGAGAAGATCAAGTAATGATCTACTTTCTTCCAGACAAAGCAGCACAGAAAAGAAAAGTCTATTTTAAAAACAAAGCCTTCTGAAAGGCCGCAGGGAAGCGAGCCAAGGAATTAAAGAGAGACAGAGCAATGCACTCAATACTCTTGCAGTCCTCACTCCAGGACTGCTGTGGTACCACACATGTGCCCTGCAAAAAATCCCATTACAATAAAAACCTACATCATTCTAGGCAACTTTTCAGGCTCAAAACTGTGAGTTTAAACTTTGTCATTTCTAATGAATCAGCACCCACGACTGCCCTCTTCAAGCCAGCTACAGCAAAGCTGCAGCATGAAGTCACACCTGCTCTCCTACTCAGGCCTGTGACACATGGAAAGAAGGCCAGGCTCTGTGTGAACCACACCTACAGAGGTGACCTAAACCAGTGGTGTCCTCACAACATTTAAGCATCATCTCCACAGATGCCTCAAGATTTCACTAAAGCAGCAGAAAGAACTGTCCTAAGAGAATGCAGGAATGATAGTCTGCCCCATACTTGGAGCAGAATGTGCCAGAACACACTTCAGGCTAAATGGACAGAAGTTAATTCTCCCTTGTATGCATCTGCCCAAGAGAACTTTCACCTGGTAACACAGAGGATTTGTGAAGAACGTTGCTGCGCTGGAAAGGAAAATAGTCAAAGCTGACAGTCTGTAGGAGGCACACTGGGGAACTCTCAGGGTTCCTGTGTCTCCACAGGCTCCAGTGCCTGTGCAAAGAGCACCAGCTTAGGAAATTATTTGTGAATTAAGACTATGGAAGCTTCCCTCAGCATGGATGTCACCCACACAGCACCTTCAGAACTGGGGAGTTGTAGATGATGGCAGCTGTTTCAAGGGAAGTCTTCAAGACAGGAAATGAAGCCACGTGGAAGTGTCTGTGCCTCACTGGCACCTGGTGTCCACAGCTGACAGGACTACCTGGGCCAAAAGCAGGAGTGGCACTACCTGTTCTCATCTAGCACAAGCAGTTTTTAATTACACATGGTACAGGAATTACAGCTCAGAATGATCTCACACAAGGAAGGAGGAAAAAAGCAGAGTGGGAGTAGCTCTGCAAGGCCAGGGGAGAAGAGTGTTGGGTTGGAACAGGTTTGTTTTAATCTACTCCTACATTTCTACAGGAATGTGTAACTTTCTATACACTTCAGCACTGCTGAGTAGCTCAGAAATGATTCAGAAAGATCTTAGCAGCTCATTTTTTCCTTTTAGAAAGGATACCTGAGCTTAGAGTTCTCAGCTCTAAAAGAGAGAGGATTTCACTACTTAAATATTCACTCTCTCAGAAGCCTAGCTTTGAGAAGCTCTACATCCAGTGAAGAATTAGGAAACCAAGACAGCAGCTCATATGCAGCATTCACCCATCTTCAAGGGGTTCAGACAGTTTCCCAGGAGCTCCCTGTCACCTGCAGCAGGACAGGGAGAAACACGGAAGAGAGGACAAAGGGGCAGCAGAAATCCCACAGGAGATGGCAGCCAATCTCAACAAAACCAGTAAAAATCTCACAGATCCTGATGAGATTCACTGTGATTACTCTGCAGAGGCACCACTGAAAAGAGAACCTCAAATAACCAACGATTTCCTTAAAAAACCCCAGAAATAAAAACATACCCACAGGCAATCTCAACTTTTTGAAAGGTAGAGGGAAAGTTTGTGTTTCCTCCCACTCAAAGCCCACCCCAGACCTGGATGCTCACTTAACCTAAGCTTTAAATCCTGGTAACATCCAGGACAAGTCTGGTGAATGCAGAGATGGATTTGTCATGCAGAGCTTATTCCAATTGATTCTTTCCTTTGAAATCAGCCAAACAGAGGTATTTACAAAGGCAGGGGGCTGCTGGCTTTCAGTAGGTAAGCACAGGTACATGTTTGGAAAAGGCTAAGCCACTGGAAGCATACCAACATCATCCAGTCCCCAGCACATTTCCAAAACACAGGCCAGAGGTGGGTGGAAGAAAGCTAAAACTACATTGCCAAGAAAATCCCATTCCAACAGTTCACAAGGCAGGAACAGCCCTTTACTTTCTGAGGTTCACAAACCCCAGGGATGAGAAGCTTATAGCTGGGGACAGTTTGTATCAGCTGGAATAGCCACAGGACAGCACTTTGCAAGCACAGCATGTCCTGAACTCTGGCAAATGTCGCTCTGACAAGGCAGCTGCAGCAGACCTGGAGCACAGGGACCTGGGAGAAGGCACCTTTCTGTTGCTGCCACTGCTATCCACTTACACACATCCAAATTGTGGCTCTTAAGAACAAAAGTCTTTCATTAGAGGTCTTTCAGAAAGGTGGCACCAGGAGAACTGAATAGTACTTTAAAGCTTTCTGTATCAGTAGTAACTTTCCATTCTCAGCCTTCATCAACTTCTGTTACCTCGTCCTCTGCCAGACAATCGTCATCACCTTTGATAAGGCTTTGGAAAATACAAAGTAGTTTATCATGGCACAAATCACACTCACTAATTTAAGGGAATAAAAGCCTCTGACTGGCTCTCCATCTTAGTCATTTCTTGTCTATGAAACTACAAACCTCTTTGAAATACTATTTGGAAAGCAGAACTAGGCTGTGAAGTAATTACTGCTAAACACCCTCAAAACCAAGCTGGGCTTCCACTCATTTGAAAAAGCTGCTGAACAGGAACATTCCCACTAACTTCAGTATTTTCACCCTCAGGTTTCAAGTGATTTTTTTTTTTTAATGTAGCTCTACATTTCTACAGGAATGTGTAACTTTCTGTACACTTCAGCACTGCTAAGTAGCTCAGAAATTATTCAGAAAGATCTTGGCAGCATTTTTTCATCTTAGAAAGGATACCTGAGTTTAGAGCTCCCAGCACAGAGAAGGAGGGTTTCCCTGCTTCACTCTCCCCCCTCTCAGGAGCCTGGATGCTTTGCTGACATCACCTGTCAGACCAACACTGCACAGCAAATTCAGTCTGTGCTGTTTGGGGGCATTGCAGTCACAGCTGCCAAGGGTTCTCAAGGAACCTTTTCCACTGTCAGAGCTTCTACAGGAAAGAGTGTGAGCACAGAACAGAGCAACAACTCCTAGTCACTCCCCAGGTGAACAGACTTGAACAAGAAGGCCAAGAAGATTGTCTGAGGCTGTCCCTTACACAGGACCTGGCAGGACATGCTGATTTGAGCAGTTTTCAGACACCATGTATAGTTTAGATATCTGACTTCAGAAGGCTGTGGGCAGCTGCTTGCTGGTTTGACCACAGATCTACTGAGGTTTTCTAACACCACCCCCATGAGAATTCCAGAACAGTCAATTTAAAAGGCATAATTTAAGATGTGCATTGAGTTGCCCAATCAATAGAGTGGGAATAACAGCACTGGCACACAAGGAAGGTGTAAGAGATACAGAAGAGCAGCAAATTTAAGATCAGGAGGTGGAGTATTATCTAGTATTCTAAAAGAAACAAAAGGATTCTTCTTGCTGAGGAACTGGACATCCCATTTCAGAAGGAAAAGGAAAAATGTGGGAGAGGGCAGGTGCTTGCTGAGAGCAGATACTTACTGTCATCCCCGACAGGCCCTGCTGAACACTGTGCTGGAGGATCACGTGCCAGGTCGTTCAACTCCTAAAAAACAGGAAGAGTTTGTTTCACTTGATTTCAAAAACAACCATGTCATTGCTCAAAGGCTGCTAGGGGCACTCTGGCAGCACCACAGAACTAATAACCAGGACTCTGGAAAGTAAAGTTGCATCTTAAACCCAGGAGACACATGTGGCACAGGCCTCAGTGACGTGTCCAGGCTCCAGAGCCCTGAGTCACAGCAATCCTCATGTCACAGGGGTTGTCAGGTCTGCCTGCACTGGTCCCAGGCATTACCAAGGTACTGTATCTTCCACCAGCCCCAGGTCACAGAGAGATAAGATGGCCTCAATCCAACAACTCTCAGTATCAGCCTTATTTTATTCCCTCAATTGTAACAGTTCCAGTGTTGCTCCAGCTACAGTGATCCAGTTGATCACCTCCACAGCCAGCCTGCAGCACACACAGCTCCCATAACCTGGGGCTGTTTCACTTCCACATGTATACATCAGTGACCATGGGTGGAATGAATAAAACACAAGGCCTTCCATACCCACACACCTCATTGAAATCCCCCACTTTTCAGTGGTTGTGTCAGTCAAATTCTCCTCTGAAGAAATCCTATTATGAGTCTGAACAGGGTGAGTAACTCACAGTACACCTGAACTACACTATTTTGCTTCAATTTGAAGCAAAATTTCAGCACAGTTCAGAGTTACTGTTAGCAGTAATTCGCATCAGCCATTTTTTTAGGAAGTGGATGTTTGGTGGGAAGTGCAAGCAGAATAAAAATTTAAAGTCAAACTTTACCTGCTCCATTTCTGGTTCAGTCACTGACCTGCTTTGCATGATAGGCCTCAACATATTACCATTTTTCTCTGTGAACTCAGTCTGGAAAGCTGAACACACACCAGATAAGGATTACAACCATTATCTAGTGCTCAGGAAACACTCCCATGCTGTCCCTGGTCCATTTTGTGTTCAGCTTTTCACCTCCCAGAACAGTCCAAACTGGAATCTCCACACCAGGCTTTTGGCAGACAAAACATGTAAGTACAATGATTAAGACAAGCTGATTGCAGGAATGGAAGAAAATTTGCCATTTAATGGCCTTTTGTTATCTACAGGCAGTGATTAAGCTTTTGAACAGATGATCTCTGGGAGCTCCAGCTTCTACTTCCCAGGAACTGGGAGGCCACCACTATCCAAACCCACAAGACACAAATGCTGCCTCACACCAAACATGTACATCTCTGGATTTCCCCCTCCAGATGCAGTGCCCCAGAAAACTTCACAGGCGCTGACACACACCCACAGGTTTGGGTTTTGCCCTCAGCAGCTTCCAGCTTCTATAGAGCCCTGCTGGAAGCCTCCTTGACTTGACACCAGACTATGGAAGCTTTTCCAGGGCTCCTGCTGGGCTTTTTCGACTTGTTGTTCAGCATGGACATGAACAGGAACAGCCACTGAGCATGGAGCACCTGCTGAAGAGCCTTCTCCCTCCTGGAGGTGGAGAGAGCATCACCAAGTGTCCTCTGAAGGCACAAAGCCCTTTGGAGTTGCTTCAGCACCCTGAACCAGCAGGGGAGCACAGGAACGTGCAGAAACCTACACACACCTTCCTCAGGGGCAGTCTAGTCATGGCTACCAAGACTGAACTGAGTCTACACACAGCAGGCATGAAAACTTTAAAATAGCAATGTACCTACTCTTTCTAAAGGTGTATGGAGTACAGTCAATTTCCAAACAGTATTGGACTCTGATTTTCTGGAAAAAACGGTTTAATGCTATTGTATTCAAAACCCCAAACACACAACTAAAAAAAAATACTCCTTACCATTTCTTATCCCATTTTATGCATCAATACTGTACATCCACAAGACTCACAAGGTACAACTGTAGGAATTCATGTTTTTCATGCATGGCCACAAGCTACCATGGATGATATTTATGAACACACAACATGCACTTTCCCTGCTATAAAAGGGAAATAGTTACAAACATCAGCTTGGGCACACATTCTACCAGTTAGTAGAACACACAGCTCCAGAGCTGCCCTGACAGTCCCCCTACATCCTGGTGCCCAAATGCACCAACCACTTCAAACTGCACATAGCAGAGGGACCACAAGGTAAGTCCCCAAGAGACACAGAGGCAGCAGCAAAGTTCAGGAGCTTCTCATCAAAATACTATTTCATTCTCTACATATTCGGTTCCAAGGAGATTTCTGAAGCCCTGGGTATTATCTCAGTAGAAAGTGATGACTTACAACAACCACTTGTACCACTTGTCTCAGTAACAAGGTGGCATTTCAGGTTCTGCTCCATAAATTCACAGAGTGAAACATCACAGATTAAAAGGTCTATGTAAAAGCCAGTGTGTAAGTTCCTTGTGCTTAAAAAAGTATTGCACCAACTCTCAATTCAAGACCCTGTAGCACAAAAACTCCCAAATTCTGTAGAACAGCTTGGAGAACAGTTCAGCCCCTCCCCTTCACCCCTCAAGACTCCCCTGAAGTGCAAGCACCAGCTGCTTCTGCCTACAGGAGAGGCAAACACACCCCTGGATTTCCTGGCAGGGCACAGATAAGCCCTTTAACATGCTGTGCCATTCCCTTCTAGCTGCTCTAAGACTCCCACTACACCTGCAGAGCCAAGTTTAGGAACAGGAAAGGAGCAGCTCACAACTGGTAGCACAGGTAGCACAGAGAGGAGCACCCACAGCTGCTGCACAGAGCCAGGCACCTGTCCCAGAGGCTGCTGTGCCTTCTGCAGGCCCTGTGCAGCTCCCGAGGTATCATGAGCACGACACCAGACCCAGCAAGGTCTTGGCTTCCAGCTGTTGCTGAGGGACTCTGAAAACCAGCTGGCTTCTGTAACTCAGAACAAATGACTCTGGAGTTCCCATAAAACTGGAACTCATAACACATGGAGGATTCAGTTACAGTTTGGTATCATCTACAACCTGAATGTATTGGATCCCAAGTTGCAAGGCCCACTGTTTTTCCCTGTGATCCAGAAAATCTTGCTGGTCCATGATCAAGACTGACCTTGACCACACTGATATTAAGCCAAAACCTGAAGAAAGCCATAGCAGTTTCCACTCCAGACAGTTTTTGATCCTTAAGCACATGCAGGTTTTGCTTCAGGAATTTACAAGCAGCCTTTAGATCAAGTTCCAGTTTGAGTTACTCAGCTCCCAGGGCTGCCTCTGAGCTGGCTTTCCAGCTGAAGGCATCTTACAGAATTTAAAGTTTCTGCCATCTCCCCTAAGCAAAATATCCCTGGGGCTGGGCCCACTGCTGTGGATCCTACCATTAACCTGACCCATCTCACAACTCTTAATGAGTCCCTTAGCAAAAATGAGGAAGTGGAAGAACACCACAAAGCAAGGTTCAAGGTGTCCTGCCTAAAGGCCAAGCTGAACAAAACTACTACCATTAAATCCACACAGGAGACATCCTAAAAGCTATAAAAATCTCACAAGAAACTGACATTTAGGCTCCAAAACCCAATTTAATCATGCTTTTAAGTTCCCAACAAACCAATCCCTACTCAAGGGTTCCAGGAAAGCATTTTAAGGAAGGTGGAATGTGCTTATACCACAGATTCCCCAACTGTGCTTCCCAAGTCATGAAAGGCATCAGCTGCCAGCGAGGCCTCGAGGCTCACAGGTAAACCAGTGCACCAGCCTTGCTCAGCCCCACACCACCCTCATCCCTACCCTCCTCCTGTTCTATTTCCCAGGAGCTGGTACAGTGCCTTTAAAACATACCTCAATGCAGGCATCCACAAAGTGCACAAGAAGCTTTCAAAAAACTCAAACACAAATGGTTTAAGTCTTATAAGTTTAACCCTGCACATGTTTCAAGTTATAATTATCAACTCCAAAGAAATTTGTTAGTGAAGTTCCAATTTACTCCTCTAGACAACAAATCCCTCCCCAGTCTAACACACTCCTGGTAAAACCTGCTCTGGCCAAAAGATAAGACTAGTTTTAAGGATTAAGTTAATGCTAATACAGCCTTCAGTAACAATAACCAACATAACTGGCAACATCAAGAAGCCAATCAGGCAAGTAAAAAGCCAGCATGCTTTTTTTTTTTAAACAAGCCAGCTCCAGCAATTTTACTAAGCCTTGGTATACAGCAGAGCTCCTCAAATCCACTCCAACACACTATATGTATTCCCCTGGATTATCCAAAGTCCTCTTAGCTTGAACTCCATGGGCTTTCCACTCTGCTCAGTCTGAGCTGCTTTCATATTGTACTTTACTGAGAGACCACATTAGCTTGATTATAAACCTAATTTCTGCCTCAGGTTGCTACTGTAAGTGAAATAAGCTTTTCATTTGCCTTTAGCAAGTTTATTTGCCTGAAGCCCCTGAATGGTTCAGCAACAGGCAGTGTAGGGAGATGTTACAAAATCCTGACTTATGTAACCAATAAGGAACTCGTAGCCACTTTAGCCATGAATTGATCCCAGCTCCCAACAGAGTAAAGCCAAGCAATAGGGAATGAGGGCCAAAGTCTAATTGATCACACCCTGCCTCACCTCAGGACCACAGTGCAGAGGAGCTGCCAGCTCCCTGTGCAGGGCCAGCAGGGCAGGAGGGTGGGAAGAGCCTGCGCACCTTTCCTGGGCCAGCAGCACCTCCCTGCCAGATGCCAGAGCCTGTATCCAGAAGCATTTCCCTCAGCTCTGCTCTCCACCTGCCCAGCAGCACTGGACAGGAGGCAGCATCACACACATGCACCAAGGTCAGACCAACAATTCCCTACAGTGTCCATAGGTGCTCTCCCACCCACAGGACTGTCATTCCAGAGTATCTGCCACTACAATTAACAGAAGCATGTTAATCCTTTTGACAAAAACTGCTTTTGCAATGCTTGAAGCTGCTCAGATCCCCCAACTCTGACTCCTCACAAGACTCTGCAAAAGTCAGAAAGCAAGTGAGCAGCATGAGAAGTCATGAAACACAGCTACAGCCAAAGTACATGTTATAAACAAGCTCTGATGTAACTGTCACCTTTCCTTTCAATTTTTTTTTCCAAAGCTTGAACAGGAAGAAGACCAAAGCAATGTGTAACTTCCTCCTGGTGTAGAATCTGAGTATCAAAACACCTCCCTAGCTAACAGAAGCTGCAGCAGCATTCTCTGTACACAAGCTCTCCAACACAGATGGGCTGCTCTGGCAGCTCCACGCACGCAGCGAGAGGCCCAGCGGAAGAACCCAGTTGCTCCCACTGGCTGCTGTACAGAACTGGCAGCACAGAAATAACACCAGGTCTGCTCAGCACAGGTAGCACAAAGACAACTCTGACCACCAAGGCTGGTCTGCACCGTTGTCCTCACACATCCCACCCACAGGCACTGCTCCTTTGGGTAGAAGTGATGCCTAAGCATCTCCGGACTGCAGGACTACAGCAAGTACGACCCCCCTCTTCTACAACTACAAAGGAACAGCATTGTGGAATTCAGTTTACTACCTGGTTTTTGTGCCTATACATTATAATCAGTAGTAATCCCCAATTCCTCTGCTACAGAAAGTGTTTTACTTGAGCAGGGCTCGAGCACAGCTGCTGCTTTCCCTTCCCCCTCACCCGCCGATCACACAGGGGAACCCATGAAAGACAATGAGCTAACCTTTTCCTTGTTTTCCCATTCAGAGAACTCCAAACAGTGCCCTAGTTATCCACTTATAGGTATTGCATTCCCTAAAGATAAGCAACAAGGATGGGCATGTGGCTGAATCCAAAGGGGTTCAGCTTAAACCTTAAAATGGAAGGCCCTCCTGTACATCCCTCCCATCCTGCCCTTGGATTGCTTCACACTGCTTTTCTTATAAAATACATCTAGAATAAAATAGACCATTTTTACATATATATAAAAATACCAATTCAATTACTATACTTCAGTGCTACCCCCAAGGACTCTGCCTGCCAGTATTGCTTACACCCCAAACACTTCTCACAAGAAAAGATTTCAAGTTTCAGACCCATGATCCAATAAAAGCACCTAAACAAGAATTTGGAGCCGACTGCCCGAAATACTGTGGTGAGTAACACGGGCAGCAATCTGAGAGCACGTCTCACCCAGCCTGAGCTCTTTAGGAGCATCTGCTTAGAGAACAGCTGCTGCTGTGTGCACACATGTTACCCCAGCTCGAGCCTCTGCACAATCCCAAGAGCAACTGTGCCACCAGTGACAGAGTGGGACGGACCCTGCAGGCTCCTGGGCCGCCTCACACACCAGCAACAACACCGCTTGTTCTGCTCCTCTCCCAGCCCAGCTGAGCTCAACATACAAGAGGCCATTTCAGGTAACACTGTATCAAACCTTCACTCTTGGGATTTTCTTCTTTCCAAGTTCTCAGCACTGTGTTAGCCCAGGATACAAAAATTTTGACAAAAACCCTCATAGAAAGCCTTTGTGGTTCAGTAAAAACCCCAACTGCCAAGAGCACGAGCCAGTGGCCAGACTGAGCCATGCACACTGATATACCATGACTGATAACACCCTTAAAAAAAAGCCAAAGCAGCAGTTTTCTCTGCCATCATGTCTCTGTGCTTGAGTCCACTGGGATTATTTCTACTCAATCCACATTCTGCAGGCTCCTGCCACAAGCTGCAGCAGCAAAGGTCAGAAACTGGCTGTCCCCTCGTTATCCTGACAGGGACGGCCACCACACACTCCCAGAGACCACAACAATGCTGAGATGATGACAGGAGCACCCTCCACGGGGTTTAAAATAGCCAGAGCGTAAACAGCCAGCCATGATTACTGAAGCAGTTACACTGAGACACCCACAGCAACTCCGAGTGCTCCTTCCAGCCTGTAGCTTCACGCCCATCCAACTTTCAGAGCATCTGGGCTGCTACAACAGGCAGATTTATTTCCCTCCCCATACACTGTTTTGTGGAAATGCTGCCTCCAGCCCCATCATCTCCCTCTCCTCCACAGCCACTGCACTCACTCCACAGAAACTCTCTTTGCAGAGCTCACACAAAACTGCTTTGGTGATGCTCTTGCTAGTTCCCAAGTTTGAAGACTCTCATACCCCTACACAGTCCCCATTATCTCTCGGGGTCTTTTACTCTTGAAGAGTCAGTCCACAAGCACCCAGCGTTAAACAAAGACTCCACACATCCAGCTTTTCTCCTGTCACAAACCAGCCAGGAAATGCAAGTGCTCTCAGTGTTGACTCCCGACCCTCAGCATGCACTGAACTACAAACAAGCAGCTTTCCTGAGCTACCTGACACAAAATTCACCCTCCCCATGACAGCCCTGCACTGCTTTTAAGTGCCCAGTCCCCCACACCCACATTTACCCTATTCAGCATCCACTGCTGTGTCTCCCAGGCCTATGAACCCACTGCTGAGGAGTAAGAGCTCTTCCAAAGAACCTGTGAGCCCACAAACACTGTGGAAGAGTCTCCACAATGCCCTGAGGACTACTGAAGTAAGGGACATAACACTGCAGAGAAGCAAGACTCAGCTGGAACACAACTTCCTTATGTAACTCACTACCAGATCCACAGCTGGAAAATCCAACAGTCTAAAATCATACTCCAAACATCTCCCTTCCCAGGGCTACCTATTTCATAAGCATAAGGAAGGCTTCAAGCACTCTTCCATTTTCTTCTCCACCTGAGCTTTAACCTGATCAGTAGGACACATGAAGCTTCACAAAGCCTCCAAGGTAACCTACAACCAAAGCAGAGACGTTAACACAGACCCGACACTGCACACAAAACCAAACAGGGCTACAGAGTGAGCTATGAGGTAGTGGGTTTACAACTGGTTCTAGATAAAAAATAATTTACATAGTGATCAAGAGGAGAAACACTATGGAAGGGCTGTTTCCTATACCTGAACCTTGTACAGATTCCAAACTGACAGCTACACATTTTGCAGGGAAAAGGATACAAACTCCCTGCCTGAGTCACCAAGGTAATACAAGTGGACTGCAATTACCGTCGAGGGTTTTTTCCCTGGTAAAAGACACTGATGATCAAGCAAACACTGTCCTAAGACGGCAATGGACTGGGCAGCAGTGTTTTTCCAAAAAGCCAGGACATGGAGCACGGCGCAGCTCCGGCTCCAGGAGAAGCTCGTAGCTTTCCCTCCAAGCCTGCGGGATGACTCAGGCTGTAGAACAGCGCTGGCTCCATTAAAAGAGCAAACCACACTACTGTGTGACAGCTTTACTGCGCTCCGCTGCCCGACACCGCGATCCCTGTCGCTGCTGGAGGAGGCAGAGGAGCCCCTGGACAAGGGGCTCCGAG
>VXBC01006824.1:35131-50572 GCA_013399945.1 Ploceus nigricollis | reverse complement strand
CGGCTGCCGCGGCGCGTGACGCCACAACGCGTTCTCTCGCGAGAAGACGGGATGGGAAGAAGTCCCGGCCGAGCCGGGCCCGGGGCCGCGGGGAGCGCACGGGCCTGAGGGGACAGACCGGGCTTGGGACCCCGCCGGCCCCGGCCCCAGCGCGGAGACCCCGAGGCCCTGTCCCGGGCAGGCCGGGAGCGCACTTGGGCCTGGCAGAGCCCTCCTGGAGCGCTGGAGTGGCCGCAGGGGTAACTGGCTTGTCTTGATCGAGCTGTGGGCCTTCGGTGGCCCTGGGAAGCACAATTCACGTTAAATGGCACCGAAAGCACCGCTGGTGACACAGTGTCCCTCCTCCTTCCTGCTGCCCATGTGCCCAGGTGGGGTTGAGGGTCCCTGGTGCTGCCTCTGGGCCATGGTGAGCTGTTCTCGTGCTGACTTTGCTGCCAGCCTTCTGTGAGACTTCAGCATTTCTGCAGGCTGTAGTACACGGTGTATTTAGAATTAATTTCTTCTCCCTCCACTTTTGTTACAGAGAAAATAAACGAAAAATTCATAAAAATGGCTCCCTGGGTGGGTTTTTTTTGTTGCTGTTTTTTCCAACTACTTTGGTTCATTTTGTGGCTTCCTGCTCCTTTCCTTTTCATTTTGGGCACCCCTTGATTGCCAAATTCCAGACAACCCTGGAGCAGCTCATTGATCTGATAGCAAGGCAGCACACCCTTCATCCTGGCCACAGCACTGGAAAGGCTCAAACACTGATCCAAAGCAGTCCTGGCTCTTAAAGCCAGTCCTGGGTGGGGTAAAACTGCTTTTCTTCCAGCATTTCTGCTTTCCTTTTGTATGGCCCAGCCAATGCCTGATCCCAGTCAGGCAGCCAGGTCCCCATGGCTGAAGTGGCAGCACAGATTCCTGTTCTGGGGGATGCTCCTGTGCTCCCTGAGGGCAGCACAGCCCCTGCTCAAACCTGGCCAGACAAACTTCGTGGCTGGGGCTGTGTTCAGGGCACAACAGGCTTCCCACCCCTTGGGAATATCTCTGGAACCTTTTCCTGTTTCTGGAGCAGTTTTCCAGGTACCCTCAGGTCACAGCTCTAAGGACTTCAGTCAGCCAAGATGAAAGTAACCTTTCTGTAGCATTCACAGGAGGAGTGCTGGATTTTGTCCCCAGGAAGAGAGAGAAAAGTGGTTTGGTTGTGGTTCTAGTACCAGGGATAATGATGATCTGCTGTTTGCTGCCAGCTGGATGCAAACTGCTCCACAAGATAGGAAAGGGAAGCAGGAAAGTCATTTTCATCATGTTTTTTCACAAGGTAAGTGTTGCTGTAGGCTCTCAGCTGGGTAATAATTAGCATTGACTCCATGATTCAGAAGGTTGATTTANCTGAGAGTCCTGACACAGCTGTGGGTCCAATAGGTCAGTGAATCCAAACACCATCACCAGAATCCAACCCAGCAATCACCTTGGCTAAACAATCTTCAGAACACATTCCACATGGGCACAACAACGAGCAGAGATAAGAATTGTTTTGATTCTCTTCTCTCACAGCTTCTCTCAGGAAGAATCTTGGGAAAGTGTGTGCCTTTCTGTGCTCTCTGTGGCCAGAGAGCTGCTGCCATAGGTAAGAGCCAAGACATCCAGGAATAACATTTCATGGAGTCTCAGAGTCACAGACTGGCTTGGGTTGGACAAGATCTTAAAGATCATCCCAGTTCCTCCCTGGGGAGGAACCTTCCACCACCTTCCACTATCCCAGGCTGCTCCAAGCCCTGTCCAGCCTGGCCCTGGGACACTGCCAGGGATCCAGGGGCAGCCACAGCTTTTCACACCCCCTCACAGCATTTGAGGAGATTCCACCTGCAGCTTCCTCCCTTCTGTCTCCCAGGACCAGAGCTGCTCCTGCAGCCCCTGTGGGTGTGGCTGTCCCCAAACTGGGGACACTGCTGTGCCCTGAGCTCGTAAGGGAGGTGCTGAGGGATCTGCTGTCTGCACCTGCTAGCACCATCCCATGCCAACATCTGCTCCCAAACATTCGAGTATCACTGCAGGAGTTCTCTGAGCCCTGCCTTGTCCTCAGATGTCTCCTGACTCCATGTGCCTTTCCTTCCTCTCCCTCTGATCTGCTCTGCTCCACAGGGTCAAGTTGCAGTGCTGTATTAGGGGGAAAAAACTCTTGAAGTGCTTAGGGAAAGGCACAAGGATTTAAAGGAATAGAAACTTCCCAGCCAAGCTGGTTAAATCTAATATTCCAGGCTTTGATAACTTATGAGGCCTTTGTTAGAAGGTGCAAAAAAGTCACTCTAAAGGAGAAAGACACAACTGGAAAAGGAGAAACCTCCAATGTTGGACACATACTGGTGGGCAAGAGCCAAAGAAAAGTGAAAACTCACAGAAAAAAAGGACCAGGAGCAGCCTCTGTCCCAAAGGTGCTCTGCCCAGCAGTACCACCCCAGTCATGGAATCATGGAATGGTTTGGGTTGGAAGGGACTGGAAGCTCACCATATTCCAATGCCAGCCTGTGACAGCTACAAAATGAGTAAAAATGGTTTTTCCACCCAACATGTAAGTGGAGAATCAGTGCCACAAGACCCTGCAGGTGCTGGCAGCTGACAGACTCAGAAATCACAGACTGATCCACTGACATCTATTAAATTCAAACTCTCTCTCCTGGGAAGGTTCTGGTGCTGCAGAAGAAGGCAGAACCTCAGTGGGTGAGGGGCATACAGCACTCAGAGCAGCCCCACCATCCAGGGATGGAGGGATGCTCCATTCTGCCACCAGGATTTTAAACTCATCATTGCTCAGGGGTCCAGCCTGGGCTCAGGGTGAGGCAAAGCCTCTCCCAGGCTGGGCACATCCCTGGAAAGGCAGCACATCCCTGTGTGGGCTTTGTGAGCCAAGATCAGGGCCCTGCAGAATCTGGAGGCCAAGGGGGAAACTCCTAAAGCCTTGGGCCAGGACACCTCCCTTGCCACCTTGGCTGCCACCTCCTTTGTCCCACAGCTAAATGCTTGGACAAGAAGATTGTCCAAGGAGCATTTGGACAACACTCTCGGGCACTGGGTGGGATTCCTGGGGCTGTCCTGTGCAGGAGGGGGCTGAGAGGACAAGAGCTTGATAATCTTTGTGGGTTCCTTCCAGCTCAGGATATTCCATGATTCTGTGGTCTGTGAAAGTGCTTAGCCCAGCAAGTGAGAGACAATGTGTGCTTAGGAGCTTCAGGAAGCAGCTCCTCTCCTGCCACCAGATCTCCTCTGCTGCCATCAGATCTCCTGCAGCACATGGTGGCTCCTCACTGCACCAGAGAGTCTGGCCTGGTTCACACAGCCCAAGGCCACACAGAATATTGCAGAGCACTTTATTTTTGCTATTTTGTGTCAGTAAAGCAGCCCTGTCACACAGGACCTCTGAGGGACACTGCTGGTGCAACTGCAGCACTAAAAACACCGACTGCAGCACTTTTAGTCAAGGCACCAAAGCCACTTTTGACACCAGCCTGGCACTGGAATCCCATCCCTGCAGGTATCCCCAGTGAAAGCTGTCACTGGGCAGCCTGCCCTCAGCATGAAGCCAGCAGCTCTACCTGCTTTCCCAGGGCAATGAAAAAAAGGGAATTAAAGGAAGGAAGTGCTGCTGCTGTGCCCATCCTGCAGCAAAGCCAGCTCTGTCACGCTGCTGCTGCCTGCTCACAGCCCTTCACCCAAGGGATGCCAAGGAAAACACCCTGTTCCTGGCCTGGCTTTTGGCTGGGGACATGCCACATGTATCCAGCCTCTATCTAGGGGCAGGTCTGGGCACCACAATATGAGAAACAGCATCCAAAGGAGGGACACAAGGATGGTGAAGGGCCCAGAGGAGCAGCTGAGGGCACTTGGCCTGTCCAGCTGGAACAGAGCAGACTGAGGTCAGACCTCCCCAGGGGCTGCAGCTCCAATCTCTGCTCCCTGGGACCAGGGACAGGACCAGAGGGAATGGCTGGAGCAGAGTCAGGGAGATTTAGTGTGGATATCAGGAAAAGGTTCTTCCCCAGAGGGTGGTGGGACACTGACCAGGCTCCCCAGGGAATGGTCCCAGCCCCAGGGCTGCCAGAGCTCCAGGAGCGTTTGAACAGCGCTCGCAGGGATGGGATGGAGTTGTTGGGGTGTCTGTGCAGGGCCAGGAGTTGGACTGGATGATCCTTGTGGGTCCCTTCAAACCCAGGATATCCCAGGACTCCTTGGTTCTCCTGATCTCAGCAAGGGCTGCAGTGTTTGTCGGTTGCTGTGTGCAGAGTTGATTTCTGTGCCCCACTCAGCCTCACACAGGTGTCAGCACCAGCCTGGTTGGAGGTGCCATGGTGCTGGTCCACAGAGGTGCCTTGTGGGGTTTTTTATGCATCTAAAATCTTCCAGCATCATGTGTGACTTCTTGTTCCCTCTGCTTGAGGAAATCAAACAGGGACAGAGAGAATGTCAATCAAGACATGACCTGGAAAAGCAAATTGTTGGCCAGAGGAAGGCCAGGGAGGACAATGGGGGCAGTTTCAATCCTCCCACTTCTTGTTGGCTGTGCAGAGGCACTGGGCAGCACTGGGCTCTCTGTTCCCAGGCAAGCTCAGGTGTTCCAGGTGTCCACAGGAGGCCACAGAGATGTTTTGAGGGCTGGAGCCCCTCTGCTCCGGATCCAGGCTGGGAGAGCTGGGGGTGCTCAGCCTGGAGAGGAGAAGGCTCCAGGGAGACCTCAGAGCCCCTGCTGGTGCCTAAAGGGGCTCCAAGAGGAGACTTTGGACAAGGGCCTGGAGTGACAGAACAAGGGGAAATGACTTCCCTCTGCCAGAGATCAGTGTTAGATGGGATATTGGGAGGGTGGTGAGGCCCTGGCACAGGGTGCCCAGAGAAGCTGTGGCTGCCCCATCCCTGGAAGTGCTCAAGGCCAGGCTGGACGGGGCTTGGAGCAGCCTGGACTACAGAAAGTTGTCCCTGCCCATGGCAGGTGCTGGGAACAAGATGAACTTTAATGTCCATTTCCACCCCAACCATTCCATGGTTCCAAAATTCTATGAAACCTCATTCCTGGAGTTTAGACTCACCTCTTGGACCGGTACCACAGCTCTGCTCTGAACAGAAGTGAGACAGAAATACTGCAGGTGTTGGTGTGCTGAGGGTAGAACTGAAAGCCAGGCCAGGCTTTGAGGGCAGGAGAGCCACCAGCTGCTTGGGGACCTGCAAGAAACTGTCATGCCATGCAGCCCATCCACCACACTGAAGAGCCAACCAGAGCAGGTCAGGGAAGCCCGGCTGGAATGGGACAAGCTTTATCCCAGCCCTGGAGAAGGAAGTGATTCACTTGATGTTTTAGCCAGCCTTTGTGTTGACAAAGCAAACAACATGTTGGCTGTATCCACAGACCCTCCTGGGGCTGGAACACTGGCCAGATGGTTTGCTGGGGTTTCTGAGGTACCACCAAAACAAGCAGCTCCCTGCCAGCCCTTCCTTCCACTCTCTGGGTTTGAGGATGCTGGAGCTGTGCCCACAGAAGGGCAGCAGAGCACAGGTCTGATGAGGAGCAGCTGAGGGAGGTGAGGGGCTCAGCCTGGACAAAATGAGATTTGGGGGGGACCTTCTCTCTCCACAGCTCCCTGACAGGAGGGTGCAGCCAGGTGGGGCGTGGGCTCTGCTCCCAGGGAACAAGGGACAGGACAAAGAGAAATGGCTTCAAGCCAGCACTACTAGAGGAGCTTTATGCTGGATATTAGGGAAAATTTCTTCACCCAAATGGGCTGTCAAGCACCTGCCCAGGCTGCCCAGGGCAGTGGTAGAGTCTCCATCCTTGGAGGGATTTAAAAGATGTGTGCACTTGGGGACATGGGTTAGTGGTGGACTTGGCAGTTCTGGGGAAATAGTTGGACTTNCAGGGAACAAGGGACAGGACAAAGAGAAATGGCTTCAAGCCAGCACTACTAGAGGAGCTTTATGCTGGATATTAGGGAAAATTTCTTCACCCAAATGGGCTGTCAAGCACCTGCCCAGGCTGCCCAGGGCAGTGGTAGAGTCTCCATCCTTGGAGGGATTTAAAAGATGTGTGCACTTGGGGACATGGGTTAGTGGTGGACTTGGCAGTTCTGGGGAAACAGTTGGACTTAATCTCAGGGGGCTTTTCCAACCTAAATGATTCTTTAATTCTATGATTTTAATTAAATGTGAATCGTGGGCATGTCTGAATCAAGATCCTTGTGCTGTAAGCCTGTGACAGCCTCCACAGACCCTGGCAATGTGGGGACTGTCACGGTCTCCTGGAACCCAGGGGCATTCCTGGACAGAAAGCAATGGGACCCTGAGTGTGTTCTGGACCGTCACTCCCTTTCCCAGCCTGTATCTACCTAGTTTGGCTCCACAGAGGCCATGGGTGACCATGCTGAGGACTTTGCTGAAGCAAAAACTGGCTACAGCCAGTTTTCTTGCCATTCCAGGTAGTTGGGTCCATCAGATGTGATGTGAAATCCCTAATGGCTGTTCCTGTCTCATCCTTCAGATGTTTGGCAGGGCTTGCTGTGAGGATTTGCTCTATCCCTTTCTCAGGGTCAGAGGTGACATTGAGCAGGCTGTAGTTCACCTCCTCAGAGCTGAGTATGAGATTTCCTTTTCCCAGTCACCAGGAACCTCCTGATTGCTACAACATTCCAAAGAGATCAAAGGAACCTTGCCAGGGCATCATCCATCTCCCTCAGCATCCTTGAGTGCATCCCACCTGTTTCTATGGGCTTGTGTATGTGTCCCCTAATCCATGTTCTTCCAGGATGGAAATACCTCTCCACTGCTTGGAACAAGGAACCGAAAGTCTTGAGGGCGTCACTGGCCACCAAGAGCCTGGCTGCAGGAAGCCCCTGCTGTGTTGCCAGCACTCATGGGCACTGCTTCCCAACCTGGCATCTCCTGGGAATGTGTGAGGTGGGAGCATCCAGGGTGCTGTGAGTCACCTTCTGCTAGATGGAACTTGAGTCTGTTTTGCCCCTGGCAACCTGCTGAGCTGAATCAATGCAATCTTTGAAATCTGCTGCCCTTGACAGATGAGATCTCAATAAATTCTCGTTTCCTTCCTCTTTCCAGTTCCCCTCAGACCATGTCCCGGCAGACTTGGGGCTTTCCAGGATGTGCAAGCTCATGGATATCGAAATCTGCTACAGCTGCCAGTGCCTGGATTTCCTGCGGGCTGAGAGATCTCATGGATGCCCTGTGTGGGAGAGCTCTGGCACTCTACAGGCTGCCCACTGCTGCCAGAGCTTCTTTCATTTTCACTTTCCTGCGCGCTTTTCTGTGCAGCTCCACCTGGGCTCCAGAAGCCCGTACGTCGCGGAGGCTCCGGGTGTGTGTCTGCAGCAGCCTCTGGAAGGAGCCCCAGCTGCCCAGGCGGGAGCGCAGAGCTCGGGAACGGCAGCGCAGGAAAGCCGGGGCTGGCGGCTGGGAACTGCTCCGGTGAGTGCGGCCAGAGCAGTGACAGCCATGGGGCTGCGGAGCAGGGCGCGCTGGCACCTGTTTGGGAGCGGGGTGACCAGCCAGGCTGTGTCTTGCCGAGCCCATTTGGGCACAGGGGACAGCCCTGAGGCGGGAAGCGCAGGGGAGCCTCCCCAAAGGGTTGTGCGCTTTGGGATGCTCGGTGAGCGCTGGGCGCACGCATCCCCTGATCTGCTCTTATCCGCTCCTACAGTGCTGTCGTGGGTGCTGAGGACAAGCTGCTGCTGTGGGCGCCGGGGACGAGCTGCTGCTGACCCCCCTGTCCGCCGCAGATGTCCCGGGAGCCGTGGCGGCCGCGGCAGCGCTGTGCCCCGCTGATCCCGCAGGCCCGCGGCGGGCGGGCGCAGCGCGCCGTGTATGTGCTGCTGGGGGGCTGTGCCGGGGCTCTGCTCCTCGCCGGGCAGCCCCTCGTGCCCACCGCCCGCAGCCTCGCCTTCCACTTCGTCACCCTGCACATCGGGGAGCTGCTCAAGGGCGCCTGCTACCTGGCCGAGGAGATCTTCCACCTCGACTCCAGGTGAGCCAGCGGGCCTGGCTGGCTGCCTGCGGCACTCCTGGGACCACCCTGGGGACAAGGGCCTTGCACCCTCGGGATGTGGTGGGGTTTGCTCCTGGTCTCTGTGCCCACACGTGCCCTCTGTGGCAATGATGTGCTGTACCCAGCAGCACATCCTGCCCTCTGTCACCGTCCTGTCCCTCTCATCTCTTGCTCCTCTCCCACCTGCCCAGCTCCCCCAGATGTCCATGGATGTCTCCTCTCCGTGTGCCCTTTCCCTGGGGAACAGATCTTGGCCCTCAGCCTTTCCCCACCACCCAGTGCTGGAGGGCAGGGGGCTGTTGTCTCCCTTTGCTGTCCAGGGTGACATTCCATCTGCTCCCTCTGAGTCCCATGGGTGCTGCAAGGCACCCAAGCCCTCTCCTGGCTGGGAGCACTAGGGGGTGCTGGGCAGGGTCCCACACGGCTCTGTAGTGCTCTGGAAGGTTGGTGGCACCCAGGAGATGGGAGCAGCCCTGGCCATGGCTGCTGAGGGTGGGTAGGTGGCCACAAGCCTGACTCCTGTCTCCCTCTCCCACCCAGGCACCACAGCAGCTTCTGGAGGGCCCTGAGCACCTGCTTCCCCCCGCGCTGGCACGGGCCCATGCTGCTCGTCTGTGGCTCAGCCTACGTGGCTCTCCTTGGTGATGGGCAGCAACTTGGCCTCCACCTCATCCAGGCCAGTCTGTGCCAGCTCCTCATCCTTGCCCTGGGACTCCAGGTAAGGTTGTCACACCGCCAGCCTGGCTGGCTGCCCAGGAAACCCTTCAGCCCTGAGCAGCCATGGGGGCACGTAGCCAGCTCTACATGGCCTCTGCATGTCCAGCCCACCCAGAGTCAGCCTGGCAGGAGGAGCACTCTCAGCTCAGCCCTGCAGAGCTGATCTCCCTGGCCCTGTGCTGCCAGGAGTGTTGGCAGGAGGGTCAGGCTGCCTCCTAATGAGCACAACCATTCCAGGGGATGGCATGGCCCCCCCAGCACAAAAAACAGGGGTATTTTAAATCTGTCAGTCAAGCTGGCGCTTGAGGGGAAAGCAGAACCTGTGTGTTCTCAATTCTCAGTGTGGTGTGGGGGCAGAGCCAAGCCCCAGGTGCCTCTGCAGCAGTGGGAGGGCTCTGCTGTGCCCCAGTGGTGCTGGGAGGGTCACACAGGCTGCAGAAGGTGCTTCTATCAGGTGCCTGTGGGACAGGACACCCATCTCCACCTAAATGCACACGCAGAGCTGGCAGAGGCCACTGGGAATCCCACCATCAGGCACTGGGGTGTCCCCTCTCCCATGCTGGAAGCACAGGGCAGATGCACAGGTTGCACTGGGACACACAATCCCAGTGGAAGGTGCAGCCAGGGAAATGCCTGGCTCACTCCAGCCCCAGTTCCCTCCTCTGTAGGGGCTGTGGGGGCTGTCAGGGGCTCTGCCCTGCACCGTGGGGGAAGGGGCTGGTGGGGTTGTTCACTCTCCAGATCTCTTTGGAGTTCTCCAATCCCTGTGGAGAACTGACTGTTGGAGAAGGGCCCAGGTGGCAGCTGTCATCACCTGGTCTGTCTGTCCTTCCCTCCACAGAAGCCCTCAGCAGTGGAGATGTCTGAGATGTCCGAGAGGTCCAAGCAGAACGTTGCTCATGGGCTTGCCTGGTCCTATTATGTTGGGTACCTAAAAATAGTCCTGCCACGTACGTAGCTGTTTCCCTGCATTCCCATGCCTACAGATAGAAATAGCTCCTAATAACAATCCTCCCACTTTTACAGTGTTAGCAGGGAAATGGGGAGCAAGGCAGAATGCAACTGTACTCACACCAGGCACCTCTGCCTGATGCTCTCTTCCACCAGGGCTGAAAAAGTCCATGGAGGAATTCAGCAGAGCCAATCCCAACCTGCCAGCGTGCAGGAAGACCTGGAAGCTCCACATCTTGGTCCCTCTGAGCTGTGCTATCTATGATGAGCTGGAGAAAGCTGACAGCAATATCCAGTATGTGACAGAGCTCACTGAAACCACCCTGGCCCGAGGTGGCATCAAAAAGAGGGTCTACAAACACAGCCTCTACGCAATCACAGATGAAGAAAACCAGGTATGCTGAGAGCAGCATTGGGAGCATCATCCCAAAAGCCTTGCTGGCCCCAGAAGTGGCCGTAAGGACAGGAGACTGTCACCTCTCCTGTTAGATACTCCCAGCTTTCACCAGGCTTCCATGAGATGGAGAGATCCTATTCCTGTACCCCTTCCTGTTGGCTGCCTCCTCCCAGGCTCAGCTGCAGGGATGGTGGGCTTGCTTAACCCTTCCTGGAGCTGACTGAAATCCAGAAAACAGTAGAAAACTGAGCAGAAAAAAACAGATGTGGGCTACAGAGCATCACTTCCCATAGGATGAATGTTTCCTTCTGTTGTGAAGAGGTGCTTGAAGATGTCTGTCTGTGTGAGTCATTATTTGACTCCCTCCTTTCCTGCAGTGACCCCTTTTCTAGGCTGGTGAGCCCTAAATCTCTCCATCTCACATTGCATTCATCTCCTCCCACATCTCTGGGCAGACTGGCCCCATCCCTTCCCCTTGGAGGAGGGAACACCCTGGTGCTGTGCATGGAGACATGGGCAGAGCTCTGCTCCTCACCTGGGTCTCCTGGTTTGCCCTTTGGCAGTGGCTGAGCTCTGAGCTGCAGTTTTTAAAGGCCAGCCTGCAGGGACCCCGAGCCTCTCGTGCCCTGCTCCGGGGGAAGCGCAGTCGGCCGCGGGTTTTCCCTGCTGTGCTGCACACACTGGTGCTGTGTTCCTTCTGCCAGGCTCCTGCTGAGTCACTCTGCTCCCTGGGAGCTCCAGCAGCTCTGAGCCTGGACTTGGCATTCCAGTAATATTTGCCCCTCAGCTTCCTGCCCAGTCCCTCACAGTGAGCAGGGCCCATCGAAGGCACCTGCCCCAGGGCACGGCAGTAACTGCCTGTCAAGGCTGGGAACTTCCTGCTTCTCTGCATTTACCTGGGATCACATCCCTCTTCCTCCTCATTCACTCCATTGAACTTTCCAGTTTACCCAGTGTAAGACTTACTGGTAACACTGCTCCTCCTTGGCATGTTTATGGCTTTATCAGATTTCTCCTTGTTTCTTTGCTCAGCCTCCTTCCAGCTGTGCCTCCACCTTTCCAGTGTTCATGCTCTGCCCTCCAGCTCTCTGTTAGGATGCTCAGACTTAGAATAATGGAATCACAAAATGTGCTGGGTTGGAAGGGACCCACAAATATTATCAAGTCCAATCCCTGGCTCTGCACAGACACCCCAACAATCCCACCCTGTACTGAGAGCATTGTCCAAGAGCTCCTGGAGCTCTGGCAGCCTTGGGGCTGTGACCATTCCCAGTTCAGTGCCCCCTCCCCGTACCCTCTGGGGAAGAACCTTTTCCTGATATCCAGCCTGACCCTGCCCTGACACAGCTCCAGCTGTTCCCTGGGTCCTGTCTCTGGTCACAGAGAGCAAAGATTGGTGCTGTCCCTCCACTTTCCTTTGTATAGCAGAAAGCCACCAAGAAGGTGTGATCACAGGGAAGGGATATCTCCCTAGGGGACGAAATTCCATGGGGAATATCACCCTCCAGGCTGCTCTTGGGAGCACTGACAAAGCCAGTGGCTGCCCCCCATGGGCAAAGGCAGCTCCCTGAGCCCACCTGGCAGAGGGAGCTCCTGGACCTGTCAGGCCAGCTGCCCTTTCCCTGCTCTGCATAAGGCAGGGGGACAGTGGGGCCAGACCCAGTATCCCTGTCCCGAGGCCCCCCCGNTGCCCCCCATGGGCAAAGGCAGCTCCCTGAGCCCACCTGGCAGAGGGAGCTCCTGGACCTGTCAGGCCAGCTGCCCTTTCCCTGCTCTGCACAAGGCAGGGGGACAGTGGGGCCAGACCCAGTATCCCTGTCCCAGTGTTCCCAGTGCCAGGCAGGCCAAGGATCTGAGAGGTCCTGAGTGCTGTGCCCAGTGCCAGGGTCTCCCAGCAGCCCTTGCCCAGCCCTCCTGTCCCCATGTCTTGTCCTTCCACCCCTGCAGCTCTGGCACTGTGCTGTGGAATATGCCACCCCGCTGCAGACCCTCTACGCCATGTCCCAGGAGGAGTGTGCTGCCTTCAGCCGGGAGGAGCGCCTGGAGCAGGCCAAGCTTTTCTACAGGACCTTGGAGGAGATCCTGAAAGGCTCCAAGGAGTGTGCAGATGCCTACCGACTCATTGCCTACGAGGGTGAGTGAGGGGAAAGGGGCTGGGGTGCCCAGGACAGTGGCTGTGCTCTCCTAGCCCCGAGTGACCTGGATCAGTGTCTGTGCAGGGCTCAGCTGACGTCCCCAGTCAGGGGGCCATGGTGGCCCCTGCTGCCATGGGAGGAAGGGAGAGGCTGCATTCCCACATGAAATAGGAATGTCACTGAGCCTGGCATCACTGCCTGGGTNTCTCTGCTCCCTGGGACCAGGGACAGGACCCAAGGGAACAGCTGGAGCTGTGCCAGGAGGATTTAGTGTGGGTATCAGGAAAAGGTTCTTCCCCCAGAGGAGATCAGGCACTGCCCAGGCTCCCCAGGGAATGGTCCCAGCCCCAGGGCTGCCAGAGCTCCAGGAGAGTTTGGACAAAGCTCTGGGACACGGTGTCTATGCAGGGCCAGGAGTTGGACTGGATGATCCCTGTGGATCTCTTCCAACTCAGGGTATTCCATGATTCCATAATTCTAAGGACTTCTTGCTGTGGATCTGAGGAGCAGGGAAGGTGGTGGCAGCACTTGTTGTCCCAGCTGATGTCCCCAGGGGGACCTGAGTCTACTGCAAGCATTAAGTATAACAGCAGGCATCCAGGGCAAGCAGCCGCTCCCCTCACTGTTGATGTTCCTGGAAGAAGCTGCTGGGGCTGTCACGCCCTCCCCAGCAGTGGGATGAGTGTGTGCTGGCTCGGTGCCATTCCTGCTGACAGGGGATGGGAGGGAGCGAGGCTTTCCCTCATTCCCATAATCTTTTCATCTCCCATCTCCTCACCTCCACCAGATGAAATCAGCATCTTGCTTTAATGAATGTCGGTTTCTTCCGAGGAAACTCAGCACTCTCCCTGATGAGGAGAAGCATTTCCACCCAGCGAGGCAGTTCCCATCACAAGCACTACTGGGAATCCAGCACATAGTGCCTGTAAATTTACACTCCTCCCCACACTTTGTGTTTGAACTTTTTCCCTCTGCCATGCTGAAAGTGGGAAGTAAAAGCTGTATTTTGAGTGCAGGAAATAGTGCATATTTTGGGACATCTCACAGAGACTTTGCTCCCTGCCCAGAGCTCTGCCTCAGGACAACCAGTGAAGGAAGGTTTGTTTTTCCTCTGTTCCAGAGCCAGAAGAAGTAGAGACCCACTTTTTGTCCAGAGAGATCGTGTGGCACTTGCGGCAGGAGCATCACGAGGAGATCGCCGTGCCCGAGCGGAGCCACCTGCACACCCCATCCACAGCCCTGGACTCGGCAGAGCTCAACCTGCAGATCAGTGTGTCAGACCTGCCACAGCCCCTGCGCACTGATGGCTTCTGACACACAGCCCCTCACCACCTCTTGGGGCTTGGGCCACCCTTCCCCAACCCCCTTCCTCTTGGAGCACGTGCTACCCATGGCTGCAACCCCCAGCTCCCACCCAAACCTCCTGTGCACCACGGTTACTGGAGCAGCTGACTCAGCCCACAGCCCTGTGACATGCTTCCCATTTTCTTTGTTATGTACAGCTCTGATGTTCTTCTGTGGGTGTATTGTTTTTTTATCTGTTTTAATTTTTGTCATATAAAGCACTTTCCTCTCCTGGACAAGTTGCAGTATCCTAAATTTTGGGCACAATGTGCAATCTGCCCCATGTGGGATAGGAAAAGGTTTTTCCCTCAGAGGGTGGTTGGGCACTGAACAGGGAATGGTCATGGCTCTAAGGCTGCCAGAGCTCCATGAGCACATGGACAATGCTCTCAGGGACAGGGTGGGATTGTGGGGTGTTTTTGCAGGGCCAGGAGTTGGCCTGGATGATCCTTGTGGGTCCCTTCCAACCCAGGATATTCCATGATTCTGTGATAGGCTGTGGTGCTGGATGGGGCTTTGGAAATGCCAGCCACAAGTGTGCCTGTGTGTGCTGGGACAAACACACCCAGCCCATGTGGCCAGACTCATGGGGCAGTTCTGCAGGCACAGGGAGCCTGTGCAGGACTTCCAGGGGAGCCTGCAGCCTGACCCAAAGTGTTGGTGGCAGAGCAGGCTCTCCCAGGATGGGGAGATTCTGGGCAGGCACAGGCTGGAGCTGAGACAACAGCCTTGCTCCTGCCCTGGGCTGCCCAGCTCCGTTTAGAATCACAGAGCCCTGGAATCACTAAGGCTGGAAAGGCTCTCTAAGGTCATTGAGTCCAACCATTAACCCAGCACTGCCAAGGCCATCACTAACCTGTGTCCCCAGCTGCCACATCCATGTGTTTTTTAGTATTTCAAGGGGACAGTAACTGTCCTGCACAGCCCATTCCAATGGGCTTTCAGTGAATAAATTCTTCCTGATGTCCAAACTGAACCTCCCCTGGGGCAGTTTGAGGCCTTTTCCTCTGGTGCTGTGCCTTGTTGTCTGGGAGCAGAGCCCCACCTGGCTGTTAAGGAGTTGTAGAGAGGGAGATGGTGCCACCTGAGCCTCCTTTTCTCCAGGCTGAGCCTCCCTTCAGCTCCCTCAGCTGCTCCTCATCTTGTGCTCCAGACCTTTCCCCAGCTCCATTCCCTTCTCTGGACATGCTGCAGCCCCTCAATGTCATTCTTGTCGAGAGGGGCCCAGAACTGGACACAGAATTCCAGCTGCCTCACCTGGGCTATATATGTAGGACTCCACCTTTCATGCACGTGGGAGAACATGGTGGGAGATCTCTCCCCAGCTCCAGCCCAGTGAGCTTTCAGGAGTGATTTGGCCACATGTTGGTCCTGCTGGGACCGGGAATTGGAACACATTTCACGATGCAGTAAAACCTTAATCTGCAGCCTAATCTCTGGGTACTGCATCTGTGCAAAAATGGCAAAAACGACAGATGAAAGGGCTGTGAAGGGTGGGTTGGGGCAGCAAAGGCCACTGCAAAGAGGCAGCTGGTTTGCAGAGGTATCAGGAATCTTTGCTGAGGCCTCTGGGATGTGCCAAGTGCCTGGTGCTGGACTGACTGGAGAGGGGAGACAGCGGATGAGGGACCTGGTAGGAGGCACCCTGAGGGCAGGGAGCAGAGTGGGGGTCTGGCCCTGGGGTGTGGGCAGGACGGGGGTCCTGGTCACCTGAGCAGCGTTCCCACGGGCACAGAGCAAAAGCTGTGGGCACCTGCTGAGATGCAAGGGAAATGCATCAGGGCTGAGCTCAGCAACATGGGAACAGCCAGCAGCAGCTGTGAGAGCAGCAAAGCCACTGCAGCCCCTGAGGGCTCACACCTTCAAACCCATCCTTGTGG
>VXBC01006824.1:0-15766 GCA_013399945.1 Ploceus nigricollis | reverse complement strand
GCCTCAGGTCAAATGCAGTGCTCTCGTGCAAGTCTGTGCCTTTCAGCACAGAAAGTTTAAAATTCTCAGCATCCAGGGTTCCAGCAAGGGTGGAGCCCTGGGACACAGCAGGGCACAGGGCTTTGAGGGGCTCCCCTGCCCTTGGCTGGGCAAAGGCACAGGGGGATAATGCTGGGAAAAGCCCTGCTCCACAGGGGAGCCCACCCTGGGGACTCCAAGGGCACCTGGGGGTCCTGTGAGCCTTCCCAGGGAGCCCCTGTGGGGCAGCACTGGTGGGAAGGGTCACACCCCCCCCGTGCTCTGTGCCTGGCCCTCACCAGGCA
The DNA here is from genome assembly GCA_013399945.1 of Ploceus nigricollis. Classification (NCBI taxonomy): domain Eukaryota; kingdom Metazoa; phylum Chordata; class Aves; order Passeriformes; family Ploceidae; genus Ploceus; species Ploceus nigricollis. Next base: position 15,443 of record VXBC01006824.1, on the reverse strand, counting down.
GATGGCCCCGTGTGGGTGCTCCCAAGGCATAGCAAAGCCTAGGATTCAGGAGACAGGGATTTATTTTCCTTCCTCATCCATCAGGGAGCTGCTGCTCCCTGTTCCATGTCCAGCCAGGCCAGGAGTCCCAAGGTGCAGGGGCACCCTGTTGTGCACCCTGGTTAACACCAGCAGAGCCTTTGCCAACACCCTGAGCCACCAACCGCCCTCCCAGAGCCCAGGGCACGGCCCCATCCTCCCCTCGGGCTGCTCAGGGCTGGTGGCACAGCCCCACAGCCCTGCACCCGGGCAGGGACACACCCTGGACTGAGCAGACCCCGAGTCCCTCCCGATCCACGCCCGGACCCCCTGCCCTGCTCAGCCCCTCTCCAGCTCCAGCCTCGGTCCTTCCCCCACCCCCAGGCAGCCCCGGCTGTGTTTGCCTGCAGGTCATGAGTGCCTGTGCCCAAACACAGACAGGGAGGGACACGGGGAACACCCAGCACAGAGTTTAATGTAGAGGCAGGACAGGCCCTGGGGAAGAAGAGCAGGGCTTGGCCAGGTGAGCACTGCCTGCCACCAGCCCCTGCTTCCCACAAGGACAGGAGTGACAGGACACAGGGAATGGCTCCCACTGCCAGAGGCAGGGCTGGATGGGATGCTGGGAGGGAATTCCTCCCTGTGAGGGTGGGCAGGCCCTGGCACAGGGTGCCCAGAGCAGCTGTGGCTGCCCCATCCCTGGCAGTGTCCAAGGCCAGGCTGGACAGGGCTTGGAGCAGCCTGGGACAGTGGAAAGTGTCCCTGCCATGGCAGGGGGTGGGACTGAGATGGGCTTTAAGGTCCCTTTCAGCTGAAACTGCCCTGTGATTCTATGATTCTCCCCCAAGCCCATTTTCCCAAGCCTGTCCCTTCCCCACCCACCCCCTTCCTTTGAGTATTCCCCAGTCCTGCATCCCATAATCCATTTTCTCCTTGCTATGAGATATTCTCTGAATAACCCAGAACAAAAAAATTTTCTTTTTATCACTTAAAAAGTTTCTGGTTGAACCTCAAGGTCCCACTTGGACTCACCCACCAGTGCCTCAGGTGTAAGAAGCTGCTCCAGCTCATCAGCATTTGTGTGCAGGGGGTTTAATTCAGTAATTTTCCTGGTTTTCATGGGTTTTTAGTTTTTCCCTTAGGCTGAAGAGCAGCCAAGCAGCATCCTGCCAAACCTGACATCCTGGCCCAGCCAGAGCCCCAGCTGAGGAGAGGGGGGATCAGCACAGGGGCCGTGGAGGCTCCAAGGATGCCTGGACTGGTGGAGCTCAAAGGTGTGGGGGGCTCTGGGCAGGGAGCAGCAGAGCCCAGCGGGGCTGGGGGCACCTGAGTGCTGCCAGGGGGAGATGGTGGAGCTGAGCTCCTCTAGTCCAGGGCAGGTGACAGGGCAGGGACAGCGGGGCGTGCTGGGGCCTGGGGAGCTGGAGCTGGCCACAGGGACATCCCCCGTGGGAGGCTGTGGCTGTGGGTCAGAGCATGGCACGGGGCTGGAGGTGAGGGGTGCCCAGGACTCAGCTGGGCACAGGCACTGCAGGATAACCCTGTGGGCAGCCCTGCTCCGCCAGGGAGCCCAGGCTGGGGACAGCAAGAGCCCCTGAGCAGAACACAGAGCTGTGAGCCTGCCCAGGAGCCCCCAGGGGTGGGGAAGCAGCCCTGGGAAGGAAGAGCCCCTCAGGCCCTGCGGCAGGACCGGCTCCTGAGCAGCCACACGGCCCCAGCCACCCCCAGCAGGGCCAGGGCCACGCAGAGCGGGGCCACCACGGCAGCAGGGTCACAGTGCAGCACTGACACCGGCACCTGTGCCACCTGCCAGCCCTGGTACTGGGCTGGGGAGTGGCACCTGTAGTCCCCGGGCCAGCCCTGCCCCAGGTGCCCCGTGGCCGCCAGCGCCTGCAGCCCCCCGGCCCCGGAGCAGGAGCAGCTGAAGGGGTTGTCAGCCACAGCCACGTCCTGCAGGCGCCCCAGGAGCTTCACCTCAGCCCTGGGCAGCTCCGAAATGGAGTTGTTGTCCAGGTGGAGGGTGTCCAGCATGGGGTAATTCCTGATGGAGGGGACGGCCTGCAGCAGGTTTTGATTCAGGAAGAGCTTCTTCATGGAGCTGAGGGAGATGTCTACAGCGTGGAGGTGGTTGTGGCTCATGTCCAGCACCTCGAGGTGGGGAGGCAGCGGTGCTGGCACTTCATCCAGGCCAGTGTTGGACAGGTTAAAGTGCTGGAGGGATGGTGGCCACTGGCAGGAGGAGGATGGGTCTGCCATGAGCTCGTTGTGGCTGAGATCCAGGTGCCGGAGCTCCGGCAGCAGCTCCACGCCCTCGCACACGCCGTGGTAGGAGCTCAGGTTGTTGTGGTGCAGACTCAGCTGCTGGAGCTGAGGGAAAGCTCCCTGGCAGAAGGTGGGGGGCAGGCTCCCATCCCCGAGGCTGTTGTGTGCCAGGTTCAGGGAGCGCAGGGCTCTGAACACCCTCCCAATGGCACAGGGCACGCTGGTGACGCGGGAGCCGGTGACAGCCAGCTCCTCCAGGCTCTCCAGCCACCTGCTCAGGCTGGAGAAGGCCTGCTCACGGCCGGTCAGCGGGGCAGAGGTCACGTTGTGGAAGCTCAGGGACAGGATGGGCAAATTCTGGCCATCCATGTCACTCCAGTTGCCTGTGCCCTGGAAAACGCAGCTCTCAAAGGCCAGCTCCTGCACGTGGGTGTAGGAGAAGAACCTCAGCACACGGGCGAGGAGCACCTCAGGCACCAGGACATTCCCAATAATTATTTTCTGGATGACAAGGGAGCCCAGAGTGTCAATGACGGAGGAGTCCAGGTCCCTGATGGGGAAGGCTGCGTATTTCTCCAGATCTCCACCCCAAAACTCCACCACGGTTGCTGGGAGGCACTGGATGATGCTGCCGGCGGTCTCCTCGGACAGGCTGTAGCACACACAGGACTCCTGAGTGCGGTTGAAGAAACACCTGTTCCTTCTGCCTTCTGCCACCTGCAGCCCCAGGAGCAGGAGCACAGCCACACTCATGGTGTGCAACCTAAAAACTGGAGGAGAAACGGTGAATGGCAGCTGAGGGGACCACTCTGACCCAGACTGGAGGGATGGCTTGGGCAGGCTGAGCCCTGCAGAGCCACCCCTCGGGGACAGGGCACTGCCCTCGTCCCTCCTGCCCCCGCCCGGCCACTGAGCCGTGACTCGGGCAAGGCTCGGGCCAGCAGCCAAACGCCAGGAGCTGTGCCTGTGCCACCGTGCCCGCAGCAGGGACTCTCCCGAGGCTCTGCACTTGCCTTGCTGCAGGCTCCCGCTCCTGAGCGACCAGGAAATGCCTGGAGAAACTATAAATGCGGAGTTACAGGCAGTGAAGGCAGATGTCTCAGTGTGACCAGGGAGAGAGCCCCAGCTCTGTTTGTTCCTCTGTAATCTGGGGCAGGAAATTGCAACAGAGGGCTTCATGTTTTCTCCTTCCTCACCCAGCGATTTGATTCATCACCAGCCCCCAGAGGGGTGGTAGAAAATGACCCCTGAAGGTGTGAACACATTCCTGACAGCGCCAGAAGCTGGTCAGCTGACAGAGTCTGATATGTGATCACCAGATTGCAAAAGAAGCAGCAAGCAAAGATTAAAGACACCTAAATATGTGCTGACCCAGCTCAAAGGGGGTCTTTGGGGGTCCCCAGCCCAGCCCAGTGCCCCGAGCAGTTCTGTCGCTGCCAGAAGCCCTGATTAGGCACAGCTTTCCTTGGCCACATCCCGAAGCCCACCAGGACGGAGCTCTCCCTACCTGGCCGCGCCATCCCGGGGCTGCACCGCCCTCCCGAGCAGCCGCTCTGCCCCGGCACCTGCAGCGGCGCCCTCGCTGCGGGCAGCGGCGGCTGGGTGGGTTTGTGCAGTGACTCACAGCCGCTCACAGCCGAGCGCTTCCTTGCTCCGCTCCTTCCTCCCGCTGCTGCCAAATCCCAGAGGAGCCGCCGGAGGCTCCAAGCGCTCAGCTCAGCTCAGCTCCGTCGGTGCTGCCCAGGCTCCCGCCGGAGGAGCCCTCGGTGTTCCAGCTGTGCTCCAGCTGTGCTCCAGCTGTGTTCCAGCTGCCGCAGCCGGAGCGGCCCGGGCCGGTGCCCACGCCGGGGCTGGGCAGACACCTCGAGCCCGGCTCCGGGCACAGCCCTCGCTCCCGCAGCGTGACTTCCTGAGCAGGACGGAGCCACCCGAGGCTCTTCTGCTTCGCTTCCCTGCGGCTGCGGGCTGGGAAAGGCTGCGGCTGTGGCCGCAGTGCCAGCGCCGCTGGCTTCCCTGGGAAGGGTGAGGGAACAGAGCGTGGGCAAGGCTCCCCAAATGCACCTTCGGGATCAGCCCTTCCAGAGCTCTGCTACTGCTGTGCCTCAGGGCTCCCCGGGGGCTGAGCACCCTGCGGGCAGTGCAGAAGGGTGCAGGGCTCTCACACCTGGCATCCAGACCGTGCCCGGGGGGCTGTGTTCCATTAGGATGGGGATGGCACCATTCCCATCCATTGTCCAGGCACCTGGAGCTGCCCAGGGCACTCCTGCACCAGGAGCCAGAAGTGCTCCAGAAACGCTGGATGTGGCACTGAGTGCTGTGAGAAAAGCTGGTGATCAAANCCCTCGCTCCCGCAGCGTGACTTCCTGAGCAGGACGGAGCCACCCGAGGCTCTTCTGCTTCGCTTCCCTGCGGCTGCGGGCTGGGAAAGGCTGCGGCTGTGGCCGCAGTGCCAGCGCCGCTGGCTTCCCTGGGAAGGGTGAGGGAACAGAGCGTGGGCAAGGCTCCCCAAATGCACCTTCGGGATCAGCCCTTCCAGAGCTCTGCTACTGCTGTGCCTCAGGGCTCCCCGGGGGCTGAGCACCCTGCGGGCAGTGCAGAAGGGTGCAGGGCTCTCACACCTGGCATCCAGACCGTGCCCGGGGGGCTGTGTTCCATTAGGATGGGGATGGCACCATTCCCATCCATTGTCCAGGCACCTGGAGCTGCCCAGGGCACTCCTGCACCAGGAGCCAGAAGTGCTCCAGAAACGCTGGATGCGGCACTGAGTGCTCTGAGAAAAGCTGGTGATCAAAGGTTAGGCTTGATGAGCTTGGAGATCTTTTCCAGCCTAAAAGGTTCTGTCATTCTATGATCTGTCAGGAATTTTTTTCTTTCCCAGAGATTTCTCTGCCTATGTTGGATTCAGAAGGGGCTTCAGCAAAGCAATGAAATGTTGGAATTTCAGGCTCTTTCTTGCTCCAAGGTCAGGGCAAATAAAACACAGGAGATGTTGTTTTTGAAGTCTCACTCTGAAGTTTATTATCCTTATCTATTACAAACTCATGAGATGTGAGATCTCTCTAACAAGTTGAGAAAAGTGAGCTAAAATGGTGTCTGTTCAAGGCTTTTTAAGTCTCAATTACCCAATAAACAGCTGACATCTGCATTATTTGTGCTTCTAACCCAATTATGATCACCCACAATGCGGACATCCTTCACCCAGTTAGAGAAAACCACCCAGATTTGTGAAGAAGAAGGAAGAAGAAGGTGCAAAAAAGACAACTAACCCACACTCAAAATTCCCCATCTTGGCTCCCATATATTACTGTATACTAAAATCCCAAATCTAAGTTTTTTCACCCTGTAAGATCACACTTCTAACCAACTCCACACCCACGATCCCAGTGCTATCAATCAATTTTGGAAGCCTTCTCCACAGCCTCAGGTCAAATGCAGTGTTCTCTGTGGGTCTGTGCCTTTCAGCATATGAATTTTAAACAGAAAGTTTAAAATTCTCAGCATCCAGGGTCCAAGAATGAAGCTGCAGGGCTGAACAAAGCAGCTCCCAGTTTGTTGTAGTTAATGTGGCACTACACGTTGGTGCCACAACAGCTGGGCTGGGCTCCCTTGCTCTCTGGGACTCTTGTGCAGAGGTGCTCAGCAATTCCATGATTCCTCTTCTACATCCTTGGGTTACATGAAATTCCTCAGCACAGGAAGGACACAGAGCTGCTGGAGCAAGTCCAGAGGAGACCACAGAAGTGCTCCAAGGGCTGGGCACAGCATCTGCTGTGTAGACAGGCTGGGAGATGGGGCTCTTCAGCCTGGAGAAGGCTCAGGGGAGACCTCAGAGCCCCTTCCAGGGCCTGAAGGAAGTCCAGGGAGGACAAGGGCCTGGAGTGACAGGACAGGGGGGAATGGCTTCCCACTGCCAGAGGCAGGGTCAGATGGGATATTCGGAAGGAATTCCTTCCTGTGAGGGTGCTGAGGCCCTGGCACAGGGTGCCCAGAGAAGCTGTGGCTGCCCCTGGATCCCTGGAAATGTTCATTGCCAGGTTGGACAGGATTTGGAGCAAGCTGAGATAGTGGAAGGTGGAGGGGCTGGAACTGGATGAGCTTTAAGGTCTCTTCTATCCAAAAAGGGTCTGGAATTCCATGAAACTGCTGCTGAGTGATGATGGAAGAGTCACAGCTGCCCTCTGAGCTCTCCTCCCGGCCCCTTGTGACGAGCCCGGCAGCTCTGCCCGGGGCTGGTACCTTCAATTTCTGCCCTCCAGCTGCAAATCCCCCAAACAAATCTCTGCCCCTCGGTCCCCACCACCCCGGTGGAAGGTCCCTGGGCACCGAGCCGCCTTGTTCCATATTTCTGGTGAATCTTTGGGGGCTTTTTTTGCCCTGAGCACAACCATCGCCCATCCCCTCTCTGCGGGGGCACAGCTGCCCATGCCCGGAGCGGGCTGGACGCTCCGGTCGCGAAGGGGGGCCGGGATCGTGTTTTCCCCGCCCCGGGACCGCCCCGGGACCGGCCTTTTCCTCCTCCTCCTCCTCCTGCTCCTGCTCCTCCCGCTCCGCCATGTGGGGCCGGCGGCGGGGCCGGCGCGGCGGGCGCAGCGCGGAGGAGCTGCGGGTGCGGCGGCGGGAGCGAGAGGCAGGTCCGGCCGGGGACAGCGGGCACAGCCGGGGCTTTGCGGTTTCCCTCGGGGGTGGGAGGGACCCCCCAGCTCAGCCCTTGCCGGCTCCATCCCCGCCCCGCCCGGGATGCGCGGGGTGAGCGGCGCCGCTGCCCGCTCGGGTTTTACAGCTTCACATTTTAACCCTGGGGTTTCTGCCGCGAATTCCCCGTTTCTTCCACAGCCCCGGCACTGTTTGGGTTTTCCAAGGTCTCGCCCAGGTCTTAGCCTGGAGAAAAGGAGGCTCAGGGGGGACCTTGTGGCTCTGCACAGCTCCTGACAGGAGGGGACAGCCGGGGGGTCGGGCTCTGCTCCAGGGAACAGGGACAGGAGGAGAGGGAACGGCCTCAGGCTGTGCTGGGGAGGTTTAGGTTGGATATTACGGAAAATTTCTTCATCAGATGGGTGGTCAGGCATTGGAACAGGTGGAGTCACCATTCCTGGAGGTGTTTTCCAAAAACAAGTAGATGGGGCACTCGGGGCGTGGCTTAATGGCCATGGTGGTGTTCAGTTGAAGGCTGGAGTTGATGATCTTGCCCATCTTTCCCAACTTTAATGATTTTCTGATCCTGTGTGAAATCCAGCCTCAGGTCCCTCCAGCTGGTCCCGTGTTCCTGCCCATTCTCCCAGCAGTGGCTTCACACTCTGTGTGCCCGACCCTCAGCCCAGCTCCAAGTGCAGAACCTGCTCGTGCATCCTTTCCAGGCTTGCACAGGGAGGGATGGGCAGTTCCTCCCTGGATTAAGGGAGGAGTGAGGCTCTTGGCTGGGATGGGGAGCGTCCTCCCCCGGGCAGGTGGTGACGTGTGTCCTGCAGCTCTCCGGAAGGCCCGGCGGCAGGAGCAGCTGGTCAGCAAGCGGCTCCTGCGGGAGGACAGCGCGGCCCAGGAGGGGACACAGGATGGAGCAGACGTCGTGCCAGACCCACTCTCAGAGGATGAGGTGAAGAACCTGACGTTCTCCATGGCAATGGGGGTCCCGGGGGTCTTCCCCAGCCTCAGCGTGTGAAGGAGGCTGGGCAGGGCTGGGTTTGGGAATGGTTCCGGTTCACTGCCAGGCACAGTTAAGGCTCCCTGTTCCCACCTTTGTGCCCTGGGCTCCTTTGCCTCGAGGATTAATGGGGTGAAATCTGAATGCTGGCAGTGCTGGAAGCTCACCCACCTCTGAATTCCCTGGCCAGGTTCTGGAGCTGCTCAGGGGTGTGCAGAGGGGTTCGGAGGACAGGAAGCGATCGCTCGGCCGCCTCCGCTGGGCTCTGCAGAACGAGGAGACTCAGCAGAAGTTTGTCAGGTCAGCCCAGGCCTGCTGGGCTCTTACCAGGGGCATGTCCCAAGGGGCCCTGTGTCCCTGTGCTTGGGTGGGCGAGCTGGGAGGTGACAGCAGCCTTTGGGTCCCCAGGTTGGACGGCAGCATCCGGACGCTCACCGGGCTCTTCACCAGCAGCCTGGCTGACCTGCAGCTGGAGGCTGCCCGCTGTCTGCACGAGCTGTCCCACTCCAGTGTCCCCACCGTGGCCGAGGCGTGTCTGCCTGTCACCTCCTACCTGCTCACCTACCTGTCGGGACACAGCCTGGAGCTCACGGTGAGATCCATGTGCACCTGGGCATCCTTTGGCGGGTTGGTGTTGGTTATTCTGGTCACACGTGGCTCACATGGGTGTGCAGCTCAGGAGGGGCCCTCTGGAAGCAAAAATCTTTTGGCATCACAGCCTCGCCCTCAGAGCAGGATTGTTCCCAGTGCCCAGGTGTTACAACCTGCCCTGAGGTGGGGTAACTGAGTTCTTGTTAGTCACTGATCCCTTGGGTTGGATTAGAGTGGAGCCACACTGAATGGCCCATGTTTATGTACATATATCTGTGTGTGTGTATATATATATGTGTATATATATATATATGGTAGGTTTATTTTAGAACAATTTGGTTGCAATGGAAAGGAGGTATGTAGCCATTTTGGTTGTTATCTATAGAAATGACACAGTATAAAATAGAAAGATGTCATTAAGAAAATATGTAAGGAAAAGAAAGAAAGGATAAGAGTAGATAGAGTGCCTGTGGCTCCACGCTGTGCAGCTTGATCTGGGAAGGAGAAAACAGCTGGAGTAGCTCTGGAATGTCCACGTGTTTTCCAGCTGCTCCATGGGAAGCAGACAGGCTCAGAGCTAAGGAGCGAGGTGGGCAGTGACCCCACTGCTGATCCCATTTGAATGCAGCACACAGGCAGGCTCCAGGAGAACCAGAGGGGCTCAGGGAAATGTCATCCTGAAAAAGCTCCAAAGTGGGAGTGATCAGATCCCAGCTTCAGCCAGATAGAAAAAAAATGAACTGAAGCTGATTGAGCTGGGAATGGGGTGGCTGGAGAGTCCAGCAGCATCCATCTGTGTTTGCCCCTCCAAGGCCAGCTCCTGCCCTGCTCAGGGCAGGGTGTGGGACCTGGGGCTGTGCTGGCTGCCCACGGGGTCACCTCCTGCTCTGCTGTGTTGTTGCAGGAGCTGTGTTTGTACACACTGGGGAACCTCGTCGTAGAAAGTGAGGCTGTGAGGAAGCAACTGCTGCCTCAGGGCATTATTCCAGTGCTGGCATCCTGCATCCAGGTGGGTGAAACAGCTCAGCCACATCTCTGCTGTGCCCTAGACTTTTCTGGCTGACAGCCCTGAGTCACCAGCCCTCCTTCCAGCTGTGGGGAAACTCTGCAGGGAGCTGTTCCCACAAGCATGAGGGTCACTTGTGGGCTCCCTGGGCTCATTCTCAGGGCTCAGCTCAGCACCTTGTGCTCTTCTCCAGCTGAATCCCCCCCATCCAGTGGCTGCCTGGTACAGTCTGTAGCACAGTCCCCTCTGCCTGGCCTGGGTCCAGCAGGGCTGTGGTTTGCAGGTCCAAATGCTCAAACCAGGACTTCTGCTGTGTTTGGGCTAAGCCCAGTGAATGTGGGGAGGGGAACAGCTCAGCTCTGGTGTGGCCACAGGTTCCTGTGGCCCTCCTGGTCCCCTCTGTGCCCCCTCTTCTCCAAGCACAGCAGGGCTGTGCCATACAGCTGGGTTTGGTGGGCACCCTGGGGCCCTGGCTCTGTCAGGACGGGTCAGCTCTGTCAGGAGGGATCAGCTCTGTTCTCTTTGGTTGCAGTCCCCTCACGAGGCAGTGCTGGAAGGTGTGGGCTATGTCCTCTCACAGCTCCTCCAAGCCAAGGAAGCGCCCACGGAGATCATCCCGTGAGTCTGAGCCTCTGAACCCTGCACCAGGACGGGCCCTGGGGCCTCCAGTGGTATTTGTGTGCTGGGGACATCATGGCCTTCCCCACCCCAGTGACATTAATAGTTCAGGGCACAATCCTACCAGAACTGTGCAAGTTTTGATGCAGATCAGGGAGCAGGGCTTGGCTCCTTTCCCTTGGCCTCATCTGAGCAGACAGCTCTGCTATTTCAGTAAAGGCCAACATGGAGCAGGGAAGGCTCGCAGGGAATTCTGGCTGTGTTCCTCTTGCAAAGGAAAAGATCAACTTGACAGCCCCCAGTGCCAAAAATGTGACCCCAGTCAGAGTGTCCTGAGTGTCCCCAGGCCCTGCCATGGACAGGGAGAGCCCAAGGCCGCAGCCCTTGGCTCAGAGTCCCTTCCAGGTGTGTGTTTGGACCCTGTGGCCCCCAGGATGGGGTACAGCAGCTCCCTGCTCAGGGTTTGTGTCTCCCTCTTGGTCTCCTGCCCCTGCCTCCATTAACTCTGCTCTCTGTCCCCAGGCTGGTCCTGGACTCGGCTCTCCCCCAGCACATGCTCCAGCTGGTCTGCTCTGGCCTCAAGGCTGGCATGGGAGCAGCTGTGGAGTTTGCCTGGTGTCTCCACTACATCATTTGTAGGTAAATGCAGTTTTCTCCTCATTTTGAGTTCCCTGGGGGCAGCCAAACAGAGGCACAAAGGGTCATGGTCCTGCAAGGGGATCTGGATGGCCTCCCCTTTTCCCTTGGGAAAGCAATTCTCCAGCCAGCCTGTGTGTCCCAGCTCTCCTATCTGAGCACATGGATCACAGGATCACTGAGCTCTTTTACAGGGTGGTAAAGGGTGATGAACCTGAGGAGGCTGTTTCTAGTCCTCTGAAATGCCCCCAAATTGCTTCCCCATGCCTGGAGTTGTCCCCAACACTTCCCAAGGCAAGCTCCCTGAATCCTCACACTTGTGGGGTTGGTCCAGGGCCACCCATCTGGGCTGTGCCAGCAATCCCTGCCTGCCACTGGAGCCAAGGAATGAGTAGATACTCAAGGGTCAGGGCTGTTGTTCCCAGACCTGCACAGATATTTCCAGTGAATCTGTTTTTCATGGGCTTTTAAATTTTCTCATAAGCTCAGAAAAAACCCTGCTATTCCAATGTGAAAGAAGCCACTGTTCCAACATGAAATGAGCCCTGTGGTGGTTCAGGAGAGCACTCTGAATTTCCAGGCCCTGTTGTTTGGTTAGGGATGTGGCAGTTTCCCCTCTCCAAGCTCCAAGGCCACCGCACTGTCCCTCCCTTTGCAGGCACGAGGACAACGCGCTGCTGCTGGCGCTGGGGGCTGTGCCCGCGCTCACCTCGCTCCTGCTCGACCTGGCTTCCCAAATCCCCCAGGATGCTCCCGAGGGCCTGGAGCTGGTGAGAGGTGGGCAGGGTGCTGGCTGTTCTCAGGATTGCTGTGGGGACACTGCTCAGCTGAAGGCATTGGTGTGTCCCTGTGTCACAGCTCGTGTGCCCCGTGCTGCGGTGTCTCAGTAACCTGCTGGCACAGACGGGCTGCCAGGGCCAGGACGGGCGCCTGCTCATCGCCCTCTTCCTCATCCTGCAGTGCTTCCTGCAGCAGCACCCCTTCCTCGTCCAGGAGTGCCTGTGGCTGCTCAACAACCTCACGGGTCAGTGTCCCATGGCTGGTGGCACAGCTGGGCACTGCTGGCACCCGCCCTGGTTTTATTCACACGTTCCTTCTCTGCCCACCCAGCGGATGATCCCTTCTTCTGCTCTGCTCTGCTGTCCCTGGACCTGCTGCCGGCCCTGCTGCAGCTCCTGACGTGTTCCCAGATGGGCACTGTGCTGGTGAACCTTGCCCCAAGCATTGGGAGTGGTGGGGAAGCGCTGGAGTTTCAGGAACATGAATCCCACACTGACAGTGCTGGAGCTGGGGGGTGGATGGGGCAGCAGTGACAGCTTGGCAGAGGTCTCGTGTGGTGGCAGTCACCAGCCACCTCCCCTGGAAGCCACTCCAGCTGTATGTGCCCTTGGCAGAGCCTTGTCCCAGCATAAGAGTGGTCCCAAGGGAGATGTTAACTTGTGGCCAGCTTTGGAGCAGGCCTGGGAAGGCTCCTGCCACTTTTCCTTTGAAAGACCCCAAAGCTTTAGGAGACTGGGGACGCTGCCAGGAGTGGGTGGCAAGGCTGGCTCTGCCTGGCATGGGGATGAACAGTGCCTTGGGGTGGGTGGGGAGAAGGCTTTCCAAATCCAGTGCTTTGGTGGGCACTTGGCTGTGGGCAAGCACCTGGCAGGACAAGAAAAAAAGGTGGAGAGGGACTTCAGGGAAGGGCACGAGTGACAAAACAACAGGGAATGGTTTCACACTGAGAGGGCAGGGTTAGATGGGATATAGGGAAGAACTCTTTCCTGTTAAGAGTGGTGAGGCCCTGGCACAGGTTGCCCAGAGAAGGGATGGGGCTTGGAGCAACCTGGGATAGTGGAAGGTGTTCCTGGCCATGGCAGGGGTTGGACTGGATGAGCTTTCAGGTCCTTTCTAACCCAAACCATTGCACAATTCCATGACATGGGGAGTGGCTGGGAGCCCTCCCAAGCCTGTCAGGAATGTGCCCATGGAGCATCCACTGCTCACTCCTGTCCCTCCCACAGGTCCTGACTGTGCTGTGCAACATGGCAGAGAAGGGACAGTTCCAGTGCCAGCAGCTGCTCCAGCAGCCCCTCCTGGCCCAGCTCCTGCCCCTGCTCTCACTGCCCGACCCCGAGGCTGTGGGGCAGTGCCTGGAGCTGCTGCACCTCCTCTTCCTGCACTGCCCAGAGGTGAGAGCTCAGGGGGCAGGATTGTAAAGTGATGGGGAATGGTTACTGTGGGGGTTGTTGTTGTGGAGGGGGATTATTGCAATCTGAGTCACAGTGCCCTCAGTGACTGCCACACTACCCTCCACCCCTCAGCACCCAGGCCCCTGCCCAAAGGGACACTGTGATGCAGAGGGTGGCTGGAAGCCCTTCTTGTGTCTGCAGAGTTCCTTTCTTATTGGCAAGGACTGGTGTTGGGGCAGGTGGTTTCTACCCCAAGCTTTCTTTTGCTCCTGCTGAGGTTGCTCCACTTGCTGCAGATCACAGGAATGCATTCTCTGTGAGGTGGGCAGGCCCTGGCTCAGGGTGCCCAGAGCAGCTGTGGCTGCCCCATCCCTGGATGTCCAAGGCCAGGCAGGATGAGGCTTGGAGCACCTGGTGGAAGGTGTTCCTGCCCGTGGCAGGGGGTGGGAATGAGATGGGCTTTGAAGTTCTTCACAACCAATCACCAGCATGGTGGGATTTACCTGGATTGGGAATGCAGCTCTGGGAGGGCTCTGGGGAATTCCTTCAGCCCCGTTCCCTGGGATGTGGTGGCTTGGGCAGAGATGATCAGCTGTAGCATCCAGCCAGCTCTCACCCTCTCCTCTCACACAGGCTGCTGCTGATTTCACCAGGCAAGGTGGGCAGCAGGCCCTGGAGCAGCACCAGAGCACCCCAGAGCTGCAGGAGCGGGCACAGGCACTGCTGGACGTACTCAGGCAGCCCCCAGGAGCCCCCAGTGCCTGCCAGGCCACATTGGCTGCCTCCTCCTAGGCCTTGCCCCCTCCCTTCCCTCTCTGAACTGCCAGGGGAGGAATAAACTGTTCACCCCAGTGCCCAGCTTCCCAAGGGCTGCTCAGGGCTCTGATGTGCCCAGTGCTGGCTGCATGGGGGCTGGTCCATGTCACCATGTGGTAGCCACCAGCCCGGTGCCCCCAGAGCCTGGAGCAGGGGCAGAGCTGAGCTGCAGCCTGGTCAGACTCTCCTGTGCCAGGGAGGGGTGAACGGCTGCATCAGCCATTCCTTGGGCTCTCAGCCACCACCAAGCTCAAGATAAGCACATTGTGTTTATGAATTGATAAATTAAAGATACATCTTTGACATTACAGATAATCAGTCGGGTCTCCAGCACGCGTGTACTTCCTGTCTGTCGTCACGCGTGGCCTTTCACAACGCTCTCCAGGGCCTTGCCCACTTCATCCACACTTAGGTTGTTCAGTGGGATGCTCTTCTCCTTCCCAAACTCTGTGGGAAAACAGGCAGGGTGAGAGGGGGCAGGTGTGTGGGTCCTTTCCTGGTGCAAGGCACTGATGTCACAGCCCAGGCTCCCATCACCACATCCCAGTGTTCCTCCATGTGCCCAAGTTAACATTTCCACCTTCTTATTCTCCTCCTTTCCCTTGGAAAGAACTCAAAGCAGCTCAACACCTTTCCCAGTCTCCTTTTGTTAGCTCTGGCTGGGCAGAGACACATCCAAGAGCAACCCTGTGGCCTTCAGCCTCGTCCCACAAGGTGCTCCCCTCAGGAGAGCAGCCTGAAAACTCTGTTCCTACAGCTGCCTTGACCTGGGCTGACCCCGGGCTCCATTTCCCTGCCAGTCCCACCCACATACACGAGACTCCGCTGGTCTGTGTGATCACACTGGGAAACCTGTGCTTAAAGAGTCATTGCATCTTTTCAACAGGTCCTACATTAATTTTTTCCAGCCCAGATGACTTTGAGGAAAACAAATCTGTTGCACAGAGGCTTTTTTGCTCCCTCCTTGGTGTTTGACTGAGAAGGCAGTGAAAATACAGGAGGAACAGCCACATTTTTGTGTAGTGACTGGGGTGGGGGTGGGAGATGACCCAGATCCACAGGCTGGAAAGGCCCTGCTGAGCACTGGGCCCTGCTGTGCTTCCCCCGGGTCACTTCCCTGGAGTGACCCCAGAGCCTGTCCTCAGGGCAGCTGCTCCCTCTCCACCACCATCCCTCCTGTAAGCCCTGAACAGCCGGTGCTGCAGCCGAAATCCCTCCCTGGAGGCTGGGAGGCCCTGGCACGGCTGCCTAGAGCAGCTGTCGCTGCCCAGCCCTGCAGTGTGCAGGCCAGGCCGGACGGGCTGGGAGCACTCGGGTCCCGTGGAAGGTGTCCCTGCCCATGGCAGGAGGTGGCAGCCGATGAGCTTTAAAATCACTTCTAACCCAAACAGTCTGTGATTCTCCCCATCCCCGTTTTCCCGTGCCTGTCCTTTCCCCACGCACCTCCCTCCGATCCTTCCCATAAATACCGATGGTCCCTGAAGTCCCTTCCAACCCCAACTATTCCCTGATCATTCCGTGGTGTTTCCCAGCCGACACCCCCTACTTACCGTACCGAGCCCAGAGCTTGGGCTGGATACCGGAGCACTCGCGGATCAGGATGGGGAAGTTGGGATTTGCCTTCTTCAGGGTCACATAGTGCTGCTCGATAAATTCCCTGCGGAGGGAAGGAGGAGCGGCGAGT
>VXBC01006823.1:0-11409 GCA_013399945.1 Ploceus nigricollis | reverse complement strand
GTATTCCTGCACACAGGTGTCCCTTCTGGACTGCTGCTGAAGTGCTGCTCCTGCTCTCAGGGCTGTGGAGTATCTACACAACAGAAGCAATGAGGCAGAGAGCAGAGGCCAGGAGAGCTTGAGCTGAGGCCAGGAGAGCTGAAGTAGAGGACACAAGAACTCAAGCAGAGGCTTACAGGGGGAAGTATGAAAGAGAGGCTAGAGGAATTTTGTTAAATAATAACTAACTAGATAGGTTGTAACTGTTTAGGTATAGACTAGAATTAGGCAGAAGGCAGCAAACTTTAGGCAAATGATCAAGAAAAAGACCACAAAGAAGAAGAAAACTATCTTTCCTGGTCTTTCTCTAACTTGTGCTCTTCCAGAATCTAGATTGTGCAAGTTCTTCTCCAACTCAACCACACCTACAGTGCTGAATTGGTTCTGATCTGAAATTAAGCCAGTTTGCACCCAGCCCTGTGCTCCCTGAAGAGCGGAAAAACAATTGGGCAAAGGGAGGTGGAAGTGGGACCATGCTGCCACTCTTCTGAAAACTAGGAGAAGGTTTTTCAAGAGCAATCCCTGAAGTGAGCACACTCTGTTTGTGCTTGCTCTAGTGACAGCAAGACCAGCAACAAGCAAGTGTAACCTGAGCAAAGTAAGCACCTTATCTCTGTGACACCTGGAAGGCGACTTGCGAGACGTTATCACTGAGCAATACTTTGATCTACCAGGTGGGAGCAAAATGAAGTGATGCCACTTGTTTTTCAAGAGAGTTCTTCACTCCAAGCTCTCCTGGCCCACTCAAGCCCACCTGTGACATCCAGCTCTGTCTCAGATTCCCATCCCAGCCAAGCAGCTGTGGAGCTGAAATCTACCTTGAAAAACAGCTGAAATAAACTCAGGCTGAAGAAGAAACTTTCTTTTGTGGCAGACAGAGAGGTTTGGCCAGACAGCAGAGCCCTCTTCAGTCCAGTGATGGGTAGTGAAGAGCTGGTTGAACCAACGTGACCTTGCAGGCACTGGCAAGCTCCCAGCTGGGCCAAACTGGGGTTTATCTGGTATAAACTGGGTACAGCAGGCACCAGTGTCTTCCAGACAAATGCACCCAGTCATTGCAGTTCTCACTGTAGGGAGAAGAAAAGGATCAGTCAAAACCAGAGAGTGGGAAATGCATCATATAATTACAGATAGCAGTTCTTGGGGGAAGGATTTTTGCATGGAGAAATTTGGGGTGGGGAATGAAAAAGAGGGAGGGAAGGGAGGGAGCTCACACTCTAAAACTAATAAATAATTTTTTTTTAAGTGATTTGGCAAACCATGTCATCATGTGACAAGGTATTTTCTCTTGCAAACAGGTGCACCACAGTTTTAGAAATATTAAATCTTGAGAGGTTTGTATTGCACAATAGATGGCAGCCAGAAAGCATGTTGATGTTTTTTGGCAGTGTTTCAGATGTCATGGTATTTTTTTTTCTTTAAAGCTTCCATCAGCAGGAGGCAAAGCCGTGCCAAGGAAAAGGAATCAAATCTGGATGCAGCAAGTCTCGCATTCAGACAGAGGCTCCCTGCCAGATGCTACGGGGCCAAATCGGAAACAACCACACTGAGTTCATTATGAAAACTGCATAATCAAAAGCCTGCAAAAAGGCAAAAAAAAAAATTAATCTATTTAATACTTAGCTAAATTCTCAACTGTTGAAATAGATTTGAAGAAAAATTCATCATAATCCCCTCTTCCTTTTGAGGAATTCCTCGCTGTTCATGAAATGTCCATGAGATGGCAGGAGTGCACTGTCCTCCGGAGGTCAAAGGAACGTCACAGTGGTGACATTTCCACACCGAGAATTTCACTCTGCCTGTGGGCACTGCAGACAAAACACTGATTTATCTTTCTTTTTATTGCTTCTGGAAAGAGATAAAGAAGTGGCATCAATGGGCACATCTTCAGAGAAGAAATCCACTGCCCTGGTTTCCCAAGGCTGAGAATGACTCTGTTTCACAGAAAGATTTGAATATTGGAAGGGATCTTAAAGTTTATCTCGTTCCAAGTGGAAGGGACACCTTCCACTAGCCCAGGTTGCTCCAAGCCCCATGCAGCCTGGCCTTTCACTCCTGTTGCTTTCAGCAGCCTCTTGCTTTGGTTGAACCCTGCTCACTGCAGACCCTGGGTCTACAAACTCATCCCATGCTGTGCACAGAAATTTGTGACCAGGCACTGCAAAACTGAAAGAGTGCAATGAGAAAAGGACCCAGACATCTGCCAGAAAGAAATCTGGAGGACGGGATTTAGAAATCACAGCCCTCATATTTATGGCTGGAGTTGACTGTGGAAACAAACCCTCAGGGGTGTCCCAGTTTTCAGCTCTTTTTATGATCCCGAGTTCTCCACACAACTGGGGCACAGCTGTGAGCCTGCCCCTGGTCAGACAGGATCCATGGCAGCCCAAGTTCTGTGAGCTGGGCCAAGGGATGGGCTGGCAAGTTGTGCAAGTGCTTCCCTGAGCCAGGCTGCAGAAGCAACATCCCAACAAGAGACAGGTGCTTGTGTCTGAAGAGATCTCAGCTGCCTCAACAGCTTCAGGAGAGCAGGTTGCATGATGGAGCTACTCTTTGCATGCTCCTGGTCTTAAGCCAGGAGATCTTCCAAGATTTTGTCCACACTACCCAGACAGGAAAGCAAAAAGAATCAGAATGATTTGGGTTGGAAGAGATGTTAAAGATCACCTAGTTCTGACCCCACTTCCATGAATCACTCCATCAGTCTCACACTGGATCTTCTCTAGCAGAGGGTATAATTGGGATGTTACAGCTCACAGCTCTTCCCACTGATCCTCTCACTGCATCTGCCCTGGGGGAGCAGAACCGGAGCAGTTTCGCTGTGCTAGGAGCTCCCTGTGCACCTGTGAGCTCTCACCCACAGGCACTGCTGCGATGGAACAGGTCTGCCTCGTACTGAGCAGGGGAGGGGGGCTTAGGAGCTGCTGAGGGGAACCCCAAAGTGTCACTTGATCTGTATTTTAGCACAGCAAAGGCTCATTCCCTTTCCAGTGTCCCATCCCACAGCAAGCCAGGCATTCCCAGTGACATCACTGGAGCCCGCAAACAGCTCTGCTGCAGGGAGACACTGCCCTCTGCAATGACCAAAGCATGACGTTGGTTAACTTTTCTCAATGCATCCTTTCAATTTCTTGTAGATGTGGCACTTGGGGACATGGGTTGGTGGTGGCCTTGGCAGTGCTGAGGGAACCGTGGGACTCAATGATCTTAGAGGGCTTTTAAAGCTTAAATGATTCTGTGATTCCTTACTTTCAAATTTTCAAAGTTTTCCTGGCTTTCAGATTCTGCAGTTCCCAATCCCTGATGTGATCTATAAGGTCACTTTCCCGTTTTTTAATTCCCTCCTTCTCCTGCATGGGACATCAAGTGGTATCCCAGCTCCTGGCTGCAAAAGCACTTCCACATCAAGACACACAGACTCAATGCATTCCATTGCATGGGTGAACCATCTCCAGAAGCTGAGGTTTGTCTGCATCCATGGGCAGCTGATGGTTATGGACAATGCTCTGAAAGCAGCAGGACAGGAACAGTATCAATCCATCAGTGTGAGACCTGATTAGGAAGAAATTCTTCCCTGTGAGGGTGGTGAGGCCCTGCCACAGGGTGCCCAGAGAAGCTGTGGCTGCCCCATCCCTGGAAATGTTCAATGCTGGGCTGGAGCAACCTGGGATAGTGGGAGGTGTCCCTGCCTATGGCAGAGGGTTGGAATGAGATGTCTTTAAAGTCCCTTCCAACTCAAACCATCCTACGATTCTATGATCTGGCTCCTGAGAGCCCACAGAGCCCCAGGGACAGCAAGGGGATATCACTGGGATACAGAAGAAGATGAGGGGAGAATGGGATGGGAATTGTCCCTTTCTCCTGAGGATTGTACCATTCCCAAGGTTAGTGCCCCACTTCCAAACTACATGCAAATCCACAGGTCTTGGCATTCTTCTTAAGTGCTAATCTTGAACCCTCAGCCTGTCTTGAATCACTGCTGCTCTCTCCAGTGTTAAAATAAATTATTAGAAAACCTCTCCCAAATGCATAAATCCCATCCTAATGCCCTCTGATGTCAGAGGGAAGGTGCCTGCTAACATTGCTGGTCCTTGGATCAGGCCTCAGAAAAGCAGCTGCAAAATATAAACCCACAGGCTCCGAAATTCATCTTTGCTTTAACTTGGTCTAAACCTTTGTAAATGACTCACAATGGGTCAGGGGAGAGAGAACTGAACAGCTCTGATCTGGCTGTGTTCCCCTGGCCTATAAAATCAGCTTACGCCCTTTGGAAGGAGGAAAGCACACTAAAATTCACCCACAGCAGTGGCAGCTCCCATCCCACAAACCAAACTGTTTGAGAAGTGCAGAAATCATTGTGATGTTTCTTCACCTTTTTCCAGGGCCCATAACAATTTCCTCCTTGTTCTGCTCAGCATTCCCCCTGCAGCTCCTTCCTACCTCTTCCCAATTGCCAAGAAATCCCTCCTGCTGTTGTGAGAAACATGAGAGATCCTAGGAAATATCTCCTCGTGGCATGTGAAAGCAAGGGGGGAGAGGAGCAGGGGTGTTTTCTTCTAGCAGGAGATATCATGGGCAACGTGGTCATATTGGGGGGTACCAGGCTTAAGGAGGTGGGTCTGTCCTAGACTGGGATGTGGGTAAATCATTCCATCTTCCTCTAGCTCCAGTTGTGCCAGCCAGCACAATAACAGGAATTCCAAACTGAATGCCATTTTCCTTTGTTCTTTAAGGTGGTTCTGAAGTGGCTGATGCTGTTACCTGGCTCAGCTGAGAAATTGCTCAGCTTTTGTCATGATTATCAACTCCCCAGCTGGGAGAACAACAGCTCAGCATGGAATTATGGAGTTGGAAGGGAGTAAAGATGGGCAGTGATGGCTGAACGCCACGTGAAGATCTCCCACAGGCAGAAATATAGAAATTTTAGCATGTTTGCCATTATGCAAAGAGCAGAATTCCCGTGCAGCATTGGCATATGCAGAACAGCTGGGGAAGGTGGGGATGGAGTGTACCAAGCTGTCACTTCTGGGGAAAGCAGCCAAGTGCAGTGACACTTCTCATGAAGGCTGACTCCAAACCAAATGGCTTCACAGCATGATTTCCAGATTACTACCTTGACCACTCCGTGTGCTTCCTCCACAGTCTTAAAATCCTACATAAGTGATCATTGCTTCCTTCTTCCAGGATAATTAATTTCTGCCCTAAAGCACCACTTTCCTGTTCACATTTCTCTGGTCTCTGTGAGGACTTTAACAAGGCTGAGAAACCTCAGGCCTCACACTGCCTTAATCCAGGTGTTGTTCAACTGCTTGCAAATCCTCTCTCAAATCTTGATGGGGCATCTCCACCAGAGCTTTGCAGAGCCCGAGCCCGAGCAAATTGCACTGCAGGGATGAAGGGCATCCAAGGACCTGCTTAAACTGCTGCTGAAATGTGGCCACACATAATCAGCCATTTAAAGTCCAGCTCCAGAAGAAATTGCAGGCAGGAGTGGTGGTGGCACGAGGAGGGCAGAGCATCGGGCTCCAGGTCTCTGCTGAATTGGGTGTCAGAGCAGACTGGATCCTAACAGCAGTGTTAGACCAGATGTGCTCCTGTTTTCATATCAGCAGGGATTACTTTGCTTAAAACCATTTATTTGATACTGACTAATGGAGGAAGGCTCAGAGGAGCAGGGAAATGAAAGGGGTAATCAGATATTCCAGAGCTCGGAGCACACATGCAAAATGTTCAAAGCCAACACGGTGCAGGTGCATATTCCCAAATGTGGACTGGGCTGGCAAATGACTTGGTTTTCCATAGGAGCTACTGTGTCTGCAAAGGACTTCCCAGGCTCCAGCTGCCATCTCGTGGTCGTACAAGACATCTGCTTAATTTTTTTCCTCTGATTACCACCATTCATGGCTCAAGAAGTACTTTTCCAAGATTGGTAGCGGCAAAAATTTCTGGGAAATGTTTTCCCCAGGAAAGCCCTGGTCGGAAGTATTCTATTCCCAAATTGCAGTGGGTTTGACCTTTTCACCATGCATTAGAGAGGATACTTTATTTTCCATTGTGTGAAAAATAATGATGTTTGGAAAAGGGGAACTTTAGGATGTTTAACATCCCTCCTCATCCTTGAAATCTCCAGGGAATTTCAAGCAGTGTTCAGCAACACTCTCAGGTTTGAATTTTGCTGCTGTCTTCCCCTGCTTCCTGATGGATCCCCTCTTGCCCACTCCCCAGGCAGGGGGGCTCTGGAGGGATTTAGGATCTGCAAAGCCAGTGGGCAGCCACAGCAGCCCCTCTGAGCTGGACTCGCTGCTTGTTGGCTCCTTCCTCTGAGCACTCACTCCAGCCCTGCTCCAGCAGCAGATCCCAGAGCCATCTGCAGCCCCAGGAAAACCAGAGGAGCTTTGAAGAAGATCAGAGGTGCATCTGCATGGAACAGCTTGCAGTATGGAGAGTCCCAGGGTGACATCCTGGCTCTGGGGAAGATGATGGGAGCTTGGCTGGGATTGCAGCAGGACCAGGATTTTTTTTTTCCAGCCTTGTTCGGTGTGACTCAGAGTGTCAGCAGGACCTACAGCTGCTCTGGGCATAAAGCAAGGCACGTTCCAAAAGCTGCTCTGCTCCAGAAATTACCTAGTGTGAGTGAACCCCATGTGGTACTCTGCTCCCTTGTCATGGAATCACAGAATGGCTTGGATTGCTAGGAACCTTTAAAATCCATCCCATTCCATCCCCTGCCATGGCCAGGGACACCTTCCACTATCCCAGGCTGCTCCAAGCCCTGTCCAACCTGGCCTGGAACACTTCCAGAGATCCAGAGACAGCCCCAGCTTCTCTGGGTAACCTGTGCCAGGGCCTCAGCACCCTCAGAGCCAAGAATTCCTTCTCAAAAGCCAAGCCAGGATCATGTCCTGGCAGGACCCCTGGACCAGCTGTTGTTACAAAATGTTCATGGCTTGTTGTGCAAGGTCCTCAGATCAGAAAAGGCCACTTTCTTTTTGTACAGTGTTCTTGTTTAGAGTAGATTTTGGGTCAAACCTTCACAGCATATGATAACCATAAAATCCAAACATTTTCCCCTGTAAAACTGAAAACAATAAAATTAATGGGACCTACTGGTTGAAATAGGGAAGTAAATGTGTAAGGAGAGAAGAGGTCACTTAAACTGACTTCTAATGCCCCAGAGAGCTGGGCTGGGTTAGATGTCTTCAGAATTGGGTCAAATTTCTTCACACAGAGGGTGGTTGGGCACTGAACAGGCTCCCCAGGGAGGTGGTCATGGCCCCAAGGCTGCCAGGGCTCCAGGAGCATTTGGACAACACCCTCAGGCACAGGGTGTGGCACTTGGGTGCCCTGTGCAGGGCCAGGAGTTGGACTCGATGATCCTTGAGTGTCTCTTCCAAGTCAGGACATTCTGTGATTCTAGGAAAAAAAGGGGCTGGAATGGGGCAGATAGTGGGGTATTTTTTGTTTATTTTATTTTGGTATTTTGTGTATAATCAAAACATACACCAAAAAAAAAAAAGAAAAGAAAAAAATATAAAAGAAAAGGAANAAAAAAAAAAAAAAGGCAGAGATTTGGTCCCATCAAAACTCACATCAGATGCACCAGATATTCTGGGGTGAGCCCTGATCATTGCTTCTCACAGGCTCCATCAGCCACCTTGTTTGTGCAGGAGTGATGCAAAGTTCCTGTAATCTCCTTTGCATCTCACACTGGCCAAGCAGTTCCTTATCTCTTCTCATCCTTACCTGCTTCCCGAGCAGATGAAATCATATTTCATGTGCTTTGCTCAACTCAGAGATAAGAATCAGCAGTAAGAAAGGAGGTCAGATGCCAGGTAAGCAAGGTTTGCTGCAGGAATGGCTGAAAAAACCCTCATGACAACACCAGGGAATTTGGCTTCAGGAAAATACCTGCAAGGGTGAGCTTCAAAACACAAAATATCAGCAAAAAGATTTCACAGGGCATTTCTGCCCTTTGTTTTTTTTGTTCTGCCATTGGTCTTGGCCATGAGACCTCATCCTCTCCTGGTGATTTCCAACCACTACAACAGCTCCAACAATTTCTGAGCTACCCTCCTGCAGAGCTGAGGGGCTGGTGAGCTGTGAGGAACCTCCTGGAAAACAGAATCATAAACTCATTAGGGTTGGAAAAGCCCTCTAACATCATGGAGTCCAACCATTCCCCCAGCACTGCCAAGGCCACCATTGACTCATGTCCCCAAGTGCCACATCCACACAGCTTTTAAATCCCTCCAGGGATGGGGACTCCACCACTGCCCTGCACATCCCCTTCCAATGCCTGACCACCCTTTCCATAGGGAAATCTTCCCCTAATATCCAATCTAAACCTCCCCTGGTGCAATTTGGGGTCATTTCCTCTTGTCCTGTCCCTGTCCCTTGGGAGCAGAGCCTGAAGCTCCCCTTGGGCTGTCCCCTCTTGTCAGGGAGTTGTGCAGAGCCACAAGGTCCCGCCTGAGCCTCCTTTTCTCCAGGCTGAGCCCTTTCCCAGCTCCCTCAGCCTCTCCTGGGGCTCCAGACCCTTCCCCAGCTCNCCAGCTCCCTCAGCCTCTCCTGGGGCTCCAGCCCCTTCCCCAGCTCCATTCCCTTCTGGGGACACACTCCAGCCCCTCAATGTCTCACCATGAGGGACCCAAAACTGTCCCCAGGGCTGGAGGTGCCTCAGCAGTGCCAGCACAGTGGGAATATGTGGGTGCACATCTCATCAGCATGTTTGGCTTTGTGCATCTTGACTTTGGAGCTTAAACAAGTGGCAGAGGGAAAATCTGCCTCTTTCCATTCTCTGTCTGGACTTGGTGTGAAGGTTTAACCAAGCTCAACTCTCTTGCAGCACTCTCCAGGTCAGTGCCTCTTGTAAAAAATGCAGGTGAACCCAGGATGGGAAGAAATGATGATGTCTAACTCCAGTTCAGAAGGCTGAATGATTTCTTTGTTATATCTATATTATAATACATTAATATACTATTTAAAGAGAGATACTAAAACTACATCCTACATTTCTAACTACCATATCTAACTACCAACTCTAACCTCACTCGTGACTCTCTCCCTCCAAGAGTCCAGACACAGGTGAATGTGATTGGCCATCAGAGCCAAACAATCCTCACCAGAATCCAATGAACCAATCACCTCAGGTAAACAGTCTCCAAATGCATTCCACATGGGAGAAACAAGGAGCAGAAATAGAAATTGTTTTCTCTTTCTTCTCCCTCTGCTCCTCTGTGAAAATTTCCTGAGAGAGAGAAGAATGTGGGTACCACATGTGCCAGGCTGGGCACTGGCTCAGCAGCTGCTGGGAACCTCTGCCCATTTCCCAGCAGGGCTGTGCAAAGACACTGATGTTTTTCAGTGCCAGTGCTGGGGAATCTCCTCCTTTCTCAGGGCAAAAGAGACTTTCCTGAGACACAACCCAAGGTTTTATTGTAAAACCATGGAAGAGCGAGCCATGTGATGTATGAATGAAATTCCAGCCTGTAAAAGCTGGGGCTGCACCCTCCCCATGCTGCTTTATGAGTTCCCTCCACCATGATCCCAGTGCTGCCTCGTGCTGGCCAAGGCCACAGCCACTTTACTGCACCAGCCCCTGGTATGCAATTCCCTTCCTTTCCAAAGAGGTTTTTACAGCAAGCTGCATCTTGCCAGGTGCCACACACTCCCAGTTCCCATGAATTTCAGAGGCAGCTCTTGGCAGCCTGCAGGGCTTGGCTCATGCTGTATGAAGGAATGTTTCAGCATCTCTGGCACTTGGATTAACAGGCTCTGTGCTGCCAAAGCCGACTCCTCACACCTTTGATTAGACCAGCCTCAGTCTGATAAGTGTTGCCTAATAAAATAATTTCTATCTGTGGTCATTGACCTGCAAGAAATTCCAATTTTTGCACTGAAATATATCTACATGCCCTTTGCAGAGCAAGGATTCAGGTGCAATTCCAATTCCTCAGGACTACAGTGTATTTACATTTTCAATGTATTTTATTTTCAATGTATTTTATTTTACATTTTCAATGTATTTTATGCTGTACACGATGTCTTTAGGAAAAAACCTCCACAAAAAGAAGGGTTCTAATTGCTTGTATATTTCTTTTCTTTCATTTAAACAGTCAGACTCCTGCAGAGACAAAAGTGCAGATTTGTATGTGAGGCCCAGAAAAGTGACCATTTTTTATAATTAGCCCTACTACTACAATTTCTATATGGATTTCTAAAGGCTGTAATATTTCCTGTTCCATTGAAGCTCCATGGCATGAAAAAAATCAGCATTTTACCAACAGTGATGAAGGACTGTCTTTCCATGAGCAGTTCTTTCTGCCAAAGGGCAGATGTGGGAATGAAAATGTGGAGATTGGATGGGAAAAAAAGCAGTGTCTCATCATCAGAGGATAAGTTTGAAAAGCCTGCTTTTAATGACTCTTGTAAGGAGCCACAGGGGATAGGAGGTTTAAATCTCTGATCCCTCCATCACATCCTTTAGGACAATGTTGGATGTGCAGTGGCTGCAGATGGGTTCCAAATGCTTGGGATGGTCTTGCTGCAGAAAAACTAGCAAACTCCAATACAAAAAAAGGGAAAAAAAAATAAAATAGACTCCTATGGCAGTCATTTAAACAGTTGTCAGCTTTTTATTAATCACTATTTATCTACAATGGAAGTGCAGCCAGCTCAGCTGTACTGACACAGGTCTGAGCTTGCTTTTCATGGGGCATGGACACAGTTCCAACCAAAACCAACCAAAACCAACCAAACCTGCAGCCTGAGCTGGCTGGAAGGTCTGTGCATGCCTCTCCTGCCTCCCCAGCATTAGTGCTCTCCTCCTGCCAAGAGGGGAGAGGACAGGAGAGGAGCAGGGCTGCAGGAGACACGAGCCCTTTCCCTCAGCCCTTTCTTGCAGTGGTGCTTTCACCACGGTGATTTTTCCCTAAGCCTTCTCTAAGAGGGGCCCTGAAGAGAGATGTGAGAGAGGGAGCAGCTGTTTTTTGGCTTGGGGATACCTTCTGATCTGGATTTGTATCCAGACTCTGTCAGAGCCCCATGTGCCCTCCCACAGACCATTTGATCATTCAGTGTTTTGCTTTACTCTCTGCCAATATGTTTAAACACTTCCTTTTTCTTGATTTTTTTTCAGTTTCTCCTTGGAGTTTGCACATTTTGGGGAGCAAACATGGTTGCACTTCTTTGTTTGGCACCACACCCAGGCCAGTGATTCTCTGTTTTTGGTTAAGGCCTTTAAATCATATATAATCATATTTACTAAGAGCTATTAAAACCTTCTGAACATTCTAGATATGTTATAATTTAAACAGGTATATCTGGATTACCAACTATGTTGTTGCCAAAAAAAAGGGGGAAAGAATGATG